>JAAGEH010000032.1:8467830-8599964 GCA_011751065.1 Lasiurus cinereus
CAGGGAGGGAGAACATGTGAGAGAGTAAGGGAGCGATAGAGGAGTGTGTGAAAGTGTGGTGTGAAGTGTGGTGTGTGTATGTGTGTGTGTGAGAGTGTCCACAGTGGCAGTGGGTTTTGCAGTTCAAGACTGCTCCATCTGGCAGTCTCCCAGGAAGACCCATAGGATATAACTGTCCCTAGCTCACACACACACATACACACACCACACTTCCACACACTCCTCTATCGCTCCCTTACTCTCTCACATGTTCTCCCTCCCTGTCTTCTTGCCGGTCACCCGTTACAATGCAAATCTGATTCTCCATTATGTTAAAGCTTTCGTGTAACATTTCTTTTTCACCCTATCAATTTATCTGACACACATAGGTTACTGAGAAATTATCTTAATTGAATTGGAGAAGGTACCTGAAGGGCCATAGGAGGGACAAGAAGAAACCCAAACAGAGTTATGGGACCCCATGTGCTACTTTGTCTTCAGATGTTCCATTTTATCTTACAGGGTGGGGCACAAAGAGGCTTACAGTTGTTCCTCCTATACAAAATAATGTAATAATTAATAAATATTAATAATACAAGAATAAACTGTTTTGTATACTTGCAACTGTAAACCTACTTTTGCCCTATCCTGTATGCTTGTTTGTATGAGTTTCATAGAAAAGTTAAGGTGTTGTTTGGGGAGGGAAAGAAAATGTTCCATTGCTGAAAAACTTAAAAAAAAATTACTGGCCTAAATACCATGATTAGAAACAACCCTGCTGTTCTGAAGAGCTAACTTGTCAAAAATCATGAAAGATGGGATCTGAAATGAACACGGTCTTTGCCAGAACAGGAAGAAGAATCATTCCGCTTTAAAATTCAATCACTTTCTTTCACTGAAATTCGGAGTTTTTATATAGATGACATTAAGAAGTATCATTTTACATAATTTTAACAAAAAATAAATAATTTAGTTATATATGAAAAACTTTGAAGTAGTTATCAGATTTCTTTTCAGAGTTAGTAGAAACCTTACTTTTGAAATTTTACAATAATATTTTTCAGGTACAATTTAAAAGATCTTTGATGTTAAACAAGGTTTTTAAAAGAGAATTTAAGAATGAACAATCACAGTTAACTTATTCCTTCCAATAAATTGTATGAGAGAAGGAAAACATTTCCCAAATGGGTAACAAATGATGAAGCAGGCTTTGAAGGTACACTTGATAACCAATAGGGTGCAATGAAAGGAAGGGCAGGAGAGGCCTTGAAAATGAGGTTAAGTCAACTGGAGTTTCAGAAAAGCAATTATTGGGCCAAAAGAATATTTCACTTAAGGTTATTTCCCAAGAAATTAGTCATTTATTTTCATCTTATGAGCTTGGTTCCAATTTAGTAGAAACCAGGAAAGCTATTTCTTTGACATTGAAGAAGAAAAATTGTGGCTCTCTTATCCAGTCTTTGTGCTCTATTTTTTCTATGTTAATCTGCTTTTGAAAGCTGAAAAATAATGAAAATAAAATTGGGAAAGATGTTTAACATTAAAAAAAATGTTTTTTATTGATTTCAGAAAGGGAGAGGGAGAGGGACAGAGAGTCAGAAACATCAATGATGTGAGAGAATCATCAATTGGTTGCCTCATACAAGCCCCCATCGGATATCGAGCCAGTAACCCAGCATGTGTCCTGACCAGGAATGAAACTGTGACTTCCTGGTTCATGAGTTGATGCACTACTACTGAGCTATACAGTCTGGGCTAAGTAAAGGTTTCTACCCCAACCCCACCTTTTCAAATTATTGGCTTCATTTCTTTTGGATATATTTTCATTTTTATCTTCATGAGGAAAGAATTCTATGTCCAATAAGGTAGTTTAACTATTAACATCTGTTTGGTTTTGAATGCCTCTAATAATATGCAATGTTTGGACATAAATATAAATGTAAACAATATAATGTTAAGAAATTAGACTGATTCAAATATTCAATAACTAGTAGCCCTGGACATCAATCCATGCACCAATAGCTCTCTGCAGGGCCTAGCAGCTCCACGCCCACTGCCGCAAGGCTCTCTGCTGCCCAGAGGTCCTCTGTGGCCAGGATAGATTGCTTGCCTTGTCGCTGCAGCGATGAAGCAAGCATTCTGCCAGGCTGCTCACACTGCCCGCTCTCAGCGGCTGCCCCACTGAGACTGGGAGGCTCTGGAGGGGCTGAGGGGACTGGAAGCTGCCATCTTGTGGCTATGGGCACTGCCATCTTTGTTACAGAGTGATGGTTAATTTGCATATTACCCTTTTATTAGATAGGATACTGTGGAAATTGTTAGCCCATGTTAGATAATTCTTGGCCTAGACTTATTAACAATGTAAATGTTTTTTCTTAACTCGCAAAGGTATACATTTTATAATTTTACATCAGATTTTTATAAATTCTTAGCATCATTATGACCATAGTTGCAAACTAAAATAAAATTTTTCCATGGACACATAGAACAGACTGACAGATCTCAGAGGGGATGGGGGACAAGAAGAGATTAACCAAAGAACTTATATGCATATATGCATAGCCCATAGACACAGACAATAGTGCAGTGAAGGCCTGGAGGGGGCAGGGTTTGAGGGAGTAAATGAGGGGACATCTGTAATACTTTCAATAATAATGATAAAATTTTTAAAAATCCTTTCATGGACAACCTTTTTATATAATTAAGGTAATTGTTAGCTAATAAATGGGGTATTTTTAATTATTTTAAAATATTTCTATGTTAAATTATCAATTGTAAACCTGTCTTTATTAAGTATAGATATTACTCATATGACCTTGTTTCAATATTAAAAAATAAAATGAGGTTATATGCAGAAAATACCTTAAATTCCTGTTTCACAGCTACAAATGAATCTGTAAGTACTAGTACATTTAATGTGAACATCTTCACTCTGGTCATTGTGTATTTCTTCTCCTGGATAATTCCACCTACTGTACTCATGATCCCATTTTATTTCTCTAAAGCTAGAAATTCTGACATTGGGTATTCTCTCTAATTTATGCATGTTCCCTCTTAATCTCACTTTGTCTACTTGCTCATTTCCTAATGACCTATCAGTTGATCACACCTACTATAGATTTCCAAATGTCCAATTCAAGGGGCTTTTTTCAGTCCACAATTTACTTAATCTCTCCAAGGCATATTATAATGTTGACCTCACCATTTCCTTAAAATCCCACTTTGTTCCTATGATCCCATAGTCTCTGGTCCTCCTACTACCTTTCAATAACTCATCTTCTTTGTATGCCTTACTTCTTTCTGTTGTAATTTTTCTAAAAATCCCTACCAAAGTATATGTTTATTGAATTGAGGGAGAAAGGGAGAGAATATGAGAGAGAAACATTGATTGGTTGCTTCTCATAAGTGCCCTAACTGGAAACTGAACCTGCAACCTTCCGGCATATGGGACAATGCTCCAAACAATTGAGCCATCCTGCCAGGGGCTTGTTATAATTTTTTAAGTGACATAGGTAATATATGTTTACTGAAAATAAAATAAAAAAAAACAAAGATGAACAGAGGTGAAAATATCAACTGCCACTTGCTGAGAACCCATTTGGAAAACTAGATTTTATGTCTGGTGCATTGGGGAGCCATTGACATATTTTGAGTTGGGGAGTCAGTTGGCCCCAAAATGCCTTGCAGAACTTATTCTAGTTTCAAAGTAGATGGAAACAGGGATAAAAGAAGAGTTAGGGCAGCAGTTCAGAAAGAGACAACGATGGCTTCCACTAAGGCCATAAGCACTGGAAATAGAGAGAAATGGTTGGATCTAAGAGGGATTTGGAAGTTAAAAATAATAGAACTTGGTGATCTTTTTGAATAACACAGTATAGGGTAAAGAGAAGACATTTAAATATATAAGTTGGATGACTGGATAACAGAAGCAATCTGCTTATAGAGGAAAATGAGAGATTTTATTTGGGACATACTGTCTTTGAATATCTTGGAAAATACAAAGTGGAGACATGATATATTTTTATGATATCACATATGCATAGCTTGGTAGGTATATGAAGCCTTGAAGATACAGATATGAGGACCATGGTTCATGAAATAATGAGAGAGGATGACATTTCTCTTTGAGGGTGTACAGAGTAATAAAAAAAGTGATAGAGATGATGGACCTGCCATTTATCCTTTGGCCTCCATGACTGCCAAAGAAAGAGGATCCCACAAAGGAGTAATAAAGGGAAAATGTCTAAATAAATCAAGACAAATCTAAAGAAGTCAAGAGAAAAGTAACACAAGAACCAAAAGTGCCCACTGGATTCCTACCAAAATGATTCCTAATATGCATGAAAATGATGTAAAGAAATTGAGGCAACCAGTGGAGGCCACTCATTAAAAAAGTTTGGCCAAGAAGAAAAAATGGAGATGATAGCTGGAAGGGAGTAGAACTTTCGTGGTTTTCACTTTTGTCTCTTTGTTTTCTGTGTGAACATGTTTAAATGCTAATTGGTACAAGCAGGATGGAGAGGAGACAGTGAAGGTATTAGAAGGAGTGACCATAAGGAAGTGAGCATCCATAGTGGATAAGGAGGTAGGTGAATACAAAGTTTGAGGCAAGGAACTGAATTTAGGCTGGAGGAGAGTCACCTTTTGTATAAGACAGATGACAAAGAGAAAAGAATGGATACACTTGCGATGGAAATCTGTGAGTGTGATGACTGGGAGCTGGGTGATTTCCCTTTCTGTGATTTCTATTTTCCCCATCAAGTAGGAGGCAAAAATACATGCTGAGAGTGAAAGAATTGAAGTTGGGGGGGTAGATAATTTGAGGAGAGTAGAGAAGGTTTTAAATAGCTGCTGTGAAGAATGTAAGTTGAGAAAGACACCTAGATGGGTTGTCGGGCAGAATTGGGAGTGAGTAGAGATGTCATATTGTAAACATGTGTGCCTTTGCATCCATTTGTGAGCATGATTCAGAAGTCCAATTGAGGTCCTAGATTTCAATTTGTAATATTGATATGAAAAAAAAATAAAGAGAAGAGAGCTAAACCTAGTGACCTAACACAGTAGACATGGTAGATCATAGAGGATAAGCCCACAGCAAGGAGGGTGTAAATAGTATAGATAAGTACCTCCCAGTTCTTGATCTCATTCCATCTCTTTCAGAGCATGGAATTTCTTGTTTTTAATTGAACTATAATTGACATATAACATTAAGTTCTTTTCAGATATAGAACATTATGATTGGATATTTGTATATATTGTGAGATAATCACCACAATAGGCCTAGTTAACATCGTAGAATTTCTGATAGAGGGCCATTAGAGGTAGAGAGGAAATAGTATTAATAAGATCCAGATGTAACCATGAGAATGGTTGACTAATTAATGTGGAGTAGAGGTAGAGACTGACAGAATTGAGGAGACCAAGGTCTGAGGCTGAAGGAGGAAAAGTAACTGGGTTCTTAGAAAATGTCATGTTGATTCTGAAATAGACTTTCATTTTCCCAGTGAATCACTTAGCAGTCATTTCTCCTTAAAAAGAAAGATTATTCTAAATTCTCAATCTGATTGACTTAGTTTTCTCTAGGTTGTACCTTCAATATCAGCTTCAGATCTTTTTGCATATAAAAAATTGACTTAATCATTAAGTTCAGGCAAGAGATGATAGTGAATTAGATCACAGCAGTGGAGGCTATGAGAAGAGGTCAGATTCTGGATACATTTTGAAGGCAGAGCCAACAGGTTTTGTTCACAGTTTGGATAAGCACTATGAGAGAAAGAGAGAAGTCAAGGATACAGAAAAGTTTTTGGCCCAAGAACTGGAAAGATGAGTTGAACTTAGCTGAGATAGGAATCCCATGGGAAAAGCAGGTTTTGCATAAAAGGATAAGGAGTTCAGCTTTGTCCATGTGAAATTTTAGGTGCATTTTTTATATCAAAGTGGAGATGTCAAGCATGAAGTTAACTAGTCTGAATTCAGTTCAGAGCTGGAAAAATATTTTGGACAAGTCACAAATAAACTTACCTAATTCCACTCTATCACTTGATAGGTTCTGTGACTTAAAGTGAAATGACATGCCACAAACCAACTTTAATTGGTTAAACAATAGTTAAGTTCCTACAGCATCTCATCAGCATTTTAACAAAATGACATTATTCAAAGACCTGTCAGATAAGACATGGACCACATAATGATGCAGTTGCTGACTACTCTATTTCCTAGACCATTTTACCCCACAAAAGTGTTCTTTGACCTGCTGCTAAGAACCAGAGGAAAGTCTTAGTAAAACCCAAAGCAAAAAACATAAAGCAGTCTGTTTCTAATACTGTATTCTACAGGACCTGCAGTTCCCAGTGCATATCACTGCCTGCCAGAGGCCCAGACTGCTTTGAGTTCTCTTTTGGGGCTCACTCATTTCTCCAGAAGGGCCTCCTGGAACATAACACAAAAGCAGGACTTGATAGGGGCTTAGAGACCCAGTCCTACAGAGCTTCCCATCAGGGCCTCTCGGCATTCTTTATTCAGAGGTGCCCATCCACATGCCCCTCAGCCTCCACTGAGTAGCAGCAACCTGACTTTTTCATGAGAAGGTCAATCATGCCAGTTAATACTCGACACATTTTGGCACTTGGCACTTGTTGCAGGCATCAGATTTAGTGTACAGTGCCTGAAGTATGTTTTTTACTTGACTAATAATGGCTAACAACTGGAAAGCAGTTACTGTGTGCCAGGCTTCATTCTGAGAACTTTAAAATATAGTAAGTTTAAAAGCAACCTGAAGCCATTCCAAATGATACTATGAGCTTCTGCCCAGGGCATGCAGAGACTTCCTGCTTCCTTTTCCTCTAATGTAGAGTCAATTGCAGAGCCCCTTAATCTTTCATCCAGCCAGGAATCAAGTCATTCTCCATTTCTAGCATTCTTTAGAAGAAGGTTGTTAGAGCTCTGGTATATATTCTATTGATACTACCCAGTACTCTAGACCCAACACTCCGATATGTGTGGTTGTGTGTGTGTGTGTGTGTGTGTGTGTGTGTGTGTGTGTGTGTGTTTGGTGGGGTGGGGGGAGCTCTCTAGTGGAAGGCTCATGAAAAGACAACATAGACGAAAAACAAGAGGACAATCTTATTTAAGTGTGAGCTAACATCTGCACAGATCGGCATTCCATGGAACAAGTAGAACCCTTTCAAGCATTGCAGAGGTGGACATAGGGTAGGCACTCCTGTCACCAGAGGCAGACACCACTGAAAGGCAAGTCCCTTGATTCACTTCACTGACCAATCAAATGGCTTTGCTCCAACCAGCAAATGTAAAATGTGCTGAGGCCCACGGCTCTGGTGAGCTGTCATATGAAATGAATTACCAAGGCTCAAAGTCAGGATGTGAAAGTAAAACTGCTGTGTAGTTCCTACTGCCACAGCAACCGAGCCCAGCTGTGTACAGCCAGGCAGCCACTGTGCAGGCAGACGGAGTCCAAGTGCATTCCTTTTCACCCGGCTGTGCACGAGTGCTGCAGCCATGCTGCAGGGCCGTGCAAACTGTAAAACAGCAAATGCACTCACAGTATGAATCATCTCCAAGGAACGCAAGATCTTTCTGGAAAACCCGCTAAGTTCTCTGTGCAGGTATGTATTTCTGGCTCTAATTAAAACTATTCTTTCTAGTCTATATTCACCCAAACAATATTGAGTCAAACCACAAGAAAATCTGTTATCACTCAAGTTGGTACACATTTCTCATATAACTGAAATATTATATAATATCATAAACTATTAGATATAAAAGTAGGAATTGAATGCAGATAGTGATCCTCATGCTACTTTGGGTCTCACCTTCCAGGGGGCTCATTCAAAGATCACAGCGCATACTGAGGGCATGGGCCTTGAGATCAAAGCCTTTGACAGCGGAGGAAGTATTGAGTCAGTCCAATCCACAAACTATGCTATGTGCCCCTCCCATGTCTTTATTCATGCCAACGTTGTAAAAAGTTATGTGTTTGAAGGATGGTTTAAAGTGCCCTATGCAATTAAGTTTTAAAGCAAGAGGGCTAGTTTTCCTCCAGTGTATATATGAAACTCCCAATAAATTTAAAGTCCTCGGGTGTACTTGGGGGAGAGGAAGGATTAAAAAAAGAAAGGTTTTTGAAAGGCACAAATATGTCAAAGAGTTAAACTGGAGGTGTTTCCCCCTTATAATATTAAGAATGTATTAATAGTTGGAAAAGTCTACAGATAAAAAATATATACCAAACAATGTGTATCAATTCCATAATCACGTGTTCCTAATTTGCATCTCACTTTCCTAAGAAAAGTACTCCTTTTCACTTTGCCTGGGTGTTAGTGATTTGAAACACGCGCTGCTCTTTACTTTCTGTTAGCTGCCTAATCCAGTGCAGGATTCTGTACTAAATTTCTGTCATGTGATGTGTGTATTTGTTTTAAAATCATTCCTCTGAGAACTCTAGTTTGCTTATGATGCTTTTAAGAAAAACAAAAGCACATATTCCTTAGCCTAATCCTAAACCAAGACACAAACTACATAGTACCTACTGTTCAGATGGTATTTTGGGAAAATATTATGCTTTTATCCTATATAATAAAAAGGTAAAATGCAAATTAACCCTCACATCCTCACAAGATGGCTGCCTATGACCAGGATGGCAGGAAGTTAGTAATGGATGACCAAAAGACTGAACAGCAGGTTGCATGGGGCAACCAAGCCGGTAGGGAAGGTTAGTGAGGGATGACCAAATGACTGAACAGCAGGCTGTGTGGGGTGACCAGGGATGACCAGGATGGCAGGGGGCGCCATTGGGAGTGACCAAGCCAGCAGGAGAAGCAGTTGGGAGTGACCAGGCCAGCAGGGGGTGGGGTCAGTAAGAGGTGACCAGGCTGGCAGGAGTGATCAGGCAGTTGGGGGGTGCATTTGGGGTGACCAAGCTGGTGGGGGAGGGAAGTTGGGGGCAAATTAGGCTGGCAGGGGGGGCAATGAGGAAAACTAGGCCAATGGAGGGCAATTAGGGGTGACTAGGGGCGCATTAAGGATGACCAGGCTGGCAGAGGGGGAAGTAAGGGGTGACCAGGCCAATGGGGGGGTGGGGGCAGTTAGGAGTAATCAGGTAAGCAATGGGGGGGCAGTTAGGGGTGATCAGGCTAGCATGCAGAGGCAATGAGGGGCAATCAGGCCAGCAGAATGGGGCAGTTAGGGGTGACCAGGCAGGCAGGCAGGTGAGTGATTAGGAGCCAGCTGTCCAGGATTATGAGAGGTATGTCCTAGGATCGGGCCTAAAATGGCAATCAGACATCCCCCAAGGGGTCCCGAATTGGAGAGGGTGCAGGCTGGGCTAAAGGGACCCTCTCCTTGTGCATGAATTTTGTGCACAATTTAGTTCAGTTTATAAAACAGCATTAGCTACCTAGCTTCTCAGTGTATAAAAAAGCAATAAGTAACATTCATTGACAACAAAATAAAATTCAGGAATTCAAATAATAGTATAACCAAAGAGGGTCCTGGGAATGCTTCTCAAATATAGAGCCATTCATACCCTTAACACACAAATATTCGGTACTTCCAACACTGTATTCGTTGAGAATGTTCCTTGCTAGGGAAAATGGGCAGAGCAGGATAAATTAACCAGTAAATATTAAATCATAGTGCCTGGAATATAGTAAGTTTAGTTGCTAATAAAATAATTTCACATTGTGCAAACATCAGGTAACCTATGTGCCTAATGCTAATAAGTCACTTGAGATACATTTAAGGAAGTAACTCTGACTTCCCATCACATGTACTTTTCTATGCCCTACTTTTATCCCTTTGCCTATTTTTTTAACCCCCCTCCCCCTTGGCTATACTTTAGATTCATGGTCAGCAAACTGGGGCTCATGAGCCACATGCGGCTCTTTGGCCCCTTGAGTGTGGCTCTTCCACAAAATACCATGGCCTGGGCAAGTCTATTTTGAAGAAGTGGTATTAGAAGAAGTTTAAGTTTAAAAAATTTGGCTCTCAAAAGTAATTTCAATAGTTGTACTGTTGATATTTGGTTCTGTTAACTAATGAATTTGCCAACCACCCATTTTAGACCTTTAAAATACTAGACTGCTGGGCTCCACTGGTCAAGTTTTTAGGCTCTAAACATTTATTCACTCACCACCATATAAAATATAGACTAAAGGCTTATGGTTCATGCAAGAAATGTGGCAAAATTACTTTCTCAAAGAGTAGTAGCACTTTTATTGCATTCAGGACTAGAAGTTAGATAATATAAAATGTCATTTATAAATTAGAGTCATTAAAAGGGCCCACATTGCTTAAATATTACATTCTAACATCAAGAATGTAAGTGTACAGTATATGCTCCCCTCAGCAACCCTTGTCTAGCTGCCTTCTGGATTAGCCAACATGCTGCAGGCTCTCTGTGAAACAATGAGAGGCCAACAAGAAGCCAAATGTTATGACTAGTACATTTCGCACTCACACTTCATTGGTTTGTTCAATATGAAATTATGTAACTGGCATCGAGGGTTTAGAAATAAATGCAACTGACTTGGAAAGTCAAAGGGGATCCTTGAACAACAATCATATATGGAGTATGGGAAAAATACAGGCATTTGGGCAGGCATCAGGGCAAGGGGCTGCTTTCTCAGGGAGCTATGCAAGGTGGTGGTAGCAATCACTGATGCCAAGTGAAACCTGGGTCATTGGTACCCATTGAGGTCAACTAGAAATGAGGTGGGACCTAGAGTAAATGCTGGCAGGTGCTAGACTGATCTCTGGAACAAAATTTTAGCTTCCTCATTCTTCCAAAACTAACTAGGGCTGGGCTCTAGAGAGTAAATGCCAGAATCAGACTTCAGAACTGGTGAAATAATTACCATGATAATGAACACCATTTATGGAGTACTTACTTTGTTCTGGGCCCTGGGTTTATGAGATTCAAATGCATAATCAGTATGGAGCCAAACTACGTCATAGTCAAGTTATGACATGGAAATGCAGTCAGACACAGAAGCCCAGCAACCAAGTAACAACTAAAAGTAATTTTAGGCCTAGTATGACTCTCTTGAAAAGAGAGAGCAAAATCACACACTGTTAATATTTTTAAAAATCTTCCACCAACAGGAGAGAGATAGGTTTTTATAGAGAAGACCCAAGGTATAGTATGGAAATTATTTGATTAGTGATAGCTTAAATGGTTGCCCTATTTGCTAAAGCCTACTTGGCTGTTAGTCATTGGTTGTCCTTAGGTTTCATTTTCTCAAATTAGCATGTGTTGACTATAGTTTAGATTTTGGGTTGCTTACATAGCCTACCAAGGCACTAGAACCACTTCATCTAATGGCCTCCTTGTTTAATTACATTAACAATGCAAAAATCATAAGGCATGAGGTTCCCTGAATGTCCTTGTTTCCCTCATGCAGAAGAAAATGAGTCAAATTGTAGGTTCTTTTTGCAGGTGGTGATGGAGGGTGTTGTTTTGTAAAGATATGGAAACATGCTTTTAAATGATAATGGGAAGGAATTTATAGAAGAGAGAAATTAAAGAAAAAGTAATATGAGATGGACTACATAGTGATAAAATGTCCCAAGGAGAAGGAGACTGGATGATAGAAAGAAGGAGATATCAGGAAGAGGGTAGAGGAGAGGACCTGGGTTAAGATGAAGGTAGATTTGCAGATTTGGTTAAAGTTGTTCCTATCTACTAGATGAAGTGGTTCTAGGCCTTGGTAAGCTATGTAAGCAACCCAAAATCTAAACTAGAGTCAACACATGCTAATAATCTGAGAAAATGAAACCTAAGGACAACCAATCACCAATAGTCAAGTAGCCTTCTATCAAGTTTATAAAGAATCCCTTAAAGGTTATCTGCTGAGAATGGGAACTATAAGAAGTAGTTGAAGAAGATATTGAGTAGGCATTGAAAAGAGCGGGGAAGTAACATATTAAAAAGAGACATATTTAGATTGCAGGGCAGTGGTAAGAATTCATTTGAGATTGGATTTGCCTTGTTGTATACATATTGCCTCCATTCGGACTCAGCTATTAGTGAGGGCATTGGAAAGACAGAATTGGTTATGGTTGTATTGGATGGATGTCAAGGAACTAATAAGAGAATAATTGAAAAGATGTACTATGGAATCTAAATTGGTTTTAGAGGAAATGAAGATGGGAGATGGTTAAAAACAAAACAAAAAACATAGATAAGCCAATGGACTAAAAGTTGTGATGAGAATAAGCAAGTAAGTTCAATGAATAAATCATAGGAGTAGAAATTGTGTTTAGAGATTGTGAAGGTGAGACTGTAGAGAGTGATGAAAAATAAGAACCAGGGTATGACCCTGAAAGTGGAGGGCTGGAATATGGTAAAGATCATTGGCATTGAGGAAGTCAAGGAACTGAGAAACCAGACATCCTCCCAAACCCCTTGATCAAGGTTTTCTCATACACAACCTTCTAAATGTTTTATATTTTTTCCTTTCTTATTTAAATTATTAATCCACCTGGAATTGATGTTTGTGTGTAATATGAGATTACCTTTTTTATGTTCTTCTATTTGGATAACAAACTGTCCTCAGGCCAGTTGAATAGTCTCTGAATACTCCTTGAAATCCTTCCTCCATGCTATTCTTGATTCCTGTAGCTTGATTAAAGTGCTTAATTTTTTTTCTGTGTTACAGCCTATCTAATAAAAGAGTAATATGCAAATTGACCATATACAGTGGTACCTCGAGATACGAGTGCCCTAACATACAAGATTTTTGAGATATAAGCCGTCGAGCAAGTGATTTTTGCTTTGAAATACGAGCAACAGTTGAGATACGAGTAATCGCGCGGATCGGCCAGCTGCACACGACCCGCCAGTTTACCGCCACTCGAGCATCTCATAGTTTCCCACGCCTCAAGGTTATGGAACGAATTAAACTCGTATCTCGAGGTACCACTGTATCTGCCACGCCCACCAGCCAATTAGAATGAGTATGCAAAATAAACCAATCAAGATGACTATGGCCACAGAGAGAGCAGGAGGGAGGTTTGGGTTGCCCCCAAAGATGCAGGAAGCCAAGCTTTCAGCACACCCTGGCTGGCCCAGACCTCCACTTAAGGCAACAAAGTTTCAATGACTGTGCAAGCAGAAGGCTTGGCTCTGCTCCAGGCTACAAAGTTTCAATTGTAGAAGATAAATAAATCCCAGATACCAGGGCCTCCGCTTGGGTTGCCGGGGGTATGGCTGGCCTGCAAACCACCACAGGCCCCTCACCCAGGCCACCCCATGCCCCAAGGAACACCCACCCTGATCCAGGACACCCTTCAGGGAACACCAGCTGGTCCCCACCTGTGCAGGCCTCTATATCCTATCTAATAAAAGAGTAATATGCAGATTGACCATCACTCCAACACACAAGATGTCTGCCCACATGTGGTCAAAAGATCCTGCCCCCATGTGGACACAAGATGGCCACCACAAGATGCCCAGCAGGGGAGGGCAGTTGAGAGGGACCAGGCCTGCAAGGGAGGGTAGTTGGGGGTGTTCAAGCCTGCAGGGGAGGGCAGTTGGAGGTGATCAAGCCTGCAGGGGTGGGCAGTTAGGGGTGACCAGGCTGGCAGAAGAGGGATGCTGGGGGTGACTGGGACTCAGGGAAGGGCAGTTGGGGAGGACCCAGGCCTGCAGCAGGGGGCAGTTATGGGTGACCAGCCTGCAGGGGAGGGCAGTTAGGAGCAAACAGGCTGTTAGAAAAGCAGTTAGGTATCAATCAGGCTGGCAGGGAAGTGGTTAGGGGGTAATCAGGCTGGCAGGCAAAAGTGGTTAGGGGCAATCAGGTAGGCAGGCAGGCAAGTAGTTGGGAGCCAGCAATCCTGGATTGTGAGAGGGATGTCCAACTGCCCGTTTACCTGGATCGGGCCTAAAGGGGCAATCAGACATTCCTCAAGGGATCCCAGATTGGAGAGGGAGCTGGCTGGGCTGAAGGATACTCTCCCCCACCCTCCCCATTCATGAATTTTGTTCACTGAGCCTCTGGTTTAAAATAAAAGCCAAACTCCTAATCTGGCCATATTTAACCTGTTTCACAGTATTTCTCCTTACAGTATTTCTTTCCTTTCAAATCATCCTCATTTTCTAAGATTATCCACACTTTTACTCAAATATTACTGTGTAGGTAATATATGATTCAATTAAATGTTAAATCTTCATCAGAGCTACTAATTATGTTAATGAATTATAGATTTTAAAAGTTCTATTTCATTTATTTGAAATTTATTGGACATCTACTATTCATTAGGCATTATATGGTACTCTAAGTTTCAGAGTTTACAATCTAAAGAACAGAAAGCATAAATCCCGATATCTTTGAAAAATGGAAGAATTTAAGTGTAGCAACATACATTTGAGCCAACTGCTATGAGAGAGAAATGGCAATTTGTTTGATGGAAGTCTGTGGAATGTTTGTCAAAAATTTAAGTCATGAAAGGTGGTTAAAATTTAGAAAATCAGAGAAGATGGAATTGCATTTTAGGTAGGGGGTAGCATCAATCAAGGCAAGAGAAGTGGGGAATTGTGACCTTGGAATACAATACGGAGCAGGAGAAAGACAAATACTAGAAGGGTAAAGTAAGGCCAGAATACAAAAATACTTTAAGATTAATAGACTGGCCTCTAGCTAGCATTAGGAGCCAATGATAATCTCTATTAAGGGACTGATATAATTAGATTGTGACATGAACAGGTGGAATTGAATGCAGAGATTAAATCTAAGAGGATGCACTCATAATCTAGGCATATGCTGGCTTATCCTAGGAAGTGGGGGAGCCAAAAAGAATGCAAAGAGAAATTTTAAACTAGAATTTATAGCAGTTAGATGACCAAAGAAAAGAGAAACTTGTGTAGCTCAGCTCCAGAAAATAAAAAGGTAAGAATTTCATGAGAATTTCCTGCATCTGGCTAAACATAATCTGTATTTGTATTAGCTCAAACAGACTTTCCTGTACCTCTTTTTTTGGTGACTTTAAAATTTATTTAATATTTAAAAGTTCATAACCTAACCTTATGTCTTTAGATTAACAGTTTTATTCTTATTTTCCTTCTCCTCCTCCTTATATGTGACAGCTTCTTCTGCACATGGTTGGGTCCCCTGATCAGGACCTCCAGGAAGCTGCAGCTGGTTGCATATCTAACATCCGCAGGCTGGCTCTTGCTACAGAAAAGGCAAGATACACTTGAAATTTGAACAGACATTTCAAGCTATCAAATTTTACATGACACAGTACATATCACTCCCATGGCCAAGAGGCTGAAATTATGAAACATTTATTAGCAGATCCTTTACAAGCAGACAAATGCCTGAATGAAAACATATGGATGAAAATATGAAGGATACTGTTCATGCAAAAACTGCATGGATATTTTTGTTCTATTCAATGTTTTAAGGATCTGCCTGTCATGAAATATAAAGCTAATACATTTTGTATAATTTTCCAGAAATCTGAGAATATATGTATCTAGTATTTTTTTCCAGTAATGATTTTGTATTTGTGAAAATTTTAATAAAAGATATGGTCTTCCAGTGTGCAGTGCTATAGTGAATGAGTTTTTAGAATTCCCTTTCTGTTAAACCTATCTAACAGTATTGTCATTATGGTTTTGTCATTTTGATCACTTGCAACCCATTGGTAGAGTTCTGAGGAGATGTGCTGATTTCACAAACTGTTATTAAATAGAATTCAGAATTAAGCAGCTGGACTTGAGAGATCATCCCAAGGTCATTCCAACTTTCTCCTAAATCTATTAAACATCTGAAAAGATAATGTGTGACTGTCACTTGAGCAGATCATGCAAATCACAAAAACATAAGCAATGCATGAGTTGTGTGGTTTTTAACTTTTGGGTTTGTACAGCATAAACAGTGATATATTTTATTTCCCTCACAGGGTTCACCAACACTTTTATTGAAGAATGAACTTGTGCTGGTGTCAGGATAATATTACTTCACATAAAATTGCTTTGAATTTCTGTATTTGTTTTCAGTACACAAAGTACTTTTTAGAAAGTGGCTACAAAGGATTAATAGAATTTTATCAGGTTATAGAAACATTAGAAACCACTTATAAGAATCACATATGTAACCTCAGTGAAATGTTTGGGAACTAACTATGCAAGCATCATCAGGAAAATAACTTTGTTATGCAGACAGTCTAGATTAATGCTTTAAAGAGCAAGCAAGAGGTCTTATGGAAAAATATTAAGTACTGTGTATGCTTGCAGATGATTAACTAAATAATTTGCAGATGATTAACTAAATGAGATAAATGTAAATAATTTGTATGAAATAAAAAGGCTGTAAGAATGATATTATCAATGATAATTCCTATGATTAAAAAGCTAAGGAATTTCTGAGAATTTTAAGGTTTTGTAAAACACCAATTCATCATTAGTTTTA
Organism: Lasiurus cinereus; assembly: GCA_011751065.1. Classification (NCBI taxonomy): domain Eukaryota; kingdom Metazoa; phylum Chordata; class Mammalia; order Chiroptera; family Vespertilionidae; genus Lasiurus; species Lasiurus cinereus. The sequence goes on from JAAGEH010000032.1 coordinate 8,484,240, forward strand.
AAAGGAGGTTATAAAAGAGAATAATAGAAATAAGGAAATGATATGAATGCTAAGAATTAAACTTAAGTAATAGTGTAAGTCCTTTAACTTTCAACAGTATATATTTCTAACATTAAAATTACCATGTGACTGTGTTTCGCTAACATTAAAAATACATATAGAGAGATCCAGGATGGCAGTGGAGTAGGTAGAAGTTACACTGACCTACTCTCAGGATCAAACTGGAATTAAAGCTAATATAGAACAGTCAACCTGAATAACCAATTGAAGACTGGCTAATATGAAGTCTCATAAGTGAGGATTTACAGAAGAAGCCACTTTAATACTGGTAGGGAATGGGAGACAGTGAAAGGTCTAGCCATGTACCTACATGCAGTGCCTAAGAATCCAGAGGAATATCTCAGCTGCAAAGGATCCCCCTTAGGAGTGTGGGGTCCCAACCCATCCCTGGCTCCCAAGCCCAGAGGATCAGAGCTTAGCAGAGGAGACCATATAACATCTGGCTATGAAAATTAGCAGGGATTCTGCCCATCAAGGAAAGATGGGAGTCAGATGCCTTCTCAAAAGGCCAGCAAAAAATCTCATTCACAGGCATTTACCCTGAGCTCCAATGGAGGGTGGCTGGGAATAGAACAGTGTTGTGTGAGGAGAGACTAGGTTGTCCGGCCTACAGAGAGAGCTAAAGAGATAGCCATCAAGGTCCCTGTGCTGAGTCCCTCAGTTGCAGACACCATCTTTCTTGGGTTTAGCACTCCCTTCCATATGGTATCAGCCTGGGGAATGCAATAGCTCCACCCTTCCTACTCCCTGTCACCCTCCCCTATAGAGTTCACACTCTGTGAAAGAATCAGCTGCTTGGGTAATAGAGATACAGGCAAACTCAGGAGGTATCAGAGACTGAGTTGTGTGGCTCTGGGGTGGGAGACATTCCCTACACCTTCCCATGAGCCTGGCCAATGACAACTCTTCATGGGAGATCTACTAGCACCATCCTCCAGACTCCTAGGGGCCCCACCCTCTTGAGGTCAGAATTTCCACAAGCTTTGGGAAGAATCCAGGACAGACCTGAGTTCTGTGGCTCTAGGAATGGCCCATTTTTTCTCTCATATACCTGACTGGTTCAGAGTCCTCCATTACATAGCCAAATCTTGGTCTGTTTGGGCCTGATAAACTCTTCTTGCCTCTTCCTGATGACACCCTGAGGCTCCACCCCACCACAAAGGTTTGTGGACTTTTGTTGAGTGGCCTCAGACTCAACAGTGACACCAAGTTTGAATCTATATCAGTCTGGTGAACACCACGCGTCCCTACCTGGTGACTCACTGAAAACCTATTTTATACAACTTATTATTGCCAAAGGCTCTTTCAGTAACATCTGAACAGGCAGCCAACAGGTGAAGAGGCAGCTGGGAGTGGACCGAAGGTGCCTTAGGCCTTTGGCTGACCAACATCCAGGCTTGATGCTGGTGGAAGCTTGGCCTTGGTGTAAAACTTGGTCCTTCCCATGTACTTCCAGCCTCAGCAGAGGTAGTTATGTGTTGTGGATCACTTTGTAGCTCCAAAAGATTGCCCAGGATCAATCACTGATATTGACCTGCACCAGAGTCCCAAGAAGCCCCAGAACCAACACACCTGGTGGCCAGCTTCAAAAAACATTAGAGCAGGATCCAATTAGCTTCACAAGTGGCATATCCAAAGGGAGAACTCAGCAGACATGAGAATCAGTTGAGGCAAATTCTGCCTCAAGTAGTCGATACCTGCACAGCAGGTCATACATTGTGGTTAGGGTCAATCTGCATAGTCACCAGCCTCAGGGTCAGGCCCATGCATAGCCAGGCCAACAGAAATTCAGATTCAGCTACAACAAGAGGGCTCACATAACCCACATGAGGGACATTCCTGGAACAACCAGTTCAGGTGATCAGGGAAACTGCATCACTGGGCCCCACAGGACACTAACTACATAAGGCCACCCTATCAAGATGGGAAGACATTACAGATCTACCTAATACGCAGAAACAAACACAGAGGGACAGTCAAATGAAGAGACAAATATGCCCCAACTCAATGGGCAAAAACTAAAACCATTTCCCCCCAAGAACAAGACAGGGATGCCCACTCTCACCAGTCCTATGTGATATAGTACTACAAGTGCTAGCCATAGCAATCAGACAAGAAGAAGAAATAAAAGGCATCCAAATTGGAAAAGAAGAAGTAAATCTGTCATTATTTGCAGATGATATGATATTGTACATAGAAAACCCTAAAAACTCCATCAAAAAACTACTAGAACTAATAAATGAATTTGGCAATGTAGCAGGATACAAAATTAACACCCAAAAATCTATGGCTTTTTTATACAAGAAACTAAAAAACAAACAAACAAAACAATAACAAAACAATTCCATTTTCCATTGCAACATAAAAATTAAGATACCTAGCAATAAATTTAACCAAGGAGATAAAGGACCTAAACTCAGAAAATTTCAGGACACTGAAAAAGAGATAGAAGAAGACATAAACAAATGGAAAAATATATTGTGTTCATGGATTGGAAGAATCAATATCATTAAAATGTCCATACTACCCAAAGCAATCTATAGATTCAATGTAATCCCTATTAAAATACCAATGGCATATTTCACAGACCTAGAACAAATTCTCCAAAAATTCATCTGGAATAAAAAAAAAAAAATCCCAAATAGCTCCACAGTCTTGAGAAGGAAGAACAAAGTTGGAGGGATCACATTACCAGATATCAAGCTATACTATAAAGCCACTGTTCTCAAAACTGTACAAGAATAGATATATAGACCAATGGAGCAGAACAGAGAACCCAGAGTTCAATGCAAGCTATTATGCTCAATTAATATTTGACAAAGTAGGTAAGAACATACAATGGAGTCAAGACAGTCACTTTAATAAATAGTGTTGGAAAAATTGGACAAATTACATACAAAAAATGAAACTAGACCACCAACTTACAACATACACAAAAGTAAACTCAAAATTGATAAAGGACTTAAATGTAAGATGGGAAATGATAAAAATACTGGAAGAACCCATAGGCACCAAAATAGCAGACATTTATTGTACTTACTGACACAACTCCTAGGGCAATGGAAACTATGTAGAAAATACACAAATGGGCCTACATCAAAATAAAAAGCTTTTGCACAGCAAAAGAAACCATCAACAAAACAACAAGAAAGTCCACTGCATGGAAGAACATATTTGCCAATGTTATCTTCCATATGGGTTTAATCTCCAAAATGCATAGGGAACTCATACAACTTAACAAAAGGAAGATAAATAATCCAATCAAAAAATGAGCAAAAGACCTAAATAGACACCTTTCAAAGGAGGATATAAAGAAGGCTGAGAGACATATGAAACATACTCAAAGTTAGTAATCATCCAAGAGATGCAAATTAAAACAACAATGAGGTATCATCTCATACCTCTCAGATGGCTATCATCAACAAATCAACAAAAAACAAGTGCTGGAGAGGACGCAGAGAAAAAGGAACCCTCATGCATTGTTGGTAGGGAATGCAGACTGGTACAGCCACTGTGGAGAACAGTATGGAGTTTCCTCAAAAAACTAAAAATGAAGCTCCCATTTGACCCAGTAATCCCACTTCTAGGAATACATCCCAAGAAAACAGAAACACCAGTCAGAAAGGATATATGCACTCCTATTTTCATAGCAGCACAATTTACAATAGCTAAAATTTGGAAACAGCCTAAGGGCCTATCAGCAGGTGAATGGATTAAAAAACTGTGGTACATCTACACAATGGAATACTACACTACTGTAAAAAAGAAAGAATTCTTACCATTTGCAACAGCATGGATGGAACTAGAGAGCATTATGCTAAGTGAAATAAGCCAGTTGGAAAAAGATAAATATCACATGATATCGCTCATTTATGGAATATATATAATGAACAACATAAACTGATGAATAAAAACAGAACCAGAGTCATAGAACCATTCAATAGACTGCCCAACCTATGAAAGAAGGCGAGGGGATGAGGGGATAAGAGATCAACTGAAGGACTTGTATGCATGCATATGAGGAAACCCAATGAACACAGACCCGGAGGGGGAAGGGTGTGTGAGGGCATGTACTGGGGGTGGGAGCAGCCAGGGAAAATACAGGTTCCTATAAGTCAGTGGGAGGAAAAAGGAGACTTACATAATACTTTAAACAATAAAGAATTAAATTTAAAAAAACTAATAATAAATACAAGTTTAAAAAAAAAGAAAGAAAAAAAAAACAGCAGAAATCTCCAGATAAATAAATAGCTAGAAGAAGCATGTGGATTGAACCAATGATTAGGAAGACAAGACAAGGTAGCAAAAAACACCCAATCAGAGAAGCAAAAAAGAATAAAGTGTTTTAAAAAACAAGGATAGTTTGACTACCATGTGTTCTGGGACACCAGTGTGTGAACATTTTGTCCCTGGTGGTGGCAATCTTGATTTCTGGTAGCAGTGTGGAGTACATGACTGTGGCATCTGGGCTGGAATGAACCACACACTTGGTAGAGTCAAGGGAGCTGAGCCAGAGCAATGGCTAGTACAATGGTAGCAGTTGGATTGTCCATTGTTGCTGCAGAATTTGCAGGCTTTTGTTTTGCAAGCCATGAAGCATATGGAGGCCCAAGTCAAACAGGTTTTTCAAAGTCTTTCAAAATCTGTAAGACTTCCTAAACATTTTGCTAATTCTTTGCTGTCTATATATGAAGTTTAGAATTACACTTGAAGAGGGTCTTCAGTGGTGGCTATTACAGAGATGAGTTCAAACCCAAAATGACCAAACGAAAAGCAGCATTAATACAAGGTATAAGCCATATTGCCAATAAATGAAAAATAAGAGATGCTCATTAATGAATTATGCTTTTAAATAAATCACCCAGACAAGGGAGGATCTCCTTAGATAGCCACCAAAATCACTGCAGCTAAAGATTTACTAAAAGGTCAAGCTAAGAAATGAAATAAATGTATGATAAATTTTAAGTTCTTATTAGTTATGTATATGAGAACCAGCTTTTTATAATAAAACTAGTGGCCTGGTGCACAAAATTTGTGCACAATGGGAAGGGAGGGTCCCTCAGTCTGGCTTGCACTCTCTCCCATCTGGAATCCCTCTCACAATCTAGAACCACTGGCTCCTAAACACTCACCTGCCTCCCTGATGCCCCTAACTGCTCTACTGCCTGCCTCATGGTCCTAACTGCTCTCTCCTCCTTGTCTGACCCCCCTCTAACTGCCTATCTACACTATCCTCCTGGCCTAAATCCCCTAACTGCCCAGTTGCTCTCCCTTCCTCTCTGTGCCTTCAGACCAGACACAGGAGTGCTGAGAGCTCTCTGCCAAGGCCCAGCTTCCCTCCTGATGCCTGGGCCAGATAGCACCGTGGGCTTGCATGCTCTTCTACTGCGGGCGCTGCTGCAGCCCGTCCAGATGCCCGCCCCCCCTCCGGTCAGGCGGCACCGAAGGCCTGCGTGTGCTTCTGTCAGGCGGGGCGGGGGGAGGTGCGGCCCCTGTGGCAGTCTCATGTCCTGGTGGTGGAAATCCCTGCCCCCGTCCCCGCCCACCAGCTCCTGTGTGCATGCAGCCTGGTTATGACTGTGACACTGTTAGGACCAATGAGCATATTACCTCTTTATTATATAGATGTCCTGAAGCTACACATTTTAAAATTGTTTTTGCATGAACTAAGTCAAAGCCTTGGTATACATTTCTTATTTACATTAGAGGATTTTAAATGAAATTATAGAATATTTGTAGATTGTTGCTCAATAATTATGGATACATACCATTTGAATAGAAATATTGTTCATTACTCATTTAGTAAATAATTTGGTACTTACTTCAAGGCAAGGTGAACATGAAAGTCTCTGCTCTCAAGGAACCCCAATTTGATGAGACCCATAAACTAGTAATTAAAATATAATATGATACATATTATGATGGAATTAGTACATGTTGTTATAGTAGACTCATCTCATTGGGAGGGAAGACTGTTCAGGTACAGAGAGCTGGCTCAGCTGCTTGGAACTGTGAATTTAAAAGTCAATTTAGTCTCAATTTTGACTAAAAAACTGATGATATTATATATCATATCACTATTAAAATTCAGATTTGATACATTAAAAACATGTTAAAAGATGAGGGTGTGTCATTTCTAATTATGAAAATATTTACAGTGTATTCAGCTAACTCTTTTAAGAAACTGACCATTTGTAAAAATTACTTTTTACATAATCAAAATGTTTGCATTTGTTATGACCAAGCTTAAATATAATTAGCTAAACTGAATGCCCTGTCATCAAAATACTTAGCTTGGACTCTGAGAATTTGTACAGTGATGTATTTAAGTGACACTTGAACCTATATGCAGAAAACTACAGGATACTGAAAAAATAGCAGCACAATTTACAATAGCTACAATTTGGAAACAGCTTAGGTGCCCATCAGCAGATGAGTGAATCAGAAATCTATGGTACATCTACACAATGGAATTCTATGCTGCCATAAAAAAAGTGGGGTGGGAATTCTTACCATTTGCAGCAAACTGGATGGAACTGGAGAGCCTTATGCCAAGTGAAATAAGCCAGTCAATGAAAGAGAAACACCACATGATCTCACTCATTTGTAGATAATAAAGAACATTATAAACTGATGAACACAAAGATAGATACAGAGGCAGACTGTCAAATTACAGCAGGAAGGTTAAGGAGAGGTAGGGTAGATAAGAGATCATCCAAAGGACTTGTATGCATGCATACAAGCATAACCAATGAACACAAGACACTGGGGGGTTAGGGTATGCCTGGAAGCGGGGGTGGGGGACACTGGGAAGATATGTATACATGTAACACATTAATAAAAATAAATAAAAAGAAAGTAAACAAATATATTCTCACCTTTAAAAAAGAACAATAAATACCAAATTGGAAATGACATATAGCCTTTAAAGGCCTGCCTGTGTTACAATGATTAATATTTTTATTCTCTTACCCTCCTGTTGTCTGTGTCCATTAATTAGGCCTATATGCATGCATAAAAGTCCTTTGGTTGATCTCTCCCCTACAGGGGGGGTAAGGGCATGAATTGGGGTTGGAGGGTAATGGGGAAATAAGGACACATATGTAATACCTTAATCAATAAAGAAATTTAATAAATAAATAAATAAATAAATAAATAAAAATGGTAAAAACATAAATAAATAAATGACACTTGAGGGCAAATGGCTAACTATTAGTGGGCTTAATCACAAGGAACAACAACAGCCTGTAATTATTGGAATTGAGAGTCTATCAGTGGTCAGCAAACTCATTAGTCAACAGAAAGGCAAACCACAGCTCACAAGCCCCATGTGGCTTACAAGCCCCAGTTTGCAGACCACTGGTCTAACGTATGTAAGGATCTTAACCAAAGAACTTATATAAAACAACAAGGGAGATAGCTAGTCAGTAGTACTTATGTTTAGCTTTAAAATGATAATGTATACTATCTACCATCTAAATTTTATTAAGTCATCTTAAAGTTCTTAATAATGGAGAACAGACTTTCAAGATAAAAAATAATGAAAGTAATGACAGTGGTACCTCGAGATACGAGTTTAATTCGTTCTGTAACCTTGAGGCGTGGGAAACTATGAGACGCTCTAGTCGAGGTAAACTGGTGGGTCGTGTGCAGCCGGCTGGTCCGAGCAATTACTTGTATCTCAACTGTTGCTCGGATTTCAAAGCAAAAATCACTCACTCGAGGGCTCGTATCTCAAAAATCTCGTATCTTAGGGCACTCGTATCTTGAGGTACAACTGTATATTTAGTGTTGGAATGTGTTTAGGGATGTTCAAAGGTGGGACATGTCTGCTTTGTGTGTTTTTTTTTTCCATAGTGTTTAAAGTCTGATCAAATCTATTTGTTATGTTTTAAGAGTATGAAGAGGCATCCATGGCTTTTGTGTAGGATAAGTCTTTTTAGTTATTTCCAGAGCGAAAGGGTATTAAGGTATAGTTGATTTGTTATTTGAAGTAGTTATGTTCTAGAAAGTTGCTGAAAATACTGAATCATTATTCCTAAGGAAAATATAGGTTCCTATAAGCCTCTGGCACATCACATTTTTGTCAACCAATCAATATAAAAACTTGTTTTATGTGTGTTTGTTTAATTAGAAAAAGAAAATAAAACAAAGATAATTTAAGGGACATTTGGGATAATATGAAGTATAATAACATTTGCGTCATAGAGATAACAGAAGGAGAAGAGAGACATCAAAGGATCAAGAATGTATTTGAGGCAGGTCCGAGCAGTTTGGCCAGCAGTAGTGGCCAGGCAGCCCAGGTTCACCAAGCCACTAGGCGCGACACACCCCTCAGGCACCCAGCAAGCGCCCAAGAGGAAGTTTAGCTTTGCCGAGGGGGCGGCCAAAGAAGAGCAGAAGGTCGGCCAAGTTGTCAGCCAAACCTGTTCCTGCAAAAGTGGAAATGAAGCCCAAATAGGCATCGGAAAGGATAAGTCTGCAGACAAAAAATGCAAACAAAAGGGAAAAGGGGAGCAAAGGGAAAGCAGGCCTCTATGGCTGACCAGGAACCTAAAGAAGATTTACCTGCAGAAAACAGAGAAACTAAATACGAGGAGAGTCCAACCTCAGATGCAGCAGGAGAAAAAGAAGTCAAGTCTGATTAATGTTATATACCATGTCTTATCAGTGGTCCCTGTCTCCTTTCTTGTACAATCCAGAGAAATATTTTTATCAACTATTTTGTAAATGCAAGTTTTTTTAGTAGCTCTAGAGATATTTTTAAGAAGGATGAAATTCCACCTCATCCCATTTTTTAAAGTGTAAATGCTTTTTTTAAAAGGTGAAATCATTTGCTGGTTTATTTTTTGATACAACCAGAAAATACAAGGATATTGAATATGGGAGATTTTTATTGTCTTGAGTGCCAGCTTAACATTTGATAGATGGGGTTAGTTTTTTATATCCTATAATACAAAGCATACTAAATGGCAATTTGGATTCAGTCGTGCATTTGCTATATCTTGAACATTTTAAATTACTTCTATTCACATGTTTTTGGTAGAATTGTTTTCTAAAGAAAACCACTCCTTGATCTTGGCTCTCCCTGACAGAATTTTGTGCATCTGTAACATCTTTGGTGGTGTAGTCCAGGGAGAGCCAAGACAGTAACTTTGTCTATGTGCTGTGAAAGATTGAAAAATTGATTATGTAGTATATATGATATTAAATTGTAAATTAGGGACTTCGATGTAACTGTATCAACATTTGAAGATATTGGTACTTGATACTCTATTAAGGAAAGTTAGTCTCTAAATTTTAAGCTGGAAAGTCACTGGGATTACTATTTAGAAAATAATCACAACTACATGACTTTACATTTTGGGTATGTATGTTAAGAATTGTGTACAAATTGAAACGTCTGTGTACTGATCCTCAAAACAATAAAATCTCAATTATGAAAGAATTATTTGAGGCACATGGGTGGGGGGAAAAGAGTGTGTTTGAAGAAATAATGACTGAAAACTTCCCTTTTCTGTTGAGGGAAAAAGACATACAAGTCTAGAAACACACAGAGTACCAAATAAGATGAACCTCAAAATGCACACACCAAGACCAAACATACATACCAAAAATGTAAAGTCATGTAGCTGTGATTCTTTTCTAAAATGGAAAATGTTAAATAAAAAAGTATCTTAAAAGTAGCAAGAGAAAGTTATTTACAAGAAATTTCTAATTAGACTATCAGCTGATTTGCCAAAAGAAAACTTTTAGAACAGAAGGGATTGACATAAAATATTCAAAGTGTTAAAAAGCAATGACCTACGACCAAGGCTATTTTACCCAGCAAGGCTAACATTTAAAAAAATTGAAGGAGCAAAAAATAGCTTTCTAGAAATTAAAATCTAAAGGGGTCATTACCACAAACCAGTATTACAGGAAATGTTAAAAGGTCTTCATTAGGAGGAAGAAAAGATAAAAAAAAAAGAACAAAACAGGAACATAATCATTAAAAATGGTAATAAATACATACCTATCAATAATCAACTTATATAGATAAATGGCTTAAATGTTCCAATCAAAAGACACTGAATAAGAAAATAAGACCTATATATATGCTATCTACAAGCGATCCACCTCAGAACAAAAGATACACACAAAGTAAAAGTAAAGAGAGGGAAAAGATATTTCATGCAAATGGAAATGAAAAAAAGATGGGGTAGAACACTTATAACAGACAGAATAGACTTTAAAATAAAGGCTATAATAACAAAGGAGGATACCACATATTGATAAAGGTATCAATCCAACAAGAGGATATAACCATTGTAAGAGTATCTGCACTAAACATAGAAGGACCTAATTATATAAAGCAAATCTTGAGGAACATAAAGGAAAGACTGACAGTAATACATGTTCATGGTCATAGTAGGGGATTTAACATCCCACTGACATAAATGACTAGATCTTCCAGAAAGTAAATTAACAAGAAAACACCATTCTTAAATGACATGCTACATCAGATGCATTTAATTGATATATATTCTTTTCAAGTGTACATGGAACATTTCTAGAATAGACCACTTATTAGGATATAAAATGGGCTCAATAAGTTTAAGAAGATGGAAATCATATCAAGCATCTTCTCTGACCACAATGGTATGAACCTATAAATCAATTACAAGAAAAAAAACACACCTGTAAAACATTCTAACACATAGAGGCTAAATAACATGTTACTAAACAATGAATGGGTTAGCAATGACATAAGGGAAGAAATTAAAAGATACCTTGAGTTAAATTAAAGTGACAGCACAGCATACCCAAATCTATGGTACACCACAAAAGCAGTTCTAAGAAATTTATAGCATAAAAGGCCTACCTTAAGAAACAAAAAATTTTTCAAATAAGCAATCTATCCTTAAATTAAAGGAACTATTAAAAAAAACAACAAAGTCTAAGTAAAAAGAAGGAAGGAAATAATAAAGATCAAAATAGGAGTAAACAAAATAAAGTCTAAAAGAAAATACAAAAGATCAATGAAACGAAGAGCTGATTCTTTTAAATATAAAAAATTTGATAAACCTTTAACCAGATTCATCAAGAAAAAAAAAAGAGGACCCAAATAAACAAAATCAGAAATGAAAGAGAGGTGACAACAGAAATACCAAGAATTATAAGAAGACTAGAGGCCCACTGCATGAATTTGGGGCTGATTGGGACCATGGGAGGTTGGCTAGGAGAAGGGGCTGCGGGAGGTTGGCCAGCCAGAGGGAGAGGCCATGTCTGTGGGAGCACACTGACCACCAGAGGGAAGCTTCTGATTGAGCGTCTGCCTCCTGGTGGTCAGTGCACATCATAGCAACCGCTCAATGGGTCTTATAGAAATTATGAACAACAATATGGGACATTATGGAAGATTAGGTAAATTCTTAGAAACATAAAATCTTCCAAAATTGGATCAAGAAGAAACAGAAAATTCAAACAGACCAATTTCCACCAATGAAATTGAAGCTGTAATAAAAACAAAACAAAACCTCCAACAAGCAAAAGTTCTGGCCAGATGGCTTCACAGGTGAATTTACCCAATATTAAAAAAATAATGAGCAACTCTCCTTCTCAAATGACTAACAAAATTTAAGAGGAGGGAAGATTCCCAAAATCACTTAATAAGGCCAGAATTACCCTAATTCCAAAACTAAATAAAGACACAATGAAGAAAAAAATTATAGGCCAATATCCATGAAGAAAATAGATGCAAAAATCCTCAACAAAATATTAGTAATATACTGAAAAGGTCATACATCCATCATGATCAAAATGGGATTTATTTTTTGGATAGAAGGTTGGTACAATATCTGCAAGTCAATTAACATGATACACCATTTAAAAGTGAAGAATAAAAATTATATGATCATATCAATAGATGCAGCAAAACACTGTTTCTCAACACAATAAAAGCCATATTTGTCAAACCCAGAGCTAACATCATACTCAATGTGGAAAAGCTAGAAGCATTTCTCTTAAGATCAGGAACAAAACAAAGATGTCCACTTTCACCAAAACATAGTATTGTTGGGCAATATTTTTTTTTTGAGGGGTTATAGCTTTTTCTATTTTGTATTGAAAACAGTAATGGAATCATTCAATATGTTTCTTTCAGAACTTTGTAAATATGTCTGCAATATTAATAGTTCCTTTTAGAACAGATATAATTTTTAAAAAGAGGGGTTTATTTAGAGAAATGGTTCAGATTGAAATTTTTTATGCTAAGCTAGTTAGATTATAATTGTTGAAAGAAAAACACTCATTGTAAAATAATGTCAATGGATGTAATGCTGTAATAAATTATTTTGTACACAATTAAAAATATTGTACAAATCACAAATTATGACATCTATAGGAAATGAATAAATATATTATGGTCATATTATTATTAAAGAATGATTACATAGTGTCTTAAGATTTTTAAATATTCTTGGAATCAGTGGGTCCTGGGAGTAAAGGAAAGCAAAAGGTAAAAAAACAGCAATGGCACAAAAGAACTGGGTGGGTAGAAGAAAGCTTGTGGCTTCCATTTGTATGCTTAATGCACACATAAAATGGAAGCAACACTGTCTATTTATTTATTTATTTATTTATTTATTTATTCATTTATTCATTTATTCATTTATTTATTTTTAATTAGGTACTTTTATTTCCTGTCAAAATTATTTAACCTAAACAATCATGTTTTCAGATGGGGAAACTGGCAAAATAATGGATAAAGGCAACATACTGTACCATTTGGGGTCAGTTGATTTACATCAATGTAATACAAATAATTTATATCACAATAGGTTCTGGTGGCAGAAAACCTGGAGTCAAATTCTGCCTTTATCTCTTACTAGCCACAGGTAAGTGACAGTCTCTCTAACCTTAAGATTCCCCATCTGCTAGGGCAGTGGTCGGCAAACTGCGGCTCACGAGCCACATGCAGCTCTTTGGCCCCTTGAGTGTGGCTGTTCCACAAAATACCATGAGCGGACACTCTGTATAGTGCGATTGAAACTTCGTGGTCCATGTGCAGAAGTAGGTTTTCGGCTCCCACATGATCTCACTCATTTATGGAGAATAAAGAACATTATAACCTGATGAATAAAAAGATAGATACAGAGGCAGTAAAGCATCAAACAGACTCAAATTACAGCGGAAAGGCTGGGGAGTGTTGGGAAGGAAGGGGAATAGATCAACCAAAGGACTTGTATGCATGCATATAAGCACACCACTGGACACAAGACACTGGGGGGGTGGGATGAAGGCATGCGACAGTGGGGAGGGGAAGCTGGGGGAAGGTCAATGGGGGGAAAAAGGAGATATATGTACTAATATAAGTAATAATTTGAACAATAAAAAAATTTAAAAATAAAAAAATATTTTAAAAAAGAAATTTCAATCCTTGTACTATTGATATTTGTCTCTATTGACTAATGAGTTTGCCAACCACTGTGCTAAGGGGAATAAAAGTGTCATTCATTTTTTAATGTGCTATGACAATTAAAGGAAATAATATATATTAAGTGCTTATTTAAATTACATAACACTATTTTTTTCTTTGAGTGTATTTATTTTTAAACTTTTAAATATATATATATTTAAATTGTTGATAGTATTACAGATATCTTCCATTTTCCATCCATTTGCCCTCCTTCATCCAGTCCCTACCAATCCCCCCAAGTCTTCATTCCCCTATTGTCTGTGTCCATGGGCTATGCATATATGTATACAAGTTCTTTGGTTTTGTCTCTTCTCATCCTCCCACTCCCAACATCGAAGTATGTCAGTGTGTTTTATGCCTCCATGCTCCGGGTCTTATTTTGTTAGTCAATTCATTTGATTCATTAGATTCCACAAATAAGTAACATTTGATATTTGTCTTTCTCAGATTGGCTTATTTAACTTGGCATAATAGTCCTTTAGGTTCTTCCATGCTGTCCCAAAAGGTAAGAGATCCCTCTTTTTTACAGCTGCAAAGTATTCCATTGTATAAATGTTCCACAGTGTTGTTTTTTTATCCATTCATCGGGGCACTTGGGCTGTTTCTAAATCTTAACTATTGTAAATTGTGCTGCTATGAACATAGGGATGCATATATTCTTTCTGATTGGTATTTCTGGGTTTTTAGGATATATTCTCAGAAGTAGGATTGCTGGGTCAAATGGAAGTTCCCTTTTTAATTTTTTGAGGAAGCTCCATATTATTTTCCATAGTGGCTGCACAAGTCTGCATTCCCATCAGCAGTGAACTACTGTTCCCTTTTCTACACATCCTGCCAGCATTTGTTAATTTTTTGATGATAGCCATTCTATATGTGGTGATATCTTACTGTGGTTTTAATTTGCATTTCTCTGATGATTAGTAACTTTGATCATTTTTTCATGTCTCTCGATTATATATATGTACTCTTTGGAGAAATGTTTATTTAAGACAGCCTATTTTTGTTGCATTTTCTTTCTTTTGTTAAGTTGTATGAGTTCTTTATATATTTTGGATATTAAACCTATAGCAGATGTATCATTGGCAAATATGTTCTCTCAAAGCGTGGACTCCCTTTTCATTTTGCTGGTGGTTCTTTTGCTGTGCAGAAGCTTTTTATTTTGATGTAGTCCCATTTGTTTGTTTTCTCCTTAGTTTCCATTGTCTTAGGAGATGTATACATAAACATATTGTTTCTAGAGATGTATGAGATTTTGCTGCCTATAGTTTCTTCCAGAATTTTTATGATTTCACGACTTATATTGAAGTCTTTTACTAGTATCCATTTTTAGCTTATTTTTTAGTACAATGTAAGTTGATGATCTAGTTTCATGGTGTTTTTTTTTTTTTTGCATGTAATCTGTCCAACTTTCCCAGCACCATTTATTGAAAAGACTCTCTTGACTCCATTGTAAGTTCTTGCCTATGTTGTCAAATATTAATTGACCATAATGGCTTGGTCCAATTTCTGGGTTCTCTGCTCTGTTCTTGTACCAATACCAGGCTGTTTTGATTATGGTGGCTTGATATCTGGTATTGTGATTACTACAACTTTGTTCTTCTTCTTCAAGCTTGCTGTGGCTCTTCAGGACCCTTGTTGGTTCCATATACATTTTTGGAGTATTTGTTTTAGATATGTGAAATATGTTGTGGGTATTTGAATACGGATTGCATTGAATCTGTAGATTGCTTTGTGTAGTACAGACATTTTAATGATGTTAATTCTACCAATCCATGAACACATTATGTTCTTCCACTTATTTAGATCTTCCTCTATCTCTTTTTTCAAAGTCCTATAGTTTATTGAATACAAGTCTTTTATCTCCTTGGTTAATTTTATTCCTAAATATCTTAATATTTTTGTTGAAATGGTAAATGGGTTTGTTTAGTTTCTCTTTTAAGAATCCATTATTGGTGTATAAAAAAGCCATTGATTTCTGGATATTGATTTTGTATCCTACTGCATTACCAAGTTCATTAATTAAATCTAATAGTGATTTGGTGGAATCTTTAGGGTTTTCTATTTGCAATATCATGTCAACTGAAAATAATGAGAGTTTATTTCCTTCTTTCCAATTTGGATGCCTTTTATTTCTTTTTCTTTTATGATTACTGTGGCCAGGACTTCCAGAACTATCTATCTATATATATAAAAACCTAAGTGACCATTACTACTAAACAACCAGAACAGCCAGAATGACCAATTGTCCAGTCCCTATGACAAGCATTGAATACCAGGAGTCAAAAGATCAATGCCAGAGGTGCCCCTTGGTGGTCAGTGTGCTCCCACAGCCAATCTCCTGTGGCCCCTTCCCTGGCTGACTGGCCTCATTTGGCCCCCCAATGCTAAACCATTCATAGAGACCTGTTTCTGGGTTGGGATTTCATAGGTAGAAGAGCAGCTCTCTTGCTGTGATCTATTAAAAGTCAGCTCTTGATACAAGGATTTGTCTTGCTCCCATCTGCTTCCTTCCTCGGAGAATAAAGGAAGATGGTGGATAGGGGAGGAAAAGAACTATGCAGTGGCATCAGCATCAGGTGTCTGTTCCTTCTGTGCCCAGCCCAATGACTGTTACCTCCTCTCCTGACCCCACTGGTTCCTCGGGCCCAAGCTGGGACAGGAAATAGGGTATGGGGGAAAGTGGATGTAGCCCCTTTACCAGGGGGCTGAGGGCTGGTTCCCTCCTTGGAGCCAGTGGCCAACATCCAATGATCCCTCCCCCTTGGCCATCCAACCTCCTGTGGTACCCTTTGCCCCCTGTGCATGAATTCATGCACTGGACCTTTCATGTTGAATGACAGTGGTGAAAGTGGACATCCCTATCTTGTCCTGGTTCTTTGAAAAGATAAACAAAATTAATAAACCCTTAGCCAGACTCATCAAGAAACAAATAGAGAGGAGTCAAATAAATAAAACCAGAAACAAAAGTGATGAAGTAACAACTGACACCATGTTCTTAGGTGAAATGGTTTTAGTTTTAGCCAATTGAATATGATGTTCACTGTGGGTTTGTCACATATGAAAATTATTATGTTGAGATATGCTCCTCTATTCCCGCATTGCTGAAAGTTTTAATTTAAAATTGGTGTTGGATTTTGTCGAATGCTTTTTCTGTATATATTGATATGATCATGTGATATTTGTCTTTCAACTTGTTTATGTAATATATCACATTTATGGATTTGCAAATATTGTGCCAGTCTTGCATCCTGTAACAAATGCCACTTGGTCATGGTGTATGATCTTTTTAATATATTGCTGATCAGATTTGCTAAAGTCTGTGAAGGATTTTAGCATCTATTGACCTGTAATACTCTTTCTTTGTAGTGTCTTTATCTACTTTTGGAATTAGGATAATTATGGCCTCATAAAAAAATACTTGAAAATGTTCCTTCCTGCTGGATTTTTTGGAAGAATTTGAGGATAGGTGTTAATTCTTCTTTGAATGTTTGGTAAAACTCCCCTGTGAGAGCATTCTGGACCCAGGCTTTTGTTTGTTGGGAGGTTTTGTTTGTTTTTTTAATTAAAAAAAAATCTTTATTGTTTTGATTATTATAATTATTCCTCTTTTTTCCCCCAGAGCTCCCCTCCACCCAGTTCCCACCCTTCCTCCTGTTCCCTCCCACCTCCCATTGTCCTCATCCATAGGTGTACAATTTTTGTCCAGTCTCTTTCCACACTCCTGTCTGGCCTGCATAGTTTCTGTTGAGAAATCAGCTAACAATTATATGGGTGCTCCCTTGTAGGTAGGTAACTGTTTTTTTTCTTGCTGCTTTTAATATTTTCTCTTTGTCTTTTGCTCTTGGCATTTTAATTATGATGTGTTTTGGTATGGTACACTTTGGGTTCCTTTTGTTTGGGGTTCTGTGCACTTTCTGGACTTGTAAGTGTATTTCTTTCACGAGGTGGGGGAAGTTTTCAGTCATTATTTCTTCAAATAGGTTTTCAGTATCTTGCTCTCTCTCTTCTTCTGGCACCCCCATAATTCTGATGTTGATACACTTGAAGTTGTCCCAGAGGTTCCTTACACTATCTTCAAATTTTTAAATAATTTTTTCTTCTTTCTTTTCTAGTTGAGTGTTTTCTGCTTCTTTATATTTCAAATCTTTGACTTGATTCTTGCATTCCTTTAGTCTGTTGTTAGATCTCTGTAATATTTTTTATTTCAGTCAGTATATGTTTAATTTCTAATTGGTTATCTTTCATATCTTTGAGGGTCTCATTAAATTTATCAATCTTTTCTCAGAAATTCTTGAAAAACCTTATAACTGTGCTTTTGAACTCTATATCCAGTCATTTGTTTTCATCCATTTCTTTCATTCGTGATCTGTTCTTTGTCTCCGCATTTTCGCTGCTTCCCTGAGTTGGTAGAGTAGCTTTGTGTACTAGATGTCCTATATGGCCCTGTAGTTCCACCTCCCCAGTTATTTGAGATGGACACTCTTGATGCACCCCTTTGTGGACTGTGTGTACAGCCTTGTTGTAGTTAAGTTTTCATTGTTATTGATATCACTGGGGGAAATTGACCTCAAGGCCAATTGGTTGTGAGTATCAGCTGTGTCTACACAGGGAGAACTTCTGTGCTGGAGACAGCCTTATGAGACAAGACTTGCAAAATTGCAAAAGCCTCTGTGCTAGGTTGGATGGGGCAGAATCTCAGGACTGAGCAGTCAGCCTTGGCTTCCTGTCAGCCCTGCCCTATGAGGTTCCTGGGTCTCAGTGTCCCTCAGTAATTGTTGCAGTCCTCTTTGAGTGCACTCATGCGTGCGCATGTGCATGCATGCCTTCAGCCCTCTGCCTTTCGGCTCCCTTGAGTTTCCATGCACTCCAGGGACCCACCTGAGTTTGGGTCCCCAGGGTTTCACCCAAAACTGAGGTTCAGTGCAGTCGGAAATGGAGTTCAGCACAATCAGCACAATCAAGAGGTTCTGTCTTCCTCCTGCTAGAAAAAACCAGCAGTACACTCAGAAGTAAATCCTCTCTGTGAGCACTCGTGTGCGAACCTTCAGACTTCTGCCTTTTGGCTCCCCTGAGTTTCCATGTACTCCAGGGACCCACCTGAGTTTGGGTCCCCAAGGTCTCACCCGAAATTGGGGTTCAATGCAGTCAGAACTGGATTTCAGCACAGTTGGAAGGTTCCATCTTCCTCCCACTAGAGGAAGCCAGTTAGGCACTTAGTTGCCCTTCCTCTTCACACATGTGTCTCCATACCTCAGTTTTTTGCAGCTCCTCTGAGTCTCCATGAGCCCCTCTTTTTCCTTCTAGTTGTAGAATTTCCACTCAGCCAGCTTTCCTGTGGTTCTGGATGATGTCCACTCTGTCTTGTAACTGTAGTTTTGAAATTGTTGTGCGAGGCCAGCAGTTTAGGTGTTGACCTATGTCGTCATCTTGCTTTCTCTCTGGGAGTTTTTTCTTTTAATACTGCTTCTATTTCCTGAGTTATTATGGGCCTATTCAGGTTTTCTGATTCTTCCTTATTCAGTTTTGGGATATTGTATTTTTCTAGGAATTTGTCTATTTTGCCAGCTTGTTGGCATATAGTTGTTCATAGCATTTCCACATAATTCTCTGTATTTCTGCAGTGTCAATTGTTACTTCACCACTTTTGTTTCTGATTTTATTTATATGGGTCCTCTCTCTTTGTTTCTTGATTAATCTGGCTAGGGGTACATCAATTTTGTTTATCTTTTCAAAGAACCAGCTCTTGGTTTCATTGATTTTTTTTATTGTTTTTATAGTCTCAATGTCATTTATTTTTTTCTCTAGTTTTTATTATTTCTTTCCTTCTACTTATTCTGGGCTTTTCTTGTTCTCTTTCTAATCCTTTAAGTTATAGGGGTAAATAATTTATTATTAATTTTTCTTTTGTGTATGTTTTTGTTTGTTTGTTTGTTTGTTTGTTTTTTAGGTAGGTCTGTAGTTCTGTGAACTTCCCTCTCAGAACTGCTTTTGCTGTTTCCAAAAGATTTGGATTGTTTCATGTTCATTTTCATTTATTTCCAGCAAATATTTTGTTTCCTTATTTATCTCATTGATAACCCAATCATTGCTTAATAACATGCTATTCAGCCTCCAAGCGTTTGAATTTCTTTATTGTTTTTATTGTAGTTGATTTCTAATATTATGCCATTGTGATCTGAGAAGATGCTTGATATGATTTCAATCTACTTAAATTTGTAGAGACTTGTTTTGTGACCTAACATATGGTCTTACCTTTGTGACTGACTCAGGTACCCTTGGGAAGAATGTACATTCAGCAGCTTTGGAGTGAAGTGTTCTATATATGTCATTTAAATCCATCTGATTCAGTTTGTCCTTTAGAGTCACTGTTTCCTTTAAGTTTTTAGCAAGGTGTTAAAATCTTTTATTATGACTATTGTTATAGATTTCTTCCTTAAAATCCTCTAAAAGTTTTTTTACATATATTTACGTGCTCCTATATTGGTTACATATTATGTTTAGCAGGGTTATATCCTCTTGTTGGCTTGATCTATTTAATATTATATAGTGTCCTTTATTGTTTCTTGTGATGGCCTTTATTTTGAACTCTATTTTTCAAATATGAATATTGCTACCTCAACTTTTTTTTTTCCATTTGCATGGACAATTTTTTTTAAATCCCTTTACTATTATCTTATGTGAGTCTTTTGTTCTGAGGTGGATCTCTTGTAACAGCATATGGCTGTGTCATGTTTTTGTATCTGTTCAGCTGCCCTATGTCTTTTGATTGGATTATTTAATTTATACTTAGGGTTATTTTGATAAGTACTTAGTTATTGTCATTTTAATTTTGTATGCCTATGTTTCTTTCTCTCTTTATTTCTTCTTACTACCACAGTCTCTTTAGCATTTCTTACAACACTGGCTTCGTAGTGATAAACTCCTTTAGCCTTTTTTTTTTTTCTGGGAAGCTCCTTATTTTAATGATAACCTTGCTGGATGTCATAATTTTTGTTTCAGATCCTTGCTTTTCATTACCTTGAGTACATCATGCCATTCCCTTCTGATCTGTAGAATTTTTTTTTTTTATGAAAAATCAGTTGACAGCCTTACAGGAGCTCCTTTGTAGTTAACAAATTGTTTTTTTTGTGTGTGTGTTTTTTTTTTTTTTTGTTTTTTTTTTGCTGCCTTTAAGATTCTCTATTTTTCTTTGGTTTTTATAATTTTAATTATGATATCTTTGGACATGGGACTGCTTGTATTCTTCTTGTTTGGGACTCTATGCCTCCTGAATTTTTGTGACTTTTTTCCTTCACCAGCTTAGGAAAGTTTTCTGCCATTATTTCTGGACATTCTATATTCCTTGCTCACTTTCTTCCCCTTCTGCCATACCAATTATGCAAATATTGCTACATTTCATGTTG
The DNA here is from genome assembly GCA_011751065.1 of Lasiurus cinereus. NCBI lineage: Eukaryota > Metazoa > Chordata > Mammalia > Chiroptera > Vespertilionidae > Lasiurus > Lasiurus cinereus. The sequence goes on from JAAGEH010000032.1 coordinate 8,505,162, forward strand.
TCTCAGAGCTCCCTTAAGCTGTCCTACTGTTTTTTAATTGTTTTTCTTTTTGGTTTTTTGATTGAGTGATTTTTTTTTCTATCCTGTCTTCTAATTCACTGATCCAATCCTCTGCTTTCCCTAATATGCTGTGTATTCCTTCCGATGTGTTCTTTATTAGTACTGTGCCATTCTTTATTTCCAACTCTTCTTTTTTCACAGTTACTATATCTTTTCTCATACTGTTGAGCATTACCATCATTATTCTGAACTCTATATCAGATAAATTTCTTATCTCCATTTAATTTATCTTTTCTTCCAGATAATTCTCTTGTTCTTTCATTTGGGTTTTTTGTTGTTTTTTGTTTTTTGTATCCCTATTCTGGCTGCCTCTTTGGGTTTGTGACTATGTATTAGGTAGATATGCTATGCCTCCCCATTTCTAATGCAGAACAGTGTCAAGTACTGCTTCTGACTAATTAGATCAGGCAAAAGGTCAAAGCTTCCAGAGACCTGCCTCTGCCTGCAGACTGATTGGATTCAGTCTTTTTTTTTTTAAATTAAATCTTTATTATTCAGATTATTACATTTGTTTCTCTTTTTTCCCCTCCATAGCACCCCTCCACCCATCTCCCACACCTCCCTCTGCCCTTAGCTCCCTCCCATTGATCTCATCCATAGGTGTATGATTTTTGTCCAGTCTCTCCCTGTACACCCCTCACCCCTTCCCCCCTGAGAATTATCAGTCCACTCCCTTTCTGTGCTCCTGATTCTATTATATTCACTAGTTTATTCTGTTGATCAAATTTTTAATTCACTTAATTTTTAGATTCACTTGTTGATAGATATGTATTTGTTGTTCATAATTTTTTGTCTTTACCTTTTTATTCTTCCTCTTCTAAAAGAGTACCTTTCAGCATTTCATATAATACTGGTTTGGAGTTGATGAACTCCTTTAGCTTTTTCTTCTCTGTGAAGCTCTTTTTCTGCCCTTCAATTCTGAATGTTAGCTTTGCTGGATAGATTATTCTTGGTTGTAGGTTCTTGCTATTCATCACGTTGAATATTTCTTGCCACTCCCATCTGGCCTGCATCGTTTCTGTTGAGAAATCAGCTGACAGTCGTATGGGTGCTCCCTTGTAGGTAATAAACTGTTTTTGTCTTGCTGCTTTTAATATTATCTCTTTCTCTTTTGCTCTTGGCATTTTAATTATGATGTGTTTTGGTGTAGTCCTCTTTGGATTCCTTTTCTTTGGGGTTCTGTGTGCTTCCTGGACTTGTAAGTCTATTTCTTTTACCAGATGTGGGAAGTTTTCAGTCATTATTTCTTTAAACAGGTTTTCAGTTCTTGCTCTCTCTCTTCTTCTGGCACCCCCACAATTCTGATGTTGGTACGCTGAAAGCTGTCCCAAAGTCTCCTTACATTATGTTCACATTTTTGGATTCTTTTCTCTTCTTGCTTTTCCAGTTGAATGTTGTCTGCTTCTTTATATTTCAAATTTTTTACTTGATTCTTGCCTTTCTCTAGTCTGCTGTTAGGACTCTGTATATTTTTTATTTCAGTCAGTGTATGTTTAATTTCTATTTGGTCCTTTATCATCTTTAGTAGGACTTTTTCCATCTCTGGTTGGCTCTTTTGTATCGCTAGTTGGTCCTTTTTCATCTCCTCTTGGGTCTCACTAAATTTATCAAATTTTTCTAGCATATTCTTGAAAAACCTTACAAGCGTGGTTTTGAACTCTATATCCAGTCGTTTTTTTTCCTCCATTTCTTTTGTTTGTGATCCCTTCCCTTGTTTTGGCATTTTCACTATGCCGGGGAAACTTCTGTGTTGGATTCAGCCTTATGATACCAGATGCAAAATCGAAGAAGCCTCGGTTGAGCTTGGGAGGGGTGGAGTCTCAGGGCTTAAGGGACCGCCTTGCCTTCCAGTCGGCCCCGCCCTCCGTGGCCCCTGAGTCTCATGTGACTGGGTAATCCCTGGAGCGGTCCTTGTGTGCGCGCGCACCCGCAGTGCCTCTAACTGCTGCCTTTCCAGCTCCCCTGAGCACTAGGACCACACGAGTCTAGGTCCCCAGGGTTTCGCCCGAAACAGGGGCTTAGTGGAGGCAGAAGTGGCACAGTTCGGAGGGTCTGTCTCCCGCCCACTCGCAAAAGCCAGTGGCACAATCAGCAATCTGTCCTGCGCGCAGCACCGTCCGCGTGCGAGACCAGACCTGATCTTCTGCGACTCCCCTAAATTTCTGTGCACCTCTCCCTTTTCACAGTCCAAACTCCCCCCGTATGAGTTTCGCTGGATCTGGGGTTTAGTGTCGTAAAATAAGGGGTTCAATGCCATTGGGAGTCTCCGTTTCCCTCCCGCCAGAGAAAGCCAGCCAGGTACTCTGGCACCCGCTCTCTCAGCGCGCGCATCTCAGTACCTCAGCTTTTTGCAGCTCCTCTGGGTCTCCGTGAGACCCTCTCTTTCCTTCTAGCTGTAGAACTTACACTCCGCCAGCTTTCCTGTGGTTCTGGATGATGTCCGTTCTGTTTTTTAGTTGTAGTTTTGAAATTGTTGTGCGAGGCAGCAGTGTAGGTGTTTACCTATGCCGCCATCTTGGATTCCTTCATCTGGATTCAGTCTTGAGTAGCTCTCAGGCAATTGTCCATAGGTGTGAGGAGAGGTTTTACAAAAGGGTGGGGCAAGTGCTTCTGCCAGAGGCTAATTATTATTCTCAATCTCCTATGCCTCATAAACTCAACACTGTGGAACTAAGAGTTTTCCCGTAGGGTAGATCAACTATCTTACCCCCAAGCAAAACCCACCTGGATAGTAAATATCTGCTTGAAAAATATGTCCTCCACAGAATGAGGGAATGACTCAGCAAACCATGGTGTCTGCCTTCTGAGATCTAGCCTCAGAGCCCCCAACCCTGGCTTCCACTCACACTGTTCCAGTCCACTCTACCCTCCCTCTGCTGGAGCACATGTAAGTGGCTATACACAAAATTTTGTGTATTGACCTTTTAAAAAGGTGCCTGCATTTCCATCTGTCAGCCCCTGGCAGACAGCAACCCTGCTGCTTTTCACAGCCAGATGTTATGTGGGCACCTTTCTCAGTTCCGATGCTGTTAGCTGGAGGGCCCAGCTTGGGGATAAGACCCCAGAATTCTGAATGGCACCCCCCCACCCTCCCAGCTAAGATATCTCTCCTGAATTCTGCTTCTGTCTGTGAGAACCAGGCCAACCCTTTCACACCTCCACACTTACTACAAATCTCTGTGTGGTCTCCTCTTTCAGAGCTTGGTTATCAGGGTTCTCTCCAGTTAGTCTCCAGTTGATTATTCAGGATCTTGAGGTTTTCTTTTATATTTTAATAGTAATTCCAGTTTGAATCTTGGACCTTATCTGTGTAGCATTCACTTACTCCGCCACCATTTTTTCTTCTCAGATATCTCTTATAGCAATATTTTTGCTGATATATATCTCCTTAGACAAAAGAAAGAAGGGGCAAAAATAAACAAATGAGAGTACATCAAACTAAAACACTTGTGCACAGCCCAAGAAACCATCAACAAAATAAAATGGAATGCACTGATTGGGAGAATGTATTTGCCAATGATACATCTGATAAGGCCTTAATTCCAAAAATATATAAAGAACTCATGAAACTGACCACCAGGATGACAAACTATCCTATTAAAAAATGGTTCAAAGAACCTGAATAGACACTTTTCTAAAGAGGACAATTCAGCTGACCAATAGACATGAAAAGATGCTCAAAAATCTGAGAAATTCAAATTAAAACCACAATGAGCTATCACTTCACACCTGCCAGATTGATTACCATCAATAAGTCAACAAACAACAAGTACTGGTGAAGATGTGAAGAAAAGAGAACTCTTGTGCACTAGTGGTAGGAACGCAGACTAGTGCAACCACTGTGAAAAACAATATGGAGTTTCTGCAAAAAATTAAAAGTGAACTGCTTTTTGACACAGCAATTCCATTTCTGGGAATATATCCAAGAATCCCAAAACACTAATTGTAAAGAATATATGCACCCCTATGTTCATTGCAGTGTTATTTACTATAGCCAAGATCTAAAAAGGCCCAAGTGTCAATGAGTAAGTGAGAGCATTAAAAAAGTTGTGGTACAGCTGACTTTATCTGAGCCTGTGGCTCTGGAAGTCTCTCCACGGCCTCTCCTTAAGTCTGAGGAATTGCTAGGTAAAACACCAGGAAATTATGAAAGTAGGCATCAGAGAAAACCAACTAAGAAACTTCTTGAATCAAATTATTTAGACTCTGAATTTATGCCCAAGAAAGAGGATCTTGGCCTTTCTAAAACATGTTGTAAAGTTGGTCACTTGGAGAATATTACTGAATCATGTGCTGCATCTCATTCTAAAAGTTTGGTAGAGAAACTACCAAGATATTTGATAAACCAAAAAGGCAAAAATGACAAAGGCAGGCTATAGCTAAGATGCATTGTAAAAGAGTGAAAAATGAAGACTCATCAAGAGAAACTCCAGGCTGAGAGGGAGAACAAGGACCCACAGGATGGCTGCAAGTCTCAACAAGGCTGTTGAAGAGAGCATAGAAAACGATCACGGGATGCCTGAACCTAAAAAACTGCATGCTGACCGAGGTGGAGGAGCTGCACTCAAGGAGAAAATTTGTCAGAACCGTGAGAAACTGGGTGAGCTCTTAATGTGTGAGCTCTTATTATGTAAGGCTCTTAATGTGGTGCTTTGCACTTGGAGTGCCTTGGATTAATTGAGATGCCCAGAGGAAAATTTATCTGCAATGAAGGTTGCATAGGAATCCATACCTGTTTTTGTATGTAACCAGAGTGGGGAAGATGTTAAAAGGTGCCCTCTGCCCTTGTGTGGAAAGTTTTACCATGAAGAGTTTGTCCAGAAGTACTCACCCTCTGTCATGTAGAGCAAGGGCTTTCGGTGCTCCCTCCACATCTGCATAACCTGCCATGCTGCTAATTCAGCCAGTGTTTCTGCATTTAAAGGTTATCTGATGCATTGTGTCTGCTGCCCTGTGGCATCCCATGCCAATACTTTTGTCTGGCTGCTGCGTCAAAAATACTTGCATCTAATAGTATCATTTGTTCAAATCACTTTATAACCAGATAGGGCTGCTGAAATCATGATCATGTTAACCTTAGCTGGTGTTTTGTATGCTCAAAAGGAAGCAGCCTTCTGTGTTTCTTGCCTTCTGCTTTTCATTGGGAATGCCTGAACATTGATATCCCAGAAGGAAACTGGTATTGCAATGACTGTAAGGCAGGCAAAGAGACACATTAAAGGGAAATTGTCTGGGTAAGAGTTGGACAATACAGGTGCTGGCCAGCTGAGATCTGTCATCCTCCACCTATACCTTCCAACATCGATAAGATTAGACATGCTATGGGTGAGTTCCTTTTGCTTTTCTTTGGGTCTAATGACTATTTGTGGACTCACCAGATCAGAGTATTTCCCTACATGGAGGGGGATGTAAGCAGCAAGGAAAAGATAGGCAAAGGAGTGGATGGACATATAAAAAAGCTCTTCAGGAAGCTGCAGCAAGGTTTTAGGAGGTAAAGGCCCAAAAAGAACTAAGAGAGCTGCAGGAAGACTGAGAGAACAAAAGCAACCACTTCCTTATAAACATATAAAGGTGAACCGTCCTATTGGCCAGGTACAAATCTTCACTGCAGACTTGTCTGAAATTCCCCATTACAATTGTAAAGCTACTGATGATAACTCCTGTGGGATAGATTCTGAATGCATCAACTGCATGCTGCTCCATGAATGCCACCCCTGGTGTGTCCTGCCAGAGGACGCTGCCTAAACCAGTGCTTTACTAAGTGCCAGTACCCAGAGGTGGAGATTTTTCACACATTATAGAGGGGCTGGAGTATTTGAATAAAAACAGATATTAAAAAGGGTGAATTTGTGAATGAATATGTGGGTGAGCTAACAGATGAAGAAGAATGCAGAGCTTGAATCCGTTACGCCGAAGAACATGACTAATTTCTATATGCTCACCTTACACAAAGATCAGATAATTAATGCTGGTCCCAAAGGAAACTATGCTCGGTTCATGATTCATTGCTGCCAGCCCAACTGTGAAGCACAGAAGTGGTCTGTGAATGGAGATACCCAGGCTGGCCTTTTGCCATGACATGAAAGCAGGCACTGAACTTACCTTCAGCTACAAACTAGAATGTCTTGGGAAGAGAAAGACTTTGCAAATGTGGAGCCCCAGATTGCAGCGGCTTTCAGGTGTAAGGCCAAAGGGACCTTCTAAACATTTGCATCGGGAATAGTGGTGCGGTCCTTCCGCGCTATCCAGGGCAGGGCTGAGTCTTTATTTTAAGATGTCTCTTTGGAATAATGACAAAGAATAGTTGTCATGGCCACTGGCAATTTACTAAGTAAGCATTCTGATGATCAGTTTGGTGACACAGGAGAGTATCTTTGAGTACTATCGGAGTGTTTTAAACAATCTGACTTCTAACTGGGGCTACCTTTCTAGCTAAAAAAAAACACAAACCTGTAAATAGGAATCTGTAAAGTGAGTTATTTGCCACATTTTTATTTGTCTCAGCTGATCTTACTCATATTTCCTAATAAGCTGTTTATATAACACTGTCAATAAATATAGGATTTTTAATTTAAAAAAAAAGCTGTGGTACAGAATGGAATATTATGTGGCCATAGAAAAGAAGGAAATATTATCTTTTGGGAAAGCATGGATGGACCTGAAAATTATTTTGCTAGGTGAAATAAGCCACTCAGAGAAAGACAGATAACATACAATCTCAGTTACATGTAGAATCTAAATAATAAAATAAAATAAAATAATGAACAAAATAGAAACAGAAGTATGGATATATGGAGCAGATTGATAGTTGTCAGAGGCATGTGGGGAGGAGGGTACTGGATGAAAGAAGGTGTAGAGAATAGCCAAAGAGCATAGTACATACATGTACTACACCAAGACGCTGACAACAGGGTCAACAAGGTGGTGATGGCCAGAGGAAAGGGAGGATATGGACTAGGTGGAGATGGGCAAAGGGGAGAGGGAATCGGGACATTGATAAGTGTCAACAATTAAAGTAAAAAAAAAGTTATCTTCCATTTTCTTTAGTTTGCAAAGTTTCCTTTTAGAAATTCCTGCCACAGTCATTCTGCCATTCCTAGTCAATGTTCTTTTGCTACTCTCAGGATAACTTGAGCTAAAAACAAGTTGTTTCTTTAAAACTTTTCTAGGTTCTGAAAGTGAATTGAAGGTTACATTTCTTAGGGGATGATACTGAAAATCCAGTTATTTTTTATAGATTTTCCTGTTACCATTCTGTATCTCTAAGGCATTTACATGGAACTGAAAAACAATGACCCAAAATATTTGGAGAATTTATTTCCACTTAGGAAAATGAGATTCTCAGTTGTTGATAAACAGACAACCAAGAGCCCTGAGTAAATATTTTTCTTTTTTTTATTTAATGGATTAGGTTAAAAAGATAAAGAAAATTTTGCAGTCCAAATAACTGAAGATTATTTAATCTCTTTCAATGGAAGACTTGAGAATGGAATAGGTTATATCCATGCTTATCATCATGAAAATAATAAGAAAACCCACTTATTTAAGAACCTCATACCTTCAGAGGCATTAATTACCCCTCCACCCATCAAGCCCTATGTTCTTCTTATACTTATATGTAGAAAGTGGAATTCTCTTCTGCAATGAGAATGAAGTATATTTTATATACTGCTACTACATGCAGGCATAGTATTTAGGTACTTTCTGTGCATGATCTTATTTAAAATACAGAAGAATTGGTCAAATAGATAATCTCATGTAATAATAGGGTCTAGCTAAATGGGCACAATTATACTGCAAGGACAATTTGGCAATTCTCATCAAAAGCTTTATAATTTTGTGTGCCCTTTAGATTATGTCCAAAAAAGAATGTTTGGGAAAAATTTTGGTTAATTTAATTATGGTTCAATCACACAATGAAACATGTTAAAGAATAAAGGTTAATAATAGAAAACTATTCATAAATTGGAAAGCAGGTTCTGAAGTGTGAGCATATTTTTTTAAAATTTTGTACACATAGCTTGCCACAATGAAAGATGACCAAACTTATACACACAAAATTATGATTGTTTCAATAAGTGATTACTTCTGAATGGTGGAATAAGAATGATTTTTCTTGTCTCCATTGCTCACCTGTGTTTTCTACTCTATGTCACAACGGACATGAATTACTTTTTAAAAATAAAAACATTCCCAATTAATTTTACTTTTTTATTATTTGGAAACTTCTAAGAAAGACATTCTTTTTTAATACTAACTTTAAAAGAGAGATCCTCAGTTTATAAATGGGATACACAACTAATACATAAAATAAACTAGTATTTTTGACAAAATAAGAATCTTAGCTTCAACATCTAAAACACTATAAAATATTTTAATCTACAAAATACACATTTGTAATAGCTTTCAACTATAACTAATAATAGTACAGTTTAATTAAAACATACCGAAGTGGCTCATATGTAAATTCTGAACATTTTCTTATTTGGTTTTAATCAGTTAAACAACCGAATTCTATTTCAAAAGCATGGAAAGCAGACAAAATAACTCAGAAGGTCATTGATAGATTGCTTCATACAAAATTGTTGTTTTGAAAAGAAAGAAATGATTCTGATCCATTCATTTGTTTATTCTGTTTTAGGTAAGCAATACACACAATATTGTGATTTACTGTCTCTATTTTGCCTGAATTGATTTAATAGAAATATACTCCAACTATGTCAACTAATAAGTAAATATAGTTCAGTTTCATAGACTTCTGTTCTTCTTGAATGTATGATATGTTTCTTCTTTGTGCTATTCCTTTACATTCTAATTGTTAATTTCTCCTAATTACAGCAATTAATTTCCTTTTATCTCCCTAACTTCTGTTTCCAGTTTCTGCTCCTATTTTTTTCTGACAAATGGCTGTTATATTTTCTGGTTCTTAAAAATGTTTTATGCTTTATTTTTTATAAATGCAAGATGTAAAGTTAATATTTCCATCTGTTCCTGATGCACAACTGTCATGGCTGACTTGGGATCATGTAAGAGATGGAATGCTTATTCTCCCAATCCATTATTTTCAACTCTTTTAAGGAAAAGTAATTTATTTTTTATTTGCATCTATAAAGACAAAAGAGAGCTTTCCTTTTGCCAGCTCATGCCATCCTGATTTATTAGTTGACAAAAGACATCCTTTGTGATTTGTCATTGCAGTTTAATGTCCCAATTTATTTCTATGATTGAAAGGTATATTAGTGTCTATCAGTATGGCTCATAGAGGCTTGAAAAATCTGTAACTGGTTGACGTGCTCATAAAGGAAGACTATTTATCACAAAGGGAATACTAGTACAGACAAAAGAGTGTGCATAGTTAATGTAAATCCTTTTTCACTATTGGAAAGAAAATTGACCTTTGTCAGTAGATTAATTACATTAGCAATTAAAAACCTAAATGTCCCAAGGTCAGGCAAATAATGTATTTGAGTGAAAAGAGCTAAATTTCTTTTTTTAATAGTATGATACAATTGCCAATTGATCTTTAGCCTCCATATTTGGGAAACAAAGGGCAGTGGTGGAAACTTTGGAGAACTGTATAGTACAAATTGCTACTCATCTCTTCCCGTTTGCCCTTCTATCCTTTCCCCCAGCTTCTGGTAACCACTGTTCTACTTTCTGTGTTGATGAATTTGATCACTCCAGGAACCTCATGTAAGTAGAAGTATACAATATTTGTCCTTTTCTGACTGGCTTATTTCATTCAGCACAATGTGTTTAAGGTTCACCATGTCGTAGAATAGGTCGGAATTTCCTTCCATTTTTATGGCTGAATAATATTCTATTGTATATACATGCACTGCTTTGTGTTTGTCCATTTATCCATTGATTGACACAGATTATTTCCATCATTTGGCTGTGATGAATAATGCTGCTATGAACATGGGTGTACAAATATCCATTTGAGCCCCTGCTTTCAGTTTTTTGGGGCATATACCCAAAAGTAGAATTTCTGGGTTAGGTAGTTATTTTTAAAACTTATTCAAATCTATAATAAGAAAAAGTAGTTTGGGGCATCCTTACAGGCAGAATCAGTGGGCTGAAGATACCCGCACACAGCAGCTTTCTAGAAGGGACTCTGTTAAGCATTTCAACAGTTTCACAGTCATGACTCATAGACAAAGAATCCCCTCAAGTTACTTCAGTCAGTTCAGTATATTTTTAATTCTGAATGAGCCAACTTCTCCCAATGTGTGATTCAGTGAGTGCAAATTAGGCATTTCAGGAGGTATAGTCATACTTTTGGAAAAAATAGTAAGGTCTTACAACTGTGCCACAAATTGTACCAAAATGGCCTAAAAAATGCACATAACTCTCATAAGTTCCCTTGGGTGATGTTTAAGTTGTGCTAAAAGGCAACTGTGAGTTTTCTGCAACTCCTGTGTACAATTCAGCCTTTTTAGAAAGCAAAGGAGGCTGACAGCCTCTGAAAAGTGTATGCTGGAGATGTGAGAACTATTTCTTTGGTGGAAGCTGCCATAATAATCTGTAAATTTGTGTTGTGGACATAATCCAAACTTCCATACAAATAGGCCATAAGGATGGCGAGACTGGTTTCCTGAAGGCTTACAAACGTTGCTCTCTGCTCGACACAGTCTTCCCTAATTGCAGAGGGAAAATTGTCTCAACCAACCTCATCTGGCTTGAATGTCGTGCACACGTGGGGAGGATCTCACAGTTTTGCTTTGAAGAAAATGTGTTGCTTTTTAAAGCTTTGATGGTCCTTCCTAAATCTTCACTTGCAAGGTGTAAAACATTAAAGGATCATCTTAATTATTTTGTCCTGTTTAAAGCAATAAACAGCTGCTGATGCTGATTTAAAACAGAAAACAAGCTCACACGTATTCTCTGTGGACAATTTATTTGGATTATTCTCTTAAGCTGAACTAATTATGAGCTAAAACAACAAATTTGAAGGTGCAAAGGAAAGGAGAGGTTTTCTTCTCTGCCTGTGAGCACCGTGAATGTTCGACACAGCTGTGCTCTGCCTGGTCTTGTCTCTCTTCTTAGAGTTCTGCAGAATCTGTTCAAATGGATGTTCCTGCAATACTGGCTGTGTGAGGTTTCCACTTTGGGATAATATTGTTAATAGATTCTTCAAAAAGGATGTTTCTTATTTATGCCCTTTAGATTCAAAGGGCATTCTTTCTGTTTCAAAGAAGGAATGAGAAATTCTTTATTAGCATTAAAAACCAATTTATTATTTAAAATCAATTTATTATTAAAATCAATTTATTATTTAAAATCATTTTATTGAGACTTAATTAATATACAAATATTGTACATATTTAATGTGTAAAATTTCATTAAATTGAACATTGGTAAACACCCATGATATTATCACCACAATCAAGATAACAAACATACCCAACATCTTCCAGTTTCCTTGTGTGGCATGTGTGTGTGTGTGTGTGTGTGTGTGTGTGTGTAAGAAGAACACAATGTAAGAACTATCCTCTTAACAAATGTAAAGTGCACAATATAGTACTATGAACTATAAGCAATAAAATGCACTCATGTGGCATCAATGAAATGTTATACCCACTGAACATTTCCCCAGCCCCTGACAACCACTATTGGTTTCTCTGCTTCTATGAATTTGGCTATTTTAGATACCTCATATAAATGGAATCATACAGTATTTGTCCTTCTGTGATCGGCTTATTTCACTCAGTATAATGTCATCCAGGAAAGAAACTTTCAATTTATTCTTAGATTATTAGATGTAATCCTGGACCTTTTATTCCGAGATCAGAAGGATTAACATTCTGATGAATGTTTTTAATTTCCCTTCCCTCAAAGAAAACGTTAGTGTTCTAATTTCAAACTCTTTCCTCTGTCTTCTCTCTCACTATTCTTCAAATATATCCTACATGCATTCTGGTAAAAAAAAAAATCAGGACTCAGAAGTGCAAACATCCTTTCCTTTATATGTCTTTCCACTGATGGTTGAACATTTGACTTTGTAATTAAAAATGTCTAGCCTCTCTTGATTTACAATAGCTCTCTTGGGTTAACTACCACAGCTTTCAGAGTTTCCCCCTTGTTAAGTGGCAGGGGGAGTTCTGGGAGATTGAGGAACCTCCACCTAAGTTATGTTGTCTTGTTTGCTCTCCCATCACGAGCTTCCTCTGCCATGTGGCCCTGCAGAGAGTATGGCTTCTCCTGGTCAGTGGGCGTCCGTGCAGGAGGCCACTGCCACATGACTGGTGTTTAAGTGTTGTGCTGGCACCTGTACTGATGCCTGTTGTCTGCCAGGGATTCTAATCAAAAGGCCCCATCTCAGCAGCCTCACTTAAGAACCCACCTCTTTTCAGGGTGGCTGGGCCCTCCCAAGGGGCTGGGACCTGCTGCCTGCTTTCTCAGCACCCAAGAGCTCTGTGTAGGGACTTGTGGGGCTGCCCTGAGTGTACCAGCTTAGACATCTTCATCCAGGTCAGACATGGTGCTTTGTAGACACTGGAATTCTCTAGATTCTTGATCTCCTCCAGGCTTACTCTCATATTTTTTATTTGCCTCAGATTAGTAGACCAAGCATGCATGGGAAACCTCTTTCCCTTCTCTTCCTCATACTCCCCCACATTCCTCCCCAAACAGGAGGGTTTCATTCTCCTCAAACCTTCTTTTTCATCCTGCTCTGAGGCCAATCCTCCAAGCTTTGTTTCTTTATGCAAAAACTCTGATCTAAGCTATCTGAGAAAAATTCCTACTCCTGATTGAAAGTCTAATTTTTTGAGACTATTATTTATCTACAGACTAGATTCAGATTTTAAAAATTTGTTTTGAAACTCAAAGCTGAGCAAGGACTTCTTTGTTCTGGGGAGGGTTCTAACTCCCTTTCCTTGTAAAAAATCATCTTCAGCCTCTTGGCTTAATGGAGAGAAGGCTGAAAGTTTTAAAAACAACCAATCAACCAAACAAACAAACAAGAAATAACTATGGACATATTAAGGAGGAAGAAAAACATTAATATGTATTTCAAAGTATTACCTACTGTGATTAGCCAAATTAAACTGCTTCTCTTCACCAAACATACTGGACTATCCTATTTCCATACCTTCCATCTCAAATAAATCCAGGAATTCGGTTTTTAATTTCATACTTGCTTTGCTCTTGCCTGGCGTTTTAAATTGTTTGATGAATGGATTTCTCCTTTGATTCCAGATGTTTTGAAAGAAAAATTAGTGATGAAGTGATGAAAATGACTTCTGACTGATTCCAGAGCTGAACTGGAGTACCACACACTTCTTTTGGCATCCGAGTTACACTTTCAAAACAGATGAAAATACGCAATACATGTGTGGTAGATAGGAACTCTGTATAATAACCTGATGTCCACTTCTAGCTTCTGAGAGTTCTCTAATTTGTTGGAGTGACCTTATCCCCTACTATTTAGATAAATTGGCTTAAACCTACATAGAGTGAAATATTCAAGGAATTCTCCAATGGGACATGAATTCTCCAGTTACCTCATGAATCTGGTCATGACTTGCTTCCTCTAAATTTTTAATTTTGTCAAGTCTTGCTACTCACAGCTACTTCTCTTTCTTTATTTCATCCCCTTGTGACCTCAGATATCTAACAGGCCCCTTTTCTTTGATTTTTGAAAAATATTACTCTCCAGAGCAAAAGTAGGAAACATTTGTGGAAGACTCTGGAGGTAAGGAAGGACCGAAGAAAGCATTAATTTGTACTACCAAACTCAGTTGTACCTCCCAGCCATTCTCACAATTAAGAGCCTTGTTGGATTCCTCTTCCCTCATCACCTATTTTTCTTTCCCACAGCCTTGGCCCATTCCCAGCACTTTCTCCGTATCCCCCCATAATGTTATCCTCACAAACTTAAATATTCCTATATCAATTATTTTTTCTGTGAAGAATTTTTTATTTACTTTATTTTTTATTAAATTTATTGGGATAACATTGGTTGATAGGATCATAGAGTTTCAAGTGTAGATTTCTATGAAACATGATCTGTAGATTGCATTTGTGTGCCCAGCATTCAAAGTCAAGTCATCTTCCATCACCACATGTTTGCCTCCCTTTACCCTTTACTATGCCCCCACCCCCTTCCCTCTGGCAACCACCATACTGTTGTCTGTGTCTATGCATTTCAGTTTTATAATCCACATATGAGTGAAATCATATGGTTCTTAGCTTTCTCTAACTGACTTATTTCACTTAGCATAATATTCCCAAGGTCCATCCATGCTTTTGCAAATGGCAGTATTTCATCTTTTCTCATGGCCGAGTAGTATTCCATTGTGTATGTGTATCACCTCTTCTTTATCCAGTCCTCTATCGGAGGAGACTTTGGTTGTACCTATGCCTTGGCTAATGTGAGTAATGCTGCAATGGACACAGAGGTGTAAATATATTTGTGAATAAATGTTTTCAAAATTTTCAGGTAGATACCCAGAAGAGAGTTTGCTGGGTCAGATGGTAATTCTGTTATTTTTTTGGGGAAACTCCATATTGTTTCCATAGTGCTCAATTAGCTTCTGTTGCTTCACAAACCATTCCGAACAACTCTTTATTTAGCTCACAATTCTGCTGTTCAGCAATTTGTACTGAACTCAGCTGGAGGCCCTCATGAGTCTGCTGCCAGTGGCAGGTTGGTTGTTTCTGCTTTTTATGGCTGGGCTCTCATGAGTCTGGGCCTCAGTTGGGACAAATGGGCTAACTTCACTTGGCACCCAGCAGTCACTTATTCTGCAGTAGGATAGCCTGAGCTTGTTCACATGGAGGTTGGGCTGGGTTCCACAAAAACAAGCAGAAGCACCTAAGACTTCTTAGGGAAAACTGGCACACCATGTCTTCGGCACTATTCTATCGGTCAAAGCAAGATAGCAGTCTCCATTTGATGGAATAAGCAACAGAGTCACATCAAAGAAGTGAGCATACACTAGGGTGCTCATGGGATGGGGAATAATAAATAACTTACTACAGTTTCTTGCTTCTCTTACACAGAGCTATTTAATCTTTACCTCACTCTGAACCCAGCCAGCACAACTCTTAAGGACTATCTTTCCACAATCAAATAATTCTTAAATTGTTTTTACTACAAAGACATTTCTCTACCCTCAGATTTTTAACTTCCTTTTTTTCCCGTCCCAGGAACACATGGAAATAATGCTAGTATGGTGTGTGTGTGTGTATGTGTGTGGGAGGGAGGGGGTGAAGGTGTGTGGGGGTATGAATGGGTTGGGAGGGAGTTGTAAAAATTAATTTATTGTTTGACTCCTGGGATTATGGAGATCATTTAATTTTTAAATTTCAAAATGTGTTATAGTGACTTTAAGATAAGCAAGCACTAGAAAACATATTTACTTATGCTTTATTTTATTTTATTTTATCCAATACCAAATTACATAAAGGCAGGAATCCTAATTGTGGTGATCAGACAGGTTTCTAACTACCCTCACATTTGCTGTAGAAAACAGGTCAACCACAAACTGTGAAATAGGTTTCAAATATACTGGAGATAATTACTTGTTAAAAAATGTATCATAAGACAAAGATCTTTTTTTATAATTTAATTTTAAATAATGGTATAGTTAATTTAAAAAAAAAGAGAATCAAAACTTCTGTTAAAGTAATAAAACAAAAAAGAAAAATTAAAGAAGCTGATGAGAAAAAAAGAATCAATTCTGGGAAAGCAAATTTCAACAAGTTAAAGACACTAGCAGAAAAGGGAATTGATGAGAAGAAAGGAGTCAAGAAGAGCTGGATGCTCTTTAAACAAACAATTTTGGCAGGTGACCCAAGTCTATGGGAAGTGTAGGACAGGGAATAGCTGACCAAACTGGCAAAGCAGAACTGTGCAGAGTCTGAAGGCAAATTCCAGAACTAAAGAAAGCTGTCCAGCCAGATCACCAAGGATGAACAAAAAGAAGGAGCACAATGGTATAGGGACCACATCAAAAGTGAGAAAGTTAATAGTGTATGACATAAAAGACATCAGGAAGCAGTTAATTAGCTGCATTTATAAAACCCAGGTTGTTACTATATTATCATTTGGTTAAGTAATCAGTCCTTGACTTCATATATCTCTCTGCAAGCCTGGCACCACAATCAGCATCGACTAAGACACATTCAGTTGCAAATAGCAGAAACCCTAACTCAAAATGTGTTTTTTTTTTAAATGAAGAGGATTTATTGGTTTCTGTAAATATAAAGTCCAAAGGTAAAGTAATCTTCAGGTAAAGTTTCACCAGGCTTTTAATTCTATTTTTCTGAAATTATCTTGGCTGTCTGTGCCCTCTTCTGAATGTGGCTTTATTGTCAGATGCATTCCCTCATAGTTGCAAAATGGCTGCAGCATTTCCAAATCTCACCTCCTCACACCACACAATTCAGAGAACTTTGTCTTCAGCCAGCCACTAAGCAAACTATCTGGGCTTCATGATGATGGAGTTGATAACACAGATTAGTTTTAGGCATAGGTGTGTCCATCCCTGAAGAACCAAGTAATGGGGTGGATTTATGCTAATGTCCTTGGGTCATACAGAGATTGGAACATGGGTGCTGCATCTCACCTAAACCACACTGGTTCTCAGTGGGGAGAGTGGCAAGTGAGTAGTTGGGGCTGTGAAAGAGTAGCATAAATAGATTTTCCTTCACCAGTCTGCTCTGGTTGGAGTGAATGAAAAGACAAGTGATCAGAAACAAGGCTATCATATAGAGAATAATCTCAGGGATGAATCTTAGCTTAGCTCTCTCCCCTGCTTCTACCTTAAAGAAAAGCAACAGTTCCATGTAATGAAAAGTGTGAATAGCTGCTGTGTAGCCATCTACCTTCTAAGTTACTGTAATCACTAGATTTATGGGGTGTAAATTCCATCTTTCACACTGGATCTTTAAAAAGTTCAAACATTATTTTGCTTACAGCTCATCCTATCTAATAAAAGAGTAATATGCAAATTGGCCATACCTCCACTACAACCCCAAGCCATGCTCACCAGCCATGCTCACCAGCCAATCAGAGTGAGTATGCAAATTAACCCAACCAAGATGGCTATGGCCACAGAGAAGCAGGAGGGTTTGTGGGTTGCCCTGGCTATGAAGGAAGCCAAGCTTTCCGCAAACCCTGGCTTTCCAGGCCTCCACTTAAGGCAACAAAGTTTCAATGGCTACTGCTGCAGAACCAGCAGAAGGCTTGGCTCTGCTCCAGGCTGCAAAGTTTCAACTGTAGGAGATAAATAAATCCCAGACACCAGGGCCTCTGCTGGGGTCACCAGGGGGCATGGCTGGCCTGCAAATCACCACAGGCCCCTCACCCAGACAGTCCCAGGCCCCAAGGAAACACCCATCCTGATCTAGGACACTCTTCAGGGCAAACCAGCTAGCCCCCACGCATGCACCAGGCCTCTATCCTATCCAATAAAAGAGTAATATGCTGATTGACCATCACTCCAACACACAAGAGTACTGCCCCCATGTGGTCAAAAAATCCTGCCCCCATGTGGACACAAGATGGCCAGGAGGGGAGGACAGTTGGGAGGGACCAGGCCTGCAAGGGAGGGCAGTTGTGGGCAATCAGGCCAACAGGGGAGGACAGTTGGGAGGAACCAGGTCTATAAAGGAGGACAGTTGCAGGTAACCAGGCCTGCAGGGAAGGGCAGTTGTGGGGGACCCAGGCCTGCAGGGGAAGGCAATTAGGGTGACTAGGCTTGTGGGCAGTTAGGAGCAAATAGGCTGGCAGAGGAGCAGTTAGGCATCAATCAGACTGGCAGGGGAGTGGTTATGGCATGATCAGGCTGGCAGGCAGAAGCAGTTAGGGGCAATCAGGAAAGCAGACAGGTGAGCAGTTGGGAGCCAGAATCCTGGATTGTGAGAGGGATGTCCAACTGCCCATTTAGGCCCAATCCAGGTCTGACCCTCAAGGAGTCCCAGATTGGAGAGGGAGCAGTCTGGGCTGAAAGACACCCCCTCCCCCTGTGCACAAATTTCATACACCAAGCCTCTAGTTTCATAATAAAGCTGGAAACATTTCAATATAAATTCAGTTGTCCTATATGTCATTATTATCTGAATAAATTCTGTTTTAATTACAATGACATTTAATTGGTGAGAGTAAGTATGTGTGATACACTTTTGTGTCTCAAATTATTTTTTGCTCTGTAAATTATCCTTTCAGTTTTTTTCCCTACAATTATAAGTCTTGAGATACTTGCAATTTCTAGGAAAAATTTTACTTCTTAAATAAAATGTTTACTCTAAGCTTCATCTGCAAAATAGGAATAATTACACCTACTTCTTAGGGTGTCATGAGGATTAATATTACCAGTTCAATTGCTTATAAACATTGCATTATTTGTATGTATGATGATTTATTTAATTCTTGCTAACCTTTAGATTGCATTGAAATTTGCTTTTACAAAACTGGTATTGAACATCAAGAAGTTTTATTTTTAAAGGCAACTGCTCACATAAAAAACTATTATAATTTTCAAAAAAGTCAAGGATAAAAGCAAATAAAACCAAGTAGATAAAACAAAATATTAAAAAGCCAAAAAAATTACACAGAAATTAAAAACAGCAAAATAAAGCAAAAGAAAAGCAAATATATTATTAAATTAATGTAATGGATGAATGTATCTTTTAAGAGGTTAAAACCCTGTGTTTGGATCCAAAGAAACTCAACTTTATTCAGTTTACATAACTCACCACAAGAAAAGTCTCACATAAAAATTAAAAAGATAAGCAAACAGAAATTAGGCAAACAGTTACATGCAGGGCCTGGATTCTTTCTGTCTCTCTGCTTTGATATCCTCTGTGATGATTTTTAGGCTTATAGCAAGATGGTTGCAGCAGTTTCAGGTGCCATACCAGAAACAGCAATATTTAGGCAACGATTGGAAACCATGGCTCTTGCTCAGAAGAAACTTTCCCTGCAGCTCCCCACCAGAAGCACACTTCACTTTGGCCAGCATTGGATCGCATGCCCAATTGCTAATCAACTAAAAACGAATGAACTCATCCTTCACTTAGCTGCATAGGAAAGCGGTAGATACCTGAACAAAATTGAGGTTCCGTTGGAAGTAGGAGGAATAAATAAATTCAGGGTGGGCAACCAGTGACGATTACAACACCAAATAAATATTTACCAATGGAAAGATGAAATATACTAAGCAGACTTAAGGGCAAAAAAGCTTTATTAAAGATCTAGAGTGGCTTTACTTAATGATAAATTAATTCACCAGGAAGACTCATTGTTCTGATTTTACAGTGACCTAAAATCATAGCCTCAAAAATATTTGCAGCAAAGAATTAGCATATATATATATATATATATATATATATATATGGTGAAAATTTAACAATCTACAATGATAGATCTCAGTGAAAAAAAAATTGCCTAACTCAACAACAACAAAAAAAACACCCAATGAAATAAAAGTATAAATGTAATATTAATATGTATACATAGCTAAAGGTAGATAAGAAACCAATAAATTCTGGAACTAAAAAACCCACTTCTAAACAACACGAGTTGAAAAGAAATCATCTTGAAAATTACTATACAGAAATGATTTACAACATAAACCTGACATAGTAAAAACACACAGAATTATTTGCAAGGAAGATTCCTTCTGAGAAAATGAGCTAATCTTCTTTTCCTCAGCATATTTCTATCCAAAATGTTGAAACTTACAGAAAAACTTAGGAAAACATTTTACTTCTTCCATGTACATTGGGAAGACTGGTCTTTGTTCTTTCCCTGGGTGTTTTCATGAAGTCTCAGCTAGAATCCATCTGCTGTTCATTTTCTCTTTATTAAGCATTTTTATGATAATTTTATGGAAATGGGCAATCTAGTAATGGTCAACCTTTCTGCACATTGGAATGCTTTTGTTATTCTATTAGTTGGCTATCAGAAGAGTGTTCTGTTTTCCCCTTGGGCACTCCACAAAGAAACCTAAAGGCCAGGTGTTGCCCATCGGACTATCTCCTGGTGGACTCCATCATTGTCTTCACAGCTCTGCTCATTGGTAGCCTCTTCTTCCAAGAGTATCCACATATATGAATTTAAACAACCTATAGAAATGCAACATTTTTCTTCTAGCAATAACTCAAATGAATTGGGTGATCAAGATGATACAAGGAAGGAGGAGAAAGAAGTTAGTACGTATTACAGTGTTTGCCCTGTTATAAAGAGGGGTTGCAAACTCTTTCACTTGACTTGTCTAAAGGGGATGACAATAAACCCCCAAAAGGAAGTAAATAGAATAATTTCAGCTTTCAGGATATATTATAAAAATAATGCTTTATTCTTTTGTTGAAAATGAATTTCTTCTCATGGATACTTAAAATGCACAAATATTTTTACAGAGCATCTGTTATAGTAAAGAGTGATTTTGCACATGGTTGCATTAAGGAAAATCCATTTTAGTTTTCTTTGACTTCATTTTAAGATCACAAATGTTGGCACTCTTAACTGAACAAAGGATAGACTTCCTTAAGTATGTTTCATGATAATAGCTTTCATTTTATTTTGGTTGGCTAGATGTACATTACCTCTCCGAGACCTCAATTATATAACCTAGGATTTCCATATTGTTTTTGACAGAAAAGTAGGACAAAAATAAGTTATGCAGACCAAATTTGAAACACATGATATGGAATTGAAAGGATTTGGTGATGAAAACATTGCCTGAGTTAGTGGTAATCAAATCTTGAAATAGATTTCTTCTTAAACAAGCAAACAGCTCGAAGTATTTGGCTTTGCATCACTATTTTTTCAAGATTGAAAATATTACATTGTTCCATTTCTCAACTACAGTATTTACAGCTGGACTTTGAAATTGGTGAAGTAAACATAAAACTCTTATTCCAATCTTGAATTATACTCTCCATTAAGCAGCCTCTGCAGGGCTCTGGCTTCAGTGTCTTAGAGCAAGCAAGACTTTGTACACTTGAGGGAAAATAGCAAGGTTTTGAAAACCACTGCTGCAACAGATGTTCTGCTTTTGTCATTCCAAAGAATTAAGCTGCTTTAATGTTCTAAGGTTGAAGAGCCAGGTTATATTGAACTCTTATTTACTACCTATCATTCAATACCTTATAGATTCTTAATCTATTTTGGAGTCATAGATGCTTTTGTACATCTGCTAAAAGTTATGGAACCATACCCTCAAAATTTTGATTCTTATTTTAGTGGACTCATAATTTCACTCGTGGACCTCAGTTAAGAATCCTGACCCTAAAGAATCTGAGAAAGTAAACTTTGTAAAAAAAAAAAAGCAGTTTTTATTTAGTTTTCAGAGTAAAAAACTCACTTATTGAACATTGGATGTAGAGACTTTCCTTTTTAGGTAAATTTAAAAAAAAAGACTTTAGGAGAATTTTTAAAGAAAAAACATATGCAATTGTTAGAATTTTAACATTTGTAATATTTTTTCCAAAAATCTACATCAACCTCAAAAACAAATACTTAGTTTAGATTAGACCAAGTGGGTAATTTGTTCCATGCCCAAGTGGTTTTACTTTTACCTCTTGTGTTAGATAAAACTCTAACTCACAATCATAGGTCATCAGAACTGGCAGAACATGCTTTATGGCTCTGACAAATGATTCTGGATATTTAGATGGAAATTATGGAGAAATTTCCAAATGAGGACTACTTTCAGCATTCTGCAAAGGCGAAGTCAAGGAAAATACCTCACTCCAAAGATGGACTATTGTATGCTTTAAGTTGGGAGCTGGGAAAATGGTTTCCATTCTTTGGTTGCATTAGACTGGGAAGCATTCCCACTTCTGTTGTAGCATATGTGTGTGATTTTATATTATGCCCAATATGATGTCATTTCTTTTTCTCTAAAAATGGCAGAAAATTGAGCATTTGGTGTTTGGAAAGAGTCATACATACAGTGATAGAATTGTTTGCACTAGTTTGATTTTCTCAAAAAAATTCATTTTATTTTCAACATTAAAAAATTAAGGGAGAAACCAAGATAATGGCATAGGTAAACACCTAAATTGCTGCCTTGCACAACAATTTCAAAACTACAACTAAAAGACAAAACAGACATCATCCAGAACCAAAGGAAGGCTGGCTGAGTGGAAATTCTACAACTAGAAGGAAAGAGAAAAGCACACTGAGACTCACAGGATCTGTGGAAGGCAGAGTAAGAGGCGCACACATGGAGAGGGAGACACACACGCAGAGAGGGCTGGCAACTGAGTATGTGGCTGGTTTTTTCAAGCTGGAGGGAGAGACAAGCTTCCAACTGCTCTGAACTCCAGTTCCGGGCAAGATTCTGGGGATCCAGACTCATATAGGAAAAAAAATGAACTGTCAGGCAGGAGACGAAACTCAAGAGCAGCTTCCTCTCAGGGTGCTTGCAGCAATTACCCCAGGACACTGAGACAGGACACTGAGACCCAGGAGCCTCTTAGGCAGGGCTGATGGGAAGCTATTGCTGTGTGCTCAACCCTGAAGTCCCACCCCACAAAACAATTGTTGTTTGTTCTGTCCTGAGACTCTGCCCTATCCAAGCTGAGCACAGATGCTTTTGCATATGAATAGCCTGGTCCTTTAAATTCTAATCATACCTAACAAATTGCAGCTGAGTCAGTGAGACCTAGAACATTCAAAAAAAGGCCTAAGGCCCCACAGCTGCTTGCATTGCTTCACAACTCAGCCTCACCTGGGCACCTCCAAAACCCAAACAAAAAGGAGGAATCTATAGATCTCTCTATAGCTCCTTCGGGGTAGCTTCAGGCAGAGACTAAATTAGCACCTCCTTGGAGATCCAAGAGCCAATGTATGCAAGGGTCAGAGTGGGACCATCCAGATTATAACTCCTCAGATCCATGAGGAACACACTCTTGACTCATAAAGGTGTCTCCAGAATAGAAGTTCTCCCATTGTAGACACAGCTGATCCTCATAACCAATTGGCTTGGAGGTCAATTCTTCCAGTAATACCAATAGCAATCAAAGCTTAACTACAACAAGACTGTGCACCCAGCCTACAAAGGGATGCACCAAGAGTGTCCACCGCAGATAACTAGGGAGGCTGAGCCTCTGGGCCCTATAGGACACTTAGCACACAAAGCCACTCTAACAACTCAGGGAAGCAGCCAAATGTGGAGACAAAGAAACAGATCACAAATAAAAGAAATGGAGGAAAACAAATGACTGGATATAGAGTGTAAAACCATGGTTATAAGGTTTTTCAAGAGTTTTCTAGAAAAGGCCTATAAATTTAGTAAGACCCTCAAGAATATGAAAAAGGACCAACTAGAAATTAAGTATACATTGACTTAAATAAAAAATAATATACAGCGATCCAACAGCAGATTAGAGGATCAAGTCAAAGATTTGAAATACAAAGAAGAAAAAAAAAAAACACCCACCCTAAAAAGAAAAAAGAAAAAAAGAATCCAAAAATATGAAGATAGTGTAAGAAGCCTCTGGGACAACTTCAAATATACCAACATCCAAATTATAGGGGTGCCAGAAGAAGAGAGAGAGCAAGATATTGAAAACCTATTTGAAGAAATAATGACTGAAAACTTCCCACATCTGGTGAAAGAAATAGACTTACAAGTCCAGGAAGTGCACAGAACCCCAAACAAAAGGAATCCAAAGAGGACCACACCAAGACACATCATAATTAAAATACCAAGAGCAAAATACCAAGAGCAAAAGCAGCAAGAGAAAAACAATCAAAACGACAATGCAATACCATCTCACACCTGTCAGAATGGCAATCATCAATAAATCAACAAATGACAAGTTTTGGCGAGGCTGCGGAGAAAAAGAACCCTTGTGCACTGTTGGTGGGAATGCAGACTGATGCAGCCACTGTAGAGAATAGTATGGAGTTTCCTCAAAAAACTAAAAATGGAACTCCCATTTGACCCAGCAATCCCACTCTTAGGAATATATCCTAAGAAACTAGAAACAACAATCAGAAAGGATTTATGCAACCCGATGTTCATGGCAGCACAATATACAACAGCTACAATTTGGAAACAGCCTAGGTGCCCATCAGCAGGTGAGTGGATCAGAAAACCATGGTACATCTACACAATGGAATTCTATACTGCCATAAAAAAGAAGGAATTCTTGCCATTTGCAGCAACCTGGATGGAACTGGAGAGCCTTATGCTAAGTGAAATAAGCCAGTCTATGAAGGAGAAACACCACATGATCTCACTCATTTGTGGATAATAAAGAACATTATAAACTGATGAACAAAAAGGTAAATACAGGGGCCGTAAAGCATCAAACAGACTGTCAAATTACAGCAGGAGGGTTAAGGAGAGGTGAGGTAGATAAGAGATCAACTAAAGGACTTATATGCATGCATATAAGCTTACCCATGAAAACAAGACACTGGGAAGTTAGAGTATCCCTGGAGGGAGGATGCAATGGGAAGATATGTATACATGTAACACATTAATAATAAAAGAAGAAAGAAATATAAGTAAAATTATATATTTGATTAAAATAAATACATTTTGTCAGGAAAAAAAAGATTAATGAAAAAGAGAGAAATGAATGTCATTGAGAGTTGTGAGAAAATATATAATGGCCTAAATGTTATAAGGAATTGCCCAATAGAATAGAATAAAATTAATTTCCTTATAATATGATAGTAATTAAAACAGCTAGTATCACTTTTAAAGGTAACATTGATTGAGTACTACTAATGTTAAAACTGTGGGGGTACTTTTCTGCATTATGTTATCTAACACACCAAACAACATCTTGACCAAGTGACCATTATTATCCCCATTATAAACTGATAAGACAAATTACTAAGCATTAAAACCAGATGTTTGGATTTGGAGCTAGAATTCTTATCCTAGCAAGCCATACTACCATGAATAGTATTAAAACAGTACCTCAATTTGTTAAGAAGGCAGAAATCATAATTGCCATTTTCCAAATCTGTGATCTTTGTTCAGGTCTTGATTTCAGGAGATGATGTACTTTTCTTTGTTTCAGCCCTGGGGGAAGCAGAGATTTGGAGGCTTAAAAAACAGTAGTTAATGAGAAACTTTGGGAAGTTAAGAGATTCTCTAACTTCATACTGTACTGTGTAAGATCAATAGAAGTTGCCAGATGAAAACAAATGCTGGGAGTGTTCCCAAGATGTTTAACACCTACCTGAGTTAAAGAAAAGGTCCGTTAGTCAGTGTTCACATGTTTCATGTCTTCAAATCACTCTATTCAGTATCTTGTAACCATAGATATGATTCAGTGCTATTTTATTTTTATTTTTATTTTTATTTTTTGGTAAGGAGCCTACTTTTTGAGGTCAGACTGAAATGTTTAGGGTATCTCCTCTGTAATATATCATTCTTGTGAGAGTAGCATCTGACAGCATAGGCTGTGCATTAGAAAACCTGAGAGAGCTGTGAAACAATATATTAGCCTGGGCCTCATTCACAGAAATAGTAATTCAGTTGGTCTAGGAGGGGGCCCTGGCATGGGTATTATTGGAACTTGCCCCCAGTGCTTCCAATATGCAGACAGAGTTGAGAACCACTGTCTAAGAAATATACAATCTAACTGGAATTCAAATTAACAATGAAATTCCATTTTTCTATAAGAAACATACATGAATTTTTTTCTAAGTCAGAAAAGCATCAAACTCTGTCTCTGATTTTTATCTTATCCTCCCTAATAAAAGGTTTGTTAGTATTAATAAATCCATCTTGTCAAACAATGTGAGCATGAAACTTTTTCTCACTATCAGTACATGTGATTTCTGATAGAGTTGCAAAATTTGACAAAATGTCTATACTTTTTTGTTTTAGATTATTATACTTTTGTATTCTGTTTTAGTTTTTAAAAATTATGTATGTGAAAGGAAGTTGCTTAGAGATGGAATGTAGTTGTTTGTTTATTTATTGTGACATAACTACATAACTAACAGCCACAAGCCTCACTGACAAAAAATGTTAAGTGTTCACAGCTCATGCATCTGGGGTGACTTGAGGATTGGCTTAGCAGTTCTGCTGATCCTGGCTGGACTAGTTCATACCATATGGATCAGCTGGACATTGCAGGTGACTGGACCTGACGTGACGTGGCTCTGTCCACATTTCTCACATCTTCCAGCAAACTCACCCAAAGATATTCTCATAGTAATGGTGGAGATATCAGAGAGCAAGCCACAGATGCCCTTTTCAAGAATCTGCTTGTGTCAGGTCAGCAAATATCCTATTAGACAAAGCAAGTCATCTGGCTGAACCCAGCATTAAAGGATGGGCAGTTACTCTACACAATTAAACAAAGATATGAATTCAGGAAGGGAGAATTGAAGCTATTATTATAATTCTACAGCTGCTGGCAAAACAAATTCAATAATATCAAGCTCAGAAATGAAGTATGTAAACTAAAGAAAGATGATGTTATGTTACATAAATGGTTGGAAATATGATTTTTAATCAAAAATGGGAGACCAATGATGTGACTTTATGATATGTTAAATTACAGAGACTACTCTTTACTATCTCTCTTCTATTTAATATAGGACTGTTAAACCGTATGGAATATGAATACATTATAATGAATTCAAGGAAACTTGACTAAAAAGAAAAGCATATCCCTGTGAGGACATTTCAAACCAAGCAGCTAAACTGTATCATAGTAGCCAGATGGTGTGGCTCAGTGGTTGAGCATCAACCTATGAATCAGGAGATCACTGTTTGATTGCTAGTCAGGGCACATGCCCGAGTTGCTGGCTAGATTCCCAGTAAGGGGCATGCAGGAGGCACCCAATCAATGATTCTCTCTCATCATTGATTCTCTCTCTCTCTCTCCCTTCCTCTCTGAAATCAATAAAAATATATAAACTGTATCATAATATATCAATGAAGTCACTAAAATTACCAGGGAATAAATGTGTTTGAGTCAAGGAATCTGTACCTTGATTAGGTATAGCAATCCTTAAATCTCTTAGTAACTTCAAAATCAACTTTGAGATGCTATTTTATCAAATTTCATAGTGTTTGTTTACCAGGTTTTAAGCAATAAAAAAGATGTTTAGTAGACTCCTTAAAATAAGGAGGCTAGCATTTTCCCAATAGCTCTATACTTCAGTTCCCTTGGTCTTCTCAATTTCAGTTAGGTGTTCCTTTAAATTGTTGCATTTATATGCAAACCCAAATAAAAGTGTTCTTAGATCTTTTATCATCCCAAGTTTAGCCTGGACCTTTATCTGAATAACCAGATATAGTTTTTTAAACTTTACAAAAATACTTTGAACTGACTGCATAATATTTAGTAAAATGATCACATTATTTTGAAATTTTGGAATATAGAAATTGAGTTTCTGTGTTAATGCTAAAATTGCTTTCTCTCTGGATCAGATTAATTACAGACACAAAGGAAGGACATATTACCTCAACCTAGCACACACCAAAGTAAAAATCTATGGCAAAATTTTAAATCTGGCATAGCTAAGATAATAACAAATTACAAAGTACAAATGTTTTTTTAAATGTTTAGCTATTGTTTTTTCCACATTAAGGAGTACTTTTCCATAAATATGTTATATATATATATGGTATTGGAACATCAGTACTGAATTTTTTAGACAAGAACATTTTTGTACTTAAAGAAAAGTTAGAAGTCACCTTATTTGGACCTTCAATATATACAGCTGGGAAATAATCCTCAAATAAGTTCAAGTGATTTGCCAAAAATCATGCAGCAATTTAACCATCATCATAATATCTAATACTTATGTATTTTACAAAGCATGACCATTAATTTTAATAACACCTTTGTTAAAGTATGTAGGATAGTTATCATCTTTATTTTTTTAATGAATAAACCAAGGCACAAGGATATTATATAATTTATCCAACATCACAGAACAATAAAGGGACACAACAGCTCCATTATATTCAGCATCAAAATAGCCTTCTTGGAAATGCAAGTTAAAAACAAGGAGATGTGTAATTCTACACACCCATTAGAATTAAAGTGTTTAACTTATAAAGATTGGCAATACCATTTGACAGTGATGATGTGGAAGGAATGGAACTCTCATATCCTGCAGAGCCACTTTAGATAATAATTTGGCAGTTTCTATAGAAGTTAAGCATACCCCTACCATATTGATTCAGCCTTTCCACTCTTAGGTATTTACCCAAGAGAAGAGAAAGGCTTGTACACGAATGTTGTTAGTAATTTTTTTTATAATAGCCATAAACTGGAAATACAACAATATTGATGACCATCAAAACAGTTATCTACTGATTGAAAGAAACCAGTCCCACAAAAAAGTACATAATTGATTATTTCATTTATTTAAAACTCTACAAATTTTAAAGTAATCTTCAGTGACAAAAGCAGATGAAGTAGTGAGAGGGCAGGAAGGATCTGGAAAAAAAATAGAAAGGGACAAGAGAGAACTTGGGGGTGATGAAAATGTTCATTATGCTGATTGTGGTGATGGTTTCATGGCATATATATGTCAAAATTTATCAAATAGTATACTTTAAAATATGCATTATGCTATATGTAAAAACAAAAGGGTTAAAAACAAAAACTCGTCCAACTGAAGTCAAGATTCTGAAAAATCTGTTTAGTTGTACCTAAATATGCTACTTCATACTGATCTGAGTAGTGTCTTTCTACTCTTGACTGAATAAACTATAGTAATAAAAAGTACACAGACATAGAAAACAAAATAACACTACTATTGCCACACCTTTATGCCTTCTGCTATAAATTCTTTTTAAAAAAAAACATATTTTATTGATTTTGTACAGAGAGGAAGAGAGAATGATAGAAAGTTGGAAACATCCATGAGAGAGAAACATCAGCTGCTTCCTGCACAACCCCCACTGGGGATGCGCCTACAACCAAGGTACATGTCCTTGACCAGAATCAAACCTGGGACCTTACAGTCCGCAGGCCGATGTTCTATCCACTGAGCCAAACTGGTTAGGGCTCTGCTGTAAATTCTAACAAGAGATAAGTGGTGTTTTTGGTTGATTTGTTTTGTTTTACTAAAAACAAGAATTCAATGAGAAAGGCATGGTTAGCCTATACTGGTGAGACTGCAAATTAGAACAGTCTTTTGGGGACATAATTTGGCATAGCTGTTTCAAGAACCTTAAAAAGCATCTTATTCTTTGGTCAGGTAATTATACATTTAATGTAAGAAAATGTTTTCAAAACAAAAATATTTGTGTGAAAAAATGCTCCTCCAAGCATTATTTATACTATCCAAAAATGGAAACAAATTTAATGTCCAGAAATAGGGGAATTAAAAAAAAGTTAGTCACTCAAATGGCTATTCTATAGCAATTAAATAAATAACAAGTAATAGTTTTTGGAGGATCACCTGAAGACTTTCCTGGAAAAAGTTAAGCTATCCCTCCTCCTAAAACTAATGAAATGAGCAAGAAGTAGGTAAAAACAAAAGAAAAAAGCAACGCTTTAAGAGAAGGCCAACTTCTTACAATAATACCTGAAAAGTGGAAATTAAGTCATACTTAAAAAGAGAAAAACCAAACAGTTATGTCATTTATTAGAGCTCCTAATTCTCTATTCCTGAGCAGTGGGGAAGTGAGAGGGAGATAGAAGGTGAGTAATCAAAATCCTAAACATCCTTGTGAATCCTATTCAGTTTGGGGAAGGCTTATTTGGGACAGAGGAGAGAAAGAAATCCAGTAAACTCTTGTGGCAGGGAAAGAGAGCCCTTTCACTCATGTTGCTATCTTACCAGTGATAAGGAAAAGTGTCCTGTCTCACCATTATTGTCTTTGTTGACTAGAAGACACGGAGGGCACTGCTGGGTCATTAATAGTAAAATACAGGCAAGCAGTTCAGCAAAAAATAAGAATGTACCAGAAGAGAAAACAAAGAAAGAAAAAGAAGGCAAGTCCATTTGCAAGAGCTCAGGATGGGGTGAGTAGCGATGGAAAATTTTTACGGTTCCTTGGCTTCCCACACCCCTGCACCGAACCCTTCCATTTTCCCTGCTAAAACTCCTAATGCATTATTCACAATAGCCAATAAGTAGAAACAACCTAAATGACGGTTAACTAATGAGGAATAAACAAATACAATGGGATATTATCCTATCTAATAAAGAGGGAATGTGCTAATTGACCATCATTCCATCACAAAGATGGTTACACTCTCAGCTGAGGCCAAGTTCCCAAAAGGAGGCTTAAAGAGCAATCTGCAGGGACCTGAGGCTTCTTCTCCCATGGGGTTTGACAGGGGATCTCAGGCTGGGTCCCCCACTGGGCAGGGCTTGACAGGGGACCTCAAGGTGTGCTTCCCATCTTGATGTTGGGCTAGGGAACTTCAGGCTACTCCCCACCACCCCAGTGCCAGGCCAGGGGACCTCAGACTGCCCCCCCTGCCCAGTGGGGCTTCACAGGTGACCTCAGGCTTCGCCCCCAACCAGCACCAGCCAGGGAACCTGAGGTATGTGACCTCCTGCCTGGCTGGGCTTGACAGGGGACCTTAGGCCATGCCCCCCACCAAGTGGGGCTCGATGTGAGACCTCAAGGTGCATCCCAGTGCTGGGTCAGGGGAAATCAGACCACATACCCGCCTAACAGGGCTTGACAGGGGATCTAAGGCTGCATCCCCCTGCCAGTGGGGATTCAAGGGGGACCTGAAACTATGCTCCCCTCCTGGTGCTAGGCCAGGGGACCTGAGGCTGCGCCCCTCTCCCACCTGACGGGGCTTGAGAGGGGACCTCAGGCCATGCCCCCCCCACCCAGTGGGGCTGACAGGAAATCTCAGGCTCTGTCCCCTACCTAGCGGGGCTTGATGGAGGACCTCAAGGCATGCCCCCTGCCCTGATCTAGGTTGGGGGACCTCAGCCTATGCCCCCCGTCCTGGCACCGGGTTAGGGGACCTGAGTCTATGCCCCTGCTTGACAAGGGTGGGACTGGCATGTCTGGATCTAACCCAATGTGGAGGGTGGCCAGCTGGGTCTGGGTCTCATGCAATTTTGAGGTGCATGTGGATGCTTGGGGATTGACTCTGGGTCCCATGGTGAGCCCCAGACTCTGAAAGGAGACAGGTTTCCATATACATTTTACTAATTTTCTTTCATCTCTGAAACTTCTATTATAGAGAAAGGGAAAATAGCAATATTAAATTATTTCCTCTAATTAATCCCTCTTTAATGTGTACAAATTTCATGTACAAGGTCATTAGTTTGGAAATAAAAAGAAATAAAGTATAGAAACTTCATTTATTTAATACAACCTTTTCTTCTTTCTTTCCTTTTGATTCAAATTGGCTTCATCCTGCACTCTGATTCACCTGCCTCCCTTTCTCTTGAAAGACCACTCCCTTAATCATTAAACCCTCAGGACAAGGAGGCTCTGATTAGCAACAAATAATCTTAGGAACAAAGCATCAGGTGTGTTGAACACAGAGACAGAGTTTTGGTCAAACTAGAGGTAACATCTAGGCCTCAGTTGTGGTTCAACTCTGTGGTGGCAGCCATTAAAACTTTGTTGCCTTAAGTGGAGGCTTGGATGGCCAGAGTTTGTGGAAAGCTTGCCTTCCTCTATCGCCAAAGGCAAACCAAGCCTCCCCACTGCTCTCTCTGTGGTCATAACCATCTTGGTTGAGTTAATTTTCATAGTTGCTCTGAATGGCTGGTGGGCATGGCTTGGGGCATGGCTTGTGGGTGTAATGGAGATACGGTCAATTTGCATATTACTCTTTTATTAGATAGGATATTGAAGGTTATTGTTTAAGCAGAAGAGGAGGAGAAAGAGGAGGAAGAAGAAGAAGAAATCCTATCTAATAACAGAGTAATATGCAAATTGACCATACCTCTGCTACACCACAAGCTCTGCTCCTTATTTGCAGATGACATGATATTGTACATAGAAAACCCTAAAAACTCCATTAAAAAAACTACTAGAACTAATAAATGAATTTGGCAATATAGCAGGATACAAAAATAACACCCAGAAGTCTCGGCTTTTCTATATAGCAATAATGAACTCACAAAAAAAGAAAATAAAAAAGCAATACCCCTTACCATTGCAACAAAAAAACTAAGATACCTAAGAATAAATTTAACTAACGAGATAAAGAACCTGTACTCAGAAAATTTCAAGACACTGAAAAAAGAGATAGAGGATAACACGAGCAAATGAAAGAATATACCATGTTCATGGATTGATAGAATTAACATCATTAAAATATCTATTCTACCCAAAGCAATCTATAAGTTCAATGCAATCCCCATTGAAATACCAATGCATACATCAAAGACCTAGAACAAATTCTCCAAAAGTACATCTGGAATAAAAAAAAGACCCCAAATAGCTGCAGCAATCATGAAAAAGAAGAACAATGTTGGAGGGATCACAATACCAGATATCAAGCTATACTACAAAGCCATGGTTCTCAAAATTGCCTGGTACTGGCACAAAACAGACATATAGACCAGTGGAACAGAACAGAGAACCCAGCGTTCAACCCAAGCCATAATGCTCATTTAATATTTGACAAAGGAGACAAGAGCATACGATGGAGTTAAGAGAGTCTCCCTTCAATAACTGGTGCTGGAAAAACTAGACAGATACGTACTTGAAAAAAAATGAAACTAGACCACCAACTTACATCATACACAAAAATAAACTCAAAATTGATGAAGGACTTAATCGTAAGAAGGGAAACCATAAAAGTATTAGAAGAAGCCATAGGCAGACATTTTTCATAGCAATATATTTAATGATACAGCTCCTAGGGCAATAGAAACTAAAGAGAAAATAAATAAATGGGACTACATCAAAATAAAAATCTTCTGCACAGCAAAAGATACCATCAACAAAACAACAAAAAAGCCCAGCCCTCTGCATTGGAAAACATATTTGCCAATGTTATCTCTGATAAGGGTTTAATTTCCAAAATGTACAGGGAACTCATATAACTTAGCATAAGGAAGATAAACAGTATAATAAAAAAATGGACAAAGAATCTAAATAGACACTTTTCAAAAGAGGACATTCAGAAATCCAAGAGTAATATGAAAACATGCTCAAAGTCAGTAATCATCCAAGAGACGCAAATCAAAACAACAATGAGGTACCACCTCACATTTATCAGAATGGCTATTATCAACAGATCAACAAAAGACAAGTGCTGGAGAGGATGCAGAGAAAAGAAACCCTCCTTCACTGCTGGTGGGAATGCAGACTGATGTAGCCACTGTGGAAAACAGTATGGCATTTACTCAAAAAATTGAAAATGAAACTGTCATTTGGCCCAGTAAAACCACTTCTAAGAATATATCCCAAGAAAACAGAAACATCAATCAGAAAGGATATAGGCACCGCTATGTTCACAGAAGCACAATTTACAATAGCTAAGATTTGGAAACAGCCTAGGTGCTGATCAGCACATGACTGGATCAGAAAACTATGGTACATCTACACAATTGAATACTACACTGCTATAAAAAAGTAGGAATCCTTACCATTTGCAACAGCATGGATGGAACTGGAGAACATTATTCTAAGTGAAATAAGCCAATCAGTGAAAGAAAAATACCACATGATCTCACTCACTTATGGATAATAAAAAGCATTATAAACCGATGAACAAAAATAGATACAGAGGCAGAGAAGCATCAAACAGATTATCAAACTACAGCTGGGGATGATTAGGGGAGGAGGTAAGAGATCAACTGAAGGATTTGTATGTATGCATGTAAGCATAATCAGTGGACACAAGACACTGGGGTGGGGAGAGTGAAGGCTTGGGGTAGGGGTCGTAGGGAAGGCTGGGGGAAGGTCAATGGGGAAAAAAGGAGACATGTACTACTCTTTTTAATATTTTAAACAATAAAATTAAATTTAAAAATGAATAAAAAAGAATAGGAAAAAGTTGAGCAGTTATCTATAGACTTTAAAAAATAAAATTATTACAGGGTAATTGTCTAAGTGAACCAAAAAAAGTGTAGACATGAGGAATTATATAGATCATATAATTTGTCTGCCATGTACAAAGTTAAAGTCTTAGGACTCTTTTAGCCTTCATGTATTTGTATACAAAGAGTTGCTAACTGAATACACATTTGAGAAATAGAAAAAATTACTTAAATAAATTATTAGAATTCTAAAAAAAATAATAATAAGTGGTCATCTTTTGAGATATTTTGGAAATAAGGAGTTCGCTATAGTGAAGTGATTCCTCCTTAGTTTTCCCTTTCTTCTTTTTATGATTTTTATATCCCCATGACATTCTCTGAGGAAATAATGCCATAAATAACATTTTCTTGTTATCAACTTGTCTCTGTGAAAGCAGCCATATTTCCTCCTGCCTAGATAGACAAAAAGGAGCTGGAGCTGCTAGGTGTTGTGGGTTTAGGGTGCTCCCCAACCCCCAGGAGGCAATGATTGAAGGAAGCGAAAGCCCTCACTACACCTGACTGAAGACAATTTCAGAATGGTGTGTCTTGTGGACAGTTTTTGAAAACTATTCTAAGCAGCTTATGAGTTTCTTCCACTTTTAAGAGCCAGTTAATGCTGAGCCACATGAAAAACATCATGCACTAAAGGGATTTTTTTCCTCTCCGTTATGTGATTAACATCTGAAATGACTCAAATTATGTTCCAATGAGGAAAACTTAAAAAAGGCTCTCTTGAACATTAAAAGAATTTTCTTGTTTTGTAATCTGCCCTTTTATTTCTAAAAGCCCTTCAACCCACGTCTCATTCTGCAGGATCCTCCAGTCTGGCTTTTCTAGGCTGCATACTTTGATGTTAGCACTCACCTTGTTGGTGGATGGTCTCAAGTTTTGAAGTATTTTGAAAGCAGTTCTTGCTAATCATGGAGACACATGAGCTTCATAGGTCAATCCTTTGATGGTGAGAATCTTTGACAGGATTTGGACACTCAGAGGTTTGCTTACAGTTATTCTGTCAGGTTGCATTATCTGAATTGTGCAATTTATCTTTTTCTTTCTTATCATTCCTTTTAAAAAAACTTTTTCCTTTTCTTTGATCTCTGTATCCTCTTACATCAATTTTAATTTAATAGTCACCTGAAGAAAAAGGGAGCTACTTAAAACTAATAAAAAGTAGCAGCAAAACACAGAGTAGAAAAATCATGTTGAAATCAGGCAGCCACTATAGTCAGATC
This sequence comes from Lasiurus cinereus, assembly GCA_011751065.1. Classification (NCBI taxonomy): domain Eukaryota; kingdom Metazoa; phylum Chordata; class Mammalia; order Chiroptera; family Vespertilionidae; genus Lasiurus; species Lasiurus cinereus. Next base: position 8,540,373 of record JAAGEH010000032.1, read on the forward strand.
CTATGACTTGAAAAAGGTATCAATCCATCTGAGTTACCTCAGCTTCTGCATCCATAAAATGGGTTGATCACAACTCTCTGAGGCAGTTTCCTAGACTTAATTACAAAAACAAAACAAAACAAACAAAAAATCACACAGAACCCTAGTGTTAATGCAAAGTCTCAAATGTTTTCTAATTTAATGCTACTGAGCCATGTACAAACATAAACTAGGTGTGAATTCTTCATGCTTATGCTTCTTATACCAATTGTATAGTCAGCTACTACTAAAATCATGCTGCATGGCTCATATATCCCCAAATCTCAGTAACTTATAAATGAAATATTTGTTTTCTTATTCATGGTGGGGCTTGGCTGATCTCAAATGGGTTAAATGAGAATTAGCACTGGTTACAAGTAGATTCAGTCTGTTCCCCAGGTCTTTATTTCTGGACTAGAGGCCTGATGCATGAAATTTGTGCACTAGCAGGGTGGGGGTCCCTCAGCCTGGCCCACACCCTCTCGCAATCCAGGATCCTTTGCTCCTAACTGCCTGCTGCTTGCTGCTCCTTACTACTCAGCTGGCTGCTCCATAGCACTGCTGCAGAGATGGGAGAGGCTCCTGCCACCCCTGCTGCCCTCACCAGCCTTCAGCTCAGCTTCTGGCTGAGCAGCGCAAGGGGTCAGCTTCTGTGTTGAGTGTCTGCCCCCTGATGGTCAGTGTGTATCATAGCAACTGGTCGTTCTGCTGTTTAGTCAATTTGCATATTAGGGTTTTATTATATAGGATTGGAAGCTCCATGGAAAATGAGGTTTTAGTTTGGTTGTTTTTTTATTTGTTTGTTTTGAGTGGTTATTTTTAACTAGAGAACCAGTGCACAAAATTCGTGCACAGGGGGCGAGGGGTGTCACTCAGCCCAGCCTCTACCCTCTCCCATATGGGACCCCTCAAGGGATGTCCAACTGCCCATTTAGGCCCGATCCTACCAGGCATCCCTCTCACAATCCAGGACTGCTGGCTCCCAACTGCTCACCTGCCTGTCTTCCTGATTGCCCATAACCACTTCTGTCTGCCAGCCTAATTGCCCCTAACTGCCCTCCCTTGATAATCTGTTTGCTCCTAACTGCCCTCCCCTGCAGATCTGGTCTCCCTCCCCTCAACTGCTCTCCCCTGCAGGCCTGGGTCCTCTTCAACTACCCTTCCCTGAAGCCCAGTCGCCCCAAACTTCCCTCTTCTGCCAGCCTGGTCACCCTTAACTGCCCTCGCCTGCAGGCTTGATCACCCCCAACTGCCCTTCCCTGCAGGCTTGATCACCCCCAACTGTCCTGCATTGCAGGCCTGGTCCCTCCCAACTGCCCTCCACTGCTGGGTTGTTCACCCACAACTGCCCTCCCCTGCTGGCCATCTTGTGGTGGCCATCTTGTGTCCATATGGGGGCAGGATCTTTGACCACATGGGGGCAGCCATCTTATGTGTTGAAGTGATGGTCAATCTGCATATTACTCTTTTATTATATAGGATAGAGGCCTGCTACATGGGTGGGGCCAGCTGGTTTGTCCTGAAGGGTGTCCTAGATCAGGGTGGGGGTTCCCTTGGGCATGAGGCAGCCTGGGCAAGGGGCCTGTGGTGGTTTGCAGACTGGCCATGTCCCAGGGCGACCCAAGTGGAGACCCTAGTATCTGGGATTTATTTATCTTCTACAATTGAAACTTTGTAGCCTTAAGCAGAGACCTGGGCCAGTCAGGGTGTGTGGAAAGCTTGGCTTCCTCCATCGCTGGGGCAACCCAAGCCTCCTTCCTGCTCTCTTTGTGGCTATAGCCATCTTGGTTGAGTTAATTTGCATACTCACTCCTGATTGGCTGGTGGGTGTGGCATTCTGGGCATGGCTTGTGGGTATAGTGGAGGTACAGTCAATTTGCATATTATTCTTTTATTAGATAGGATGATGTATCTCAGTACTTTAGAGGACTATCACAGGCCAAACCAAATCACACACACACACACTTATTTAAAGCCTCATCTTGTGTGGTGTTTTTAATATTCCAGGTAAGTACCCCTGCATGGACAGTGAAATATACTCTACTTCCTCTAGTGGAGGTTCTGCAAAGTCCCACAGCAATGAGCATGGAGCTATGAATTTATAACAAGGAAGAAGTGAAAACCTGAGAACAATAGTTCAGCACAGTCTCTATCACAGAAATTATAAAGAATCTGTCACGTACAGGCCAACTGAAACAAGGACAAGAAATAAGAGTAAATTATACAATGGTTATTGGTCTACAGGAACTCTGAAATCCTGTTATGAATATACTGACCAATTTCCTCCTGGGGTTGCCGCATTCCTTTAACAGGCCCTGGGTCTGTTCCCTGAGAGTAATGTCCCCGCCCATTGTTCTTATGGTCCCACACCACCTCAGATATGACGTTCCTTTTCCCTCATCCTTCCTGGCCCATTTTATGAGAGTACTAGAGAATATGAACAGCTCTCTCACCCACATGGGATCCTAATTGGGAGCCCAGACCTCTTTCTCTGTCTCATCTTTTTTAATCTAGCATCTTGGAACTTTTGCAAATACAGCTCCATATTTAATTATTGGCAATTCCATATGCCAAATACTACACTTGTAAAGTTAGTGAGATGTGTCTGTAAACTTAATTACAAATACTTTGGGTACTTCAGTCATCAGTGAGACCACTTATGCAGCCACTTTTCTAAAAGTCATTTTGTCCAAGTAAAAGTACCTACTGTTGGACATTGCCTTGAGGTTTATCTGACTTGTATATAGCACTTGGATTTTGTCATTTCCCTGAGGCTTTTTTAATAAATCTTTCAAATGCAAGGTATGTTTCAATTTTATCTTTCACTTATTAGAAATGAGAAACAATTTTATTTACCAACCACAGCTTCTGGAATTTCTTGGCTCTACATTCTCTCTCCATTGTGATTACAAGCTGGCTGATTCTTTCCTGCGCGCAGCACTTTTCAAATGCATTAATTTAAATCTGTAAACATTATCAATTTTCTGATTCAGAATCTCCTTGTCCAATACCACAGTTATTTAGGTTAAATGGCAGTTTTGCCAGTGTTTCACTGCCATATCACACATTGCCTTTCTTCCAGTCTTCTGTAACATTCATCCTTCTCTAGGGAGAGGTAATGCAAAGTTACAGGATACAAGTCAGTAATAAAGAGGAAGTGAAAGATTCGGAAGGATAATTCAATTTGTCCACAGATCTAAATCAACACAAAATTGTCAATTTGTTAAAGTTGTGGTCAAAACTCAACAGAACATCATTAACAATGTGATATTGCCTTGCTTACACCAAATCATAGTTTAAAATATTAATATGATGCTGCTATGATGCATCCTTTAGGATATTACTTGACTACCATGGGTCAGGTGATAATTCAAATCTCTGAACTGGCGGTTCCGCAAAGACATCATTCATTTCATTCATTCTATTTGGCATATATGTGTCAGTTACATATGTGTCTGCCTTTGTGCTTTTCTCATTAATCATCTCAAAGTAGCACAATGAGATATGGTGTGACTCTTGGGTTATAAGTAGTATATGATTATAAGATTATCCTCCTAATAATAGATAGAATATGCTCAAATGTTTCCTGTCTTCTCAGCCTATCAGTAGTGATGGTACTGACTAAGAATGCCTGAGGGCATTCACCTGGGCTGTATTACTTATATGAGCCCCCATGAATATTTCCCTAAACCAGAGCCAATGTGGCTACACCAGCCCTTGTGGTTGTTACTATATTTGCAAGATACAATGCACCTCAGCCAAACCACCAGGGAACTCTAAAAAAAGGCTTATTATTCACAAGTCCTGGAGGGTACACAGCACACCAGAGGGCCCCACATGATATAGTGGGTAGAGAGAGGGGTGCGGAGCCTGGACTTGGGGCTCTAACTTTATTAGGTCCAAGGGTGGGGAAACCTCGGGTTTTGTGGGTTCACTTTTTATTGGTAAATTTAAAACGTAAGAGCAGGAATTAGGGCTTGGGAAGAGAAAAGCAAGGTCATTCATGTGGTCAGTTATGCCGATTACCAAGAGCTTTTAAAATGGGAACTTAGTGCCCATGTAACACATATGTTCATTTGAGATGGATGTCTTTGAAATGGATGCTTCTGCTGTCAGAAGCTTTTTGTCAGGTACTAAATCATGGTGAACATTTTAATATTATTTTTGATGTGAAAGCAAAGCATTTTTAAATCTCATCACCTATGTACTAGTGAGAATATATTCTCTAGATTTCCAAGCTGAGAACACTGATCTGAAGGATTATTGGGGGTTTTAAATGACATGACATTGTTTAAAGAGCTTAACACAATACTTGAGTAAGTGTTCAATAATTTTCAGTTTCCTTCCCTTCCCTTTTCACTTTATAGATTAGAGTTTCTTAGTCCACTGTGAGCATTAATTTGTTCAGCTCTGCCTTTAGGTGGAACATCTGTATAAATCCAGTTTTGTGAATATTTTTAAACTGAAAGCTTTTCCATCTGTTCTGGAGTTATAGCTATCCACATTATCCTCACTTGAGCTCTTAATGATATATGTGTGATGGAATCAAACGTTTTAATGCGTAAGTATTCATAGTCCCCCATTCCTGTCTGTGGATTCTACCATTTCCTACCATCTGAGGCATTCTTTCTTTGCCAGTCTATTTCTCGGTATTTTTGTCATACAAAATTAGGAGACAGGGAGAGTTAGCAGGCCAGAGATGCATGAAGAAAGAGGAAAGGTTTTGGATTTCTGGGTCAGGCCTGGGCTCGTTCTTATATAGAATCCAGGTAATGAGCAAAGCAGAAATAAAACTATATTTTTAAAAAAAACACACCTTAATTCTAAATTGGTCTAAAGAAAAAAACTTGAGGTGGAGGCAGGACGAAGAAGACAGATGAACCTTAAAAGGTGGATGTCAGGAGAATAGGAGAGTTAAGGAAGTCCCTGAAACAAAGGTAGAATATGAAAGAAGTGTCAGAGAGGTGATATTTTTTAAAGGTATTGTTGTGGGTTATAAATCTTCATAAAATTTATTGAGAAATGCACATAGAATATTGAAATTCCTTATAAATTACTTTGGGCTGCTGGAGTATCTATTTCTTCAAATGGAATGTTATGTTAAAACTAATTTATTTGAATCCCATGCACACATATACATTTGGGTCACATGCAGTCCTTCCTAATGAAACAGTTAGCATCAGGATCTCATATTCTCTTTAAAGCTGAGCAAAATCAATAAGGTTCATTTTCTGTAGTGTCTTCTGTGTATTTCATGTAAGATTCTCTTTTAAACATTCTCTTGAGAGAAAGTTACTAATATTGATATTTCTTAAACATGGGTGTTTCTGTCAGACTTCAAAATCCATTTTAAAACTTACAAGTAAGGTAATTTTATGAACACACAAAGTCACAGAGGATGAAGATAGCTAAGTCATCCTCAGTCCATCCTCCCTCATCAACCACACAGTCGAAACTGGATTCCCCAGCTTCCCTGGCAGCTAATTGGCCATTGGACTGTGAGCAATGGAAAGTGAGCAGAGGTGATTATGCAAGTTCCATATCAGACACTTAAAAGGAAATTGCCTGCTCTCTAGATTCCTCCTGCAGGCCTAACTGTGGATAAGGAGCTGAATCAGTTTCAACCACTTGGGTAGAACAAGATGATAGTAACAACAACATGGAAAGAACCCAATCTCTCCATGATCTTTTGCCCACCCAACCAGGGAAACCACTCATTCCCAAACTGTTAGCATGAGAAAGAGGTACACTTCTAATATGTTTTAACCAGTGACTTATGATAGTATCTGTTAGTACAACTTAGCCTATCCTATCTAATAAAAGAGTAATATGCAAATTGACTGTACCTCCACTACACCCAACAGCCATGCCCACCAGCCAATGAGAGTGAATATGCAAATTAATCCAACCAAGATGGCTACGGCCACAGAGAGACCAGAAGGGAGGCTTGGTTTGCTACTGGTGATGGAGGAAGCCAAGATTTCTGCACACCCTGGCTAGCAGGCCTCCGCTTAAGGCAACAAACTTTCAATGGTTGTGTGAGCAGAATGCTTGGCTCTGCTCCAGGCTACAAAGTTTCAATTGTAGAAGATAAAAAAATCCCAGGTACCAGGGCCTCCGCTTGGGCTTGGGTCACCAGAGGCGTGGCCGGCCTGCAAACCACCACAGGCCCCTCACCCAGGCCACCCTATGCCCCAAGAGAACACCCACCCTGATCCAGGACACCCTTCAGGGCAAATCAGGTGACCCCCACCCATGCAGCAGGCCTCTATCCTATCTAATAAAAGTAATATGCAGATTGACCATCTCTCCAACACACAAGATGACTGCTCTATGTGGTCAAAAGATCCTGCCCCCATGTGAACACAAGATGGCCACCACAAGATGGCCAGCAGGGCAGGGTAGTTGGGAGAGACCAGGCCTGCAAGGAAGGGCAGTTGGGGGTGATCAGGCCAGCAGGGGAGGGCAGTTAGAGGTGACCAGGCTGGCAGAGGAGGGAAGTTGGGGGTGACTGGGCCTGCAGGGAAGGGCAGTTGGGGGAGACACAGGCCTGCAGGGGAGGGCAGGTAGGGGTGACCAGGCTTGTAGGGGAGGGCAGTTAGGGGTGACCAGGCTTGCAGGAGAGGGCAGTTAGGGGTGACCAGGCCCACAGGGGAGGGCAGTTAGGGGCAAATAAGCTGCAAGGGGAGCAGTTAGGCATCAATCAGGCTGGCAGGGGAGTGGTTAGGGGGTAATCATGCTGGCAGGCAAAGCAGTTAGGGGCAATCAGGAAGGCAGGCAGGCTAGCAGTTGGGAGCCAACAGTCCTGGATTGTGAGAGGGATGTTCGACTGCCCATTTAGGCCCAATTCTACCTGGATCGGACCTAAACGGGCAGTAAGACATCCCTCAAGGGGTCCCCTATTTGAACGGGAGTAGGCTGGGCTGAAGGACACCCCTGCCCCCATGCACAAATTTCATGCACTGGGCCTCTAGTAAGTAATAATAGTCATATATAATTAATACATTTAGAAATGTTGCTTTTAGTTAGGGAATTATTGATTAATGTGTAATATAATATTATCTGTGTTATATAAATAATCTGTTGTAGTAAATATTACAATCATTGCGATCATCATCAGGTTTGAGAGATACCATGCACTGGTATGAAAATGCATTTCTTCCTGTACAATTATTGGTTAAAAAATAGTTCATATGTGTAAAACTAGAGCAAACAATTGTAGTGAAGCAGCTGGTAGCTGCACATTCTTATAGTATCCATTCACTTAATAATAAAAATATCAAAGGATTTCTAATTTCCAGTCCAGTGTATAATCTCTCCCATCCACACAAAATATAAAAGCTGGACTAACTGAAAGTTCCATCAGGGAGAATAGAGGTCACAGGGAAAACCTCTGCCCCAAATTGTAGAGACAGACAAGTGGATCCCACTAGGAGAAAGCTCCTCAGGAACCAGTGTCAGAGTAGAAAAACCCAAACTTTAATTGACAAGTTGTTGGAGACTCCATGTGAACAAGTTTGAAAATTAAAAACTCTAGGGAAGGTTTGGCATTAGAGGTATAGGGGGCACTTTTATAAGTTTTACCTCCTGAAGCCCTACCAGTATCTCATAATAAATATAAGAGAAAAGTCCCCTCCTGTTTCTGGCAGGGGGAGGGGAAAATAGTCATTCTAAATACTCACAGAACACTCTGTTGTTCTTACAAGGCCTGCCTTCAAGAGAAACTGTTTTTTGAGAGCCTGATCTACTGAAATTATATCTGAGCATAACTGATCTGGAGGAAGGGACATACCCAACTCTATCCCATTCTAGCCATTCTGTCCCATCTAAGGTTGGGGAGGGAGCAATAAACAGAGAGAGGACCCTTAAAAGGACATGTGAAGATCACAGCCCTGGGGCACAGGTTCACTAAAAGACTGAGCCCTAATCATAGGACTTTAGAATGCTTCCCCTCAAATACCTCAACCACATCAATAGTGCTCCTGTGTAATAACAGAGGAATACAACTGAAAGAGCTCTGTGTCTCAGATGATATCTATGTATATAAAAGCCTAATATGCAAAGTGTCCCCTTGGGAGTTCTACTGGGAGATCGGGAGTTAGATTGTTCACTATGATGTGTGATGACCACCATGGAACAGCACAGAATGGGGCTTAGGGACCCCACCCTTATACCAGGCCTCTAGTTTAAGAATAAGTTTCTACATTAGAGGATGGTGAGGGCATGTGCTGGGAAGTGTGGGTTGCTGGGGAGAGGTCAATGGATGAAAAAGGGAACATATATAATACTATATGTAATACTTAAATTTTTTAATTTAAATTTTTTAAAAAAGAATAAGTCTCTAGCTCTAGCCAGTTTGGTTAGTGGATAGAGCATCAGGAGTCCTGGGTTCAATTCTGGTCAAGAGCACATACAGCCGAGACCGGTTTGGCTCAGTGGATAGAGCATCGGCCTGTGGACTGAAAGGTCCCAGGTTCGATTCCAGTCAGGGGCATGTACCTTGCTTGTGGGCACAACTTCAGTAGGGGGCATGCAGGAGGCGGCTGATCGATGTCTCTCTCTCATCAATGTTTCTGACTTTTTATCCCTCTCCCTTCCTCTCTGTAAAAAATCAATAAAAATATATTTTAAAAAAGAGCACATACACTGCAGGCTCCTCCCCAGCCTAGACGCTGGTCAGGACACATGCAGGAGGCAATAAATTGATGTTTCTTTCTGTCTTTCCCTTTCTCTTTCACTCTCTCTAAAAAATATCTTTGGGTGAGGATTAAAAAGAAGAAAAAAATAAGTCTCTAGGAAAACCTAAAAAATATTGCCTACTATGTACCAGGCAATATAATATTTGTTGATGATATAGTGATGTTTATCAACCCCCCCCCCTCATGGAGCTTATATGTTAGTATAGAAATAGGAGAGTAAACCACATAATTTCAATTAGTGATAAGTGATATAAAGCAAATAAGGAAAGCCACAGCTGGGTAGCTTGGTTATTTGGAGCATCATGCCATACTCCAAAAGGTTTTGGGTTTCATTCCCAGTCAGGGCACATAACTAAATTGTGGATTCCAGTTCCAGTTGGGATGTGTATGAGAGGAGGAGGAGTGGGAGGAGAAGGAGGGGGAGGAGGAGGAAGAGGAGGAGGAGAAAGAGGAGGAGGAGGAGGAGAAGGAGGTGGAGGAGGAGGAGAAGGAGTGGGAAGAGAAGGAGGAAGAGAAGGAGAAGAAGGGGGGAGGAGGAGGAGGAGGAAAAGGAGGAGGAGGAGTGGGAAGAGAAGGAGGAAGAGGAAGATGAAGAGGAGGAGAAGGAGGGGGAGGAGAAGAAAATAAAAAAGAAGGACAAGCAAGGGCTAGGAAATGATGGGGAGGAAGGACACAATTATTTTAGACGCTGTGGTCAGGGAAGGTCTCCCTGAGCTGAGGCTTAAGTGGATGAGAAGCTCATTTTATAAAAGCAGAGAGATCCACATTCGGTCCCTTCAGATTTTGGTTCCTGATCCTCTAGACATACATGAACACTGTGGATCCCAGAGAAGTTGATGGAAACATAGTCCAATCTCCAATGTATCCAGAAGATCAACTGCTTGATCCCTGAGGCCTGAGCTTACTATGGGGCAGTGATGAGAAAAAGAAAGTCATCAAATCTCTAAGTAAGTTATGTGATAAGTTTGTGACTAAAATTCCCCCTCCCCCAAAAAATCTGTCAGTCTTTTAGAGAAGCCCTTCTGAATTTCATGACCTATTTATTGAAATTGCTTTTCATAGGTTGATTGGTTAGTCACAGTGTATTATGATAATGTTCCTTATTAAATAAATGTTCTGTGATTGGTTGATAGATCTTCCCATTTATTAGAATAACTTTATTTCTACATGCTAATCAAATATACTATTTCTGGCTGGTTAAATATAGTATCTGTAGTAACTTTTATTTCAGAAATTAGGTCCCTAGTTTAACGTTATTTCTATGAAACGTCATAATCAAATGATATCAAACTATGTCACTTTGATAAATAATGCTCTTTCCAGAAAAAGAAACTGGATTCCATATATAAAATTAAAAAGTCTGAAAATAATGGTTTCACACTCTTTCTGAACAATGATAGTTCTACATGTTAGACATAAATTTAAGGCTAATCTCAATGAAGTGAGATGAGATATCAGCACCTGCCCTCCCCACCCCCCTTTCTGTCATTCCTAAATTTATGACCCAATGATTCCACTGCTGGGGATTTATCTAATTCAAAATAATACATGCACCCTTGTGTTCATTGTAGTGTTACCTGCAATATAGCTAAGATATGGAAGCAACCCAAGTGCCCATCAATAGATGAGTGGATAAAAAAGGTGATGATACATATATTCAATGGAATATTACTCAACCATAAAAAAGAATGAAATCTTATCATTTGTGACAGCCTGGATGGACCAAGGGGGTATTATGCTCAGTGAAATCAGTTAGTCAGAGAAAGACAAATATCACATGGCTTCACTTATAGGTGGAATCTAAAGAACAAAATAAACAAACAAAATAGAAACAGACTCATAGACACAGATAATGGTGGTTGCCAGAGGGAAAGGCGTATGGGGGACAAGGTGAAAGAGGTGAATGCATTAAAAAGTACAAATTGGTAGTTACAAAATAATCCTGGGGATATAAGTAAAGCATAGAGAATATAGTCAATAATATTGTGAAGACTATGTATAGTGCCAGTTGTGAAAATATCAATGGGAACATGATGTAAAGTATATGATTGTCAAATCACTAAGCTGTTCATCTCAAACCAAATAAAAGTAGAAAATAAAATAAAATGACAAGAAAAACTCAGGAAGCATAATAAATGAATAAGTTGTTCAATAAATAATTTTTGCTGCATTAATAAATGATGATAAATAAAATATGCACTACATGAAGGAAGGCATTTGGGCTTGGCTCAAAAGATCTGAATGTAAACTTTAGGTACAAAATATAAAATTTTCTTTGGTTTATGATATTTGAAACACCAAAATCTGTATATGAAGTTTCTGTGTAGAAAGTAATTTGGTATATTCATGATATGAAATAGAAAAAAATAAATGTCATCAAAGTAAAGTAAATCTAAATCTAGTTATAAAGTGTAGATTAAAAGTTGATAACTACAACCCTGGACAGGTAGCTCAGCTGGTTAGAGCATCGTCCCAATACATCAAGACTAAGAGTACAATCTCGAGTCAAGGCACATACAAGAATCAACCAATGAATGCATAACTAAGTAGAACAACAAATTTATGCATCTGTCTCCCTCCTTCCCTCCCTCCCTCCCTCCCTCCCTCCCTCCCTCCCTCCCGCCTACCCTTTCTTCTTCCTTTCTCTCTCTGAAATCAATCAATAAATAAAACTTAAAGCAAAAGGATCCAATCTAGGATCACACACTGTTAAAAAAATTTGATAACTAAAACAACTCAATTATTGGCAAAGCTATTGAATGTAGTGTTCAGATTTATTTCCATAGCCTAGCCACTATGCTATAGAGAAATAGCTGTCTTATTTTTACAAGTATTTCTTTATACCAGTAATATCATAAAGGTCATTATTCTCATCCCTACCCATGTCCCCATACTTCTCTATGATGACAGGATCTCACTGGATACCATTTGTTTTTCTAGGATAAAAAGAAAAAGACTGAAATAAGCTATAGCCAAGCCCTTTATAGCCTTGCTGTTGAAATGTGTTCCTTGGACCAACAGCACCGCCTAGGAGCTGACTAGGAATGCAGAACTTGGGTCACAGTGCATCAGATTCTTATTTGAATACCATCCACTAGTGACTTTGAATGCATGCTGGAGTTTCAGAACAATGCTTTTCAATTTTTCAATGACATCAAGTAGCAAATACACTCCTTCATGCTAAAAGTAAGGCCTAAAACTACCTACCTAAATAAAATACTTCTAATCCTAACATACCCACAAAACTCAGTAACTCAGATTAGAGATCTGGATACTAGAAAAAGAACTAAAATTAATATATATAATGTCCTAGAGTTGCAGACGCTTCATAAATTGATGTCTCAAAGAATGAAATGAAGCCATCATTCCTAAAGGATTATCTCTATGTATAAAAGCCCAGTGACCCTATCGCAGAACAACCAGAACGACCGGTCACTATGATGCACACTGACCACCAGGGGGCAGACGCTTAATGCAGGAGCTGCCCCCTGGTGGTCAGTGCACTCCCACAGTGGGAGTGCTGCTCAGCCAAAAGCCAGGCATATGGCTGGCAAATGCAGTTGCTTAGCGGGAGCCTCTCCCACCTCCAGCAGGTGTAATCTCCAGCGAACAGACTGCAGTCCCTATTGGCAGGTGGTGGAAGTGTATGGAATAACCATGGATCAGCCACTTCCTACCCCTGGAATTCTCCCTTCCGACCCTGCAGTTGCACCGTACCCCTTACCTATGGCCCTCTGGATTTTGGATGTGGGCTCGGACAGAGACACTTCATACACATACTGCCTGGGCTGGCCCCCATCTCCAGAGCAAGCACCTGTGAAGTCCAGCCCAATGACCGACACATACACATGTCCACGGGTGAGTCCTTCACACCTTCCACCTACCACCCTGCCTCGGCCCCATCTCTCAGGAAGATGGGCATCTTGGCACCAAATACCCCCTCCTGGATCCCTGCAGAGCGCTGGTCGACTCTGGTGGGTGGAGAGACAGCAGCAGGTGCTGGTCTGACCTGTTCTGTTCAGGCAGCCCCACACTTGGGCTAGGAGTTGCATAGGAAAATCACCCCCTATATCCTGGAGGTACAATCTATTGCAAACAAATGCAGCGTGGAACATTCGCATGTGACCAGGATGACCTTGACACTGACACTGCCCCCCTGGAACTCACCTTGGGCATCAGGGCCACATCCCACCCCTTGGTTAATGCCATGTTCCTTAGGATGTGTAACTGAAATACTAAGAATGCACCTTTCCAGGACGGAAATCGGCCTCTCCATCCTTCCTCCTACCACCCCCAGCTGCCACTTTGAAGCTGGACTTGTTCCCACCAACCCAGAGAGTCCCGGAAAAAGTGAGAAAATCCCAATCTGACAAGCAGGTCTCCCACACATGTCTGCGGCTGGACATTGCTGCCCTTCCCCCAGCCTGGCCAGCATCCGGATTCCCAGGTTCCCCCACAGTTCCCTGGCGGTTCCCACGGGTGGGCCGGAGAGCAGGCCCATAGACAGTGGCTCCTGTGGACAGACCCCCAGTGGTGCTGGTACTGGCCTGAGGACGCCCACAGCTCAGCCAGAACTTGCCATGAGACACATACCCGATAAGCCTACAGGTACAATCTCCAGCAAACAGATGAAGCTTGGACACTCGGAATAACTAGGACGAGCTGAATATCACTGCCAGGCTCCTGGAACTCTGCTTCGTGCATCCAGATCAAATCTCATCTCTTCCCATTGCCAGGGAGCTACAGAGGAAGGTAACAACATAAATATGACCACAAGGTGACGACTGACAATCTGGGTAAAAGTCTGAGAGATGGATCTGACGGGGGGAGGTGCGGTGGAGAGCACCCTGCTCTTCAAGATCCCCAACTTTGTATTTTTCACCTGGGAGCATCTCTTATCCGGCTCCCAGCAGTGGAAAGTGTCCAGCACAACCCAAGGCATCCACTGGGGACCTCCCAGTCAGCAAGGTGCAATCCTGGCCGTTGAAAGAACATTTGTAAATATTTTTTCAAGAAGCTGTGGGGAGGAGGACAGACTCCTCAAGAGACTTCCTGGGGAGCTCACAGGGACATGGAAACTCCAGCTGCACGGTGAGTGGGGGTAGGGGGGCTCCCGATTTCTTTTCAATGTGTACAAATCCGTGCACTGGTTCACTATTTCTGTAATAGTTGCCCCTGTTAAAAATGGATGTTGTCAGGATAGGCTTTAAAAAAGACCCTGATTCCTGCCACTTTAGGTTTTGGGGTATGTGTTAATCATTGTAGGAGCATCAGAAGATAAACTCATAGAAAGTCTTCCATTAGTGTGATTTCATTTTGATTCATCAGAGGTCCCAAGTCTAATAAATTTTTAAAAATAAAAAAGTAAGTTTGTACACACATGCATACATAAGTACATACCATTTTAAAAACACTCCCAACAACCAGGACTGCCCTTAATCCAGGCAAAGAGCCACTGCCCTGAACCTTTCTTAAAAGACTGACGTCACACACACACACACACACACACACACACACACACTCTCACATGTGTGTTTGATAGTATTAAAGAACACATGTTGCCTCTATTGTTGGGGATTTAGCATGCTCAACAGGATGCAGTGCAACTTTAAACCCAAACATCTCCTCTGTGACTAATACCATTCCGGGCCCATGGAAATGCTCATACACAGTGTTTGCTCTGTGTCCTCAAGGTAAAAATGATCACATCCCAATGTCCTAAAGGATTGCTGTTTGTAATCTGCTGCTAAGAGCACAGGAGGTGAATACTTCTTCCAGGAGCAGGGAGAAAAGGCAAGTCCCCTAGGCAGTATATCCTTATCTCATGTAGTGCTGTTTACCAGTGGTGCCTGGCATCATTTTTTTTGCCCCTCCAGTATAATCCTTCTCTGAGATATTTAATGTTCATATTTCAGTGAATCTTTGCAATAGTTGCAGCTGGCAAAAAAAACAAAAAACATTTTGCAATATTAACCAACACAGATTATGACAGAATATTGATTATAGTAACATAATTAGCAATTTTTGCTGAAATGAAGACAAACTTAATAGAATAAAATGCATGACAAATTATGAATTATGTGTCTTTCATTTTATTACTCATCTAAACATTGCCATCCAACAACAAAACATCCAGACATGTGCAATAACAATTAAACTTACTTGTCTTTGATATTTTCTTAACAAAAAATCATAACTTTACAGTTTTTAATTTCTCATTGTGATGGTATATTTGTCAATATAGAAGGACTTATTTTATTTGTTTTGATTTATTGATAATGATAGGCCATTATAAATGATTAACAACTTGATTTATAACTTTTAAGTATTTAGATATATGGTATGTGGGCATTCATTTGTACTCATGCCTGAAGGCAGACCTAACAACTATAACAAATGGAAAGAGACAAAACAGCAAGAAAAAGATTGTGAACTTGTAGAGGCCACTACCATCTGCTTAGGCTTCTTAATCAAAACTACTGGGTTTCACCCCACCAGCAGCAAGATATGCTACATATAATCAGGCTGTGCCTACTCTGATAATAAAGCGACATTTCAGGATTACCAAGGCTACTTCAAAGCATGTTGTGTTTCATTGCCCAGTGGGAAGGAAGGCCTCGAGATTTAGAGAACTCACAGAAGACTCAGCAGTTATTGGCTTTTTAGTGTGAGTTCACATCAACATTGACATAACATACAGAACACATGCAAAGACATCATATTCCAGGTGACACTAAGATTGCATTTGCTCCCTGCCTAAGAAAAAGATCACATACAGAGGTGAAAGTGAACACGTAGGCATTGACTTTCCTGCTGTTATGTGAGGAGCCAAAAGGTATGCAACTACATAGTTACCTGTGCCTACAATTAACTGTGCCTCCTGATACAGTCAAGTGTTCAAAGCTCTTCCTCTCTGTCCTTCCTGAGGCAGTGTAATCTGATTCATCACAAAAGCTCTGGTGCTTGCCTGACTCCATTCAAATGCTGGCTTCATCAGTTTGTCAACTTGTGTTTATGGCAATTCTATGCCTAGGTATTCTCTTCTACCATATGGGCACTAATGAGTATTTGCCCCGAAAGGGTGGTTGTAAGAATTATATGGGTTAAGTGCCTAGACTAGTGCATGGGCAATCAGTAAGTGCTGTGTGTATATTATTCAAATTTTTATATGTCCTTAATTATGTTCCCACCTATAAGAGTCTGGCAGAGCAGTATTAGGATATGTGTTTTGCACGGACTGCTACTGCAGGTCCAAGATAAACAAACAAACATGGCACTTGGATATTGCAAGGCATTCTTTGACCTAGAGCAGTGGTCAGCAAACTTATTAGTCAACAGAGCCAAATATCAATGATTGAAATTTTTTTTGAGAGCCAAATTTTTTAAACTTAAACCTCTTCTTCAAAATAGACTCGCCCAGGCTGTGGTCAAGGGGCCAAAGAGCTGCATGTGGCTTGTGAGCCACAGTTTGCCGACCACTGACCTGAACCTTGGACAGTTAATTGCACAGTTAATTGACATCTTTTCCCTTTTCCCTTTCTCCTAACCCAAACTCTCTTCTAAATTAGAATTTGTGGTAGCTACAACATGAGAGCCCATTTAAGAAAAATAAATGAAAGAGATGACTGACTACTGATGGTCACTATGTAGTCTCAAGTGCAGACCTGACCTTTTCCTCACCACCAGCTGCCTGCTGGCTGGTCAGTGGCCCAGACACTGGAACAAGAATTAGTCTCCTTGTGCTGGGGAGCAAGGAAGGCGTTTCTGTAGAGGCCTCAAGAATCAGTACACCACCTCACATGACAAGTTTATTCTCGACTCCTCTCCTCCAACTACCTTTCCCTTTTGCATTTTCCACAGTAGGAGCATGAAAGTAGGAGACTCAAGAAAGGCCTGGACAAGGGAAGGAGATAAGGGATATCTTAAGCAAACCTTGGCGTGTTTATTCTTACTATATATTTTTTTCAACGGAAGTCCTAAAAAATCTCTCTTGAAACCCAGAGTTATTTGGCATAGAACATGAAAAAGTCTGATGTAAGAGGTGAAAATGCTATTTTCCAATCAGGCTCAAATTTCTGAAACAAGGATCTCTTTTCAGGAAAGATGTCGGTAATATGATTACAAAATTATTAGCAGACACATAAAATGGCCCTTCTATCATCTTCAAGCACTTTTATGCATTGCTACAGATGATTTACAGATTTACTGGGTTCAACAATCTTTATATCAGACATCCTAAAACATGAGATGAGGTATATTTGTTTCCCTGGACTTTCTTAACAGGCTTATAAGTTAGCAAAAAATGTGTTTTTTAAATAAAATTTGATGCAGTTCTTGGCACAGGATTTTGCTTGCAGGTGCTCCATAAATATTTATTGTTGATTATTTTTTTAAAAAATGAAAAGGTAGTTTCAATTGTGTGAGGGTTTTTTTGAAGGTAGGGAGTGAGCCAGAAAATATTAATTCTTAAAAATTATTCACCACTTTCTGTGATTAGAAAAAGCATAAGCCTCAAAACCCAGTCACCAATCACATGTCTAAAGGTATATCTGTAGCTTTAAAAAAAGTGGTTAAAAGAATATAGTATCAAAAATATTGTAGAAAATAATTAGACTGAATCTCTAAACACATGCATCACATTTTCAGGAGGAGAAGAAAGAAAAACCACTTTTTTATTCCATCTTTTTTCCAATTCTCTCTGATTATGGCAGTCCCTGGTAATCTAAAAAGCACTTTTTTTAAGCCAATCTGTGGTAACCAAGATCATCTTTGTGCAAGTGTGCATTATGTAGGGTATAGGCTGAGTTCCTTTAGCCAGAAAACACCAAAATACAGTGACATAAACAAGGGGAAGTTTATTTGTTCCCCATAACAGTCCAGAGCTGAGAAATCTAGGTCTAGGGCCAGCAAATATAGCCTCTGTGGTCAAATCTAGCCTGTTCTTGTTTCTGAGGTAAGAATAGTTTTCACATTTTTAAATGGCTAAAAAGAACCAAAGAAAGGATAATGTTCTGTGGCATATGAAAAATTATTATCAAATTCAATCTTCAGTCCACAAATTAAAGTTTTATTGGAACACAGCAACACTCATTCATTGATTCACTCATAGTCAAGTCATTATCTAGGGCGGCTTTTATACTACAATGGCAGAGTTGAAAAATAGCAACAGAGACAGTACACCCCATAAAGTCTAAATCACTGACTGCTGTCTAGCCCTCTACAGAAAAAGTTTGCTCAGCCCAAGCTAGGGAGCTCTCACTTTTGTGGTCCATTCAAGACCTCAGGTTCCTTCTATATTGCAGTTCTTCTGTTCCATGTTTCAACTATGGGTTACATGGAAGAGTTAAGAAGGAGGGCGAGCAATTTTTTTAAGCATGTGAAGCAGAAATCGCACCAACACTTTTGCTCACATGGATTCATTTGGTGAATTTATTAAAATATCATACATATAATGAAAGCAAGGAGGGTGGATTTGGGACAGGGCTTGTCAGCCAAAAGCTTGACACTGCATGAAGTACAGAGAATAATGAAATCTTTAAAATTTATTGAGTACCTGAAGTCCATTAAACTCAAAATATAGTCATACTAGCCTATAGTCAGAAGTCTTTACTATATTTATTTAAATGGCCACTTTTGTTGTAAGGCAAGCTGATGTTCAAGCTAGAATAATCTGTGGAAGGAATTCTAGTATTTCTATGCATGTTTTGAAGATGAAATGTTCCTCAGGATTCCCTCAGGACCCCAGTATATAGAGTATTTTCATGTGTGTAATGTAGAAGAGACTCAGTAATTGTTTCAGTTTACTGAAGATACTTTGATATCAAGGGAAAAGTTGGGGTATTTGAGCTCCAGGTTTACTTCAGATCCTGTCTGTCTCAAGCTCTGTGGAGTAGCACAAGACATTACCCGACCTGTATCTCAGCTCTGCTAACTGGTTATTTTTTGTATCTTCTGCACTTATGTGTAGCTCATGTTTTTTTAGAAATAGTGGTGATAAAGTACTTGTGTTTTTGTCCAGACTGAATTTGATGAATGTACAACCATATTGAAGATTCTCATCTTGACTGCTTACTTTGTGAAAAAAAAAAATTAATTCTCATTCCATAAAAGAATTGAATAAAGAGATAGATGAAGTTTACTTCTTTAAATCATGGGTGCAGGGGCTCATCATTTATGAATTAAACTTATATTGCTCAGGATCAGTTTTCACCTCATCATGTGATGTGTTTGAAAAATCTCTGTGCAGCCATACTCCACTCTGAAGACCATGGCTGCCTGAAACTGCTCTCCTGCTTCTGAACAGGTCAATGATGGAATAAATGGCAGTTTCATCCTGGAACGGTATTGAATTAGCCTTCTAAATTAGAGCCATTACCAGGCAGTGCACATACAACACTTAACATGTTCTGAAATTAGGACAGAATAATATTGAAAGTCTTTAGGGTGCAAGATAGTTTTTAAATTGTGAGGTCTATTGTAAATTTGTTACAGTCTATTAGTGTTTTGCAACATTTCTCAAAGCCTTTTTATTTTTATTGATTTCAGAGAGGAAGGGAAAATCATTGATCAGATGCCTCCTGCACGCCCCCTACTGGGGATGGAGCTGGCAATCAGGGCATGTGCCCTGACCAGAAATAGAACCATGAGCTCCTGGTTCATGGGTTAGCACTCAACAACTAGTCACACCAGCAGGGCTCAAAGCCTTTTTGGACCAACCTACATATGGAAAGGAATTCACCACACCTATGAGAAAAGTTGTTTCTAATCAATGGCGGGAAAGGTATTTAATAAATGCCGTAGGAATAATTTCCCACACAATGGAGAGAAAAAAATCAAATTAGATTTCTATCTCACAACATATGCAAATTAATTTTAGGAGGATTAAGCAACCAAGTGAAAACAATTATTTTGAAGTATTGGAAGAAAATTTAGGGAAAAAAAATCTTTGTAGGAAAGTCACAAAACCCAGAATCCACAAAGGAAAAGATAGAATTATTGACCTATATTCACACTTAAACATTTAGTAAAGCAAAATAGAAAATAGGTAAAAGGCAGACATTAGGCCAAGTAACATGTTTGCAATATATAAAGCTTATAAATATTAAAAATTATTTACAAAAACCCTTTATAAATTATAATAAGAATGCAACTAATACGAATGTAAGCAATAGTCCTGGCATGTGTGGCTCAGTAGTTGGAGTATCCATCCACACACTAAATGGTCTCAGATTCAGTTCCTGATCAAGGGCACATACCTGGGTTGAGGTTCAACCCCTGGTCCCAGTTGAGGCACAAGCCAGAGGCAACCAATCATATAGGTATCTCTCTGTCATCTATGTTTCTCTTTCCTTTCTCTCCCGCCCATCCTTCTTCCACTCTCTTTTAAAAGTCAATGGAAAAAATATCCTCTGGTGAGGATTAACAGCAACAAAAAAGAATGTAAGCAATGGCCATAAGTAAATGACTTCAATTGCAAAATAAAAGTGAATAAATAAGTGAAAAGACTCTCAAACAATGACATTACTTTACTCATCATGTAGGCAAACATTATGAAGTCTGAACATATATAATGGTGTATAAGCATGTGAGGCAATGAGGACATTCATGTGGGCGTAGGTTGAAGAGAAACTTGGAAATATCTATCAACATTTTTAAAATCATGTTTCCTTCAACCCAGTCATTCTAGAGCTGTGTAGCTTTCTCTATAGAAATATTTACACACGTGCAGAAAGGATCATATACAAGAATGTTTGATGTTCATAATAGTGAAAACTGGAAAGACAAAAACTTTTATAGGAGAATGGCTAAATGGATTATATAACAGTTAAAAGGCATTATATTATGAATGTTCTCTATGAAATTATTGAGTGAAAAAGCAAGTTTGAGTTTAATACATCTCTTTGTGCGTGTACACTTATGTAAAGTTGGGTATCATTTATTTTAAAAACGAATGAAACAAAACTATAATGTTTTGTCTTTATTCCTGTATGTGAATACATAGAGAATGGTAGAATTGGTGTACATCAGACCAGCATGGCCACCTCTTGGTGGCTGCCTCTGAGAAATGTGATTGAGTGGAGCTAGCTGAAGAGGAACTTGCACTTGTACTCTATCTAATCTTTGGTTGCTAAAGAGTGGATTTATGGAAAAGACCTTCTGTGAGAGAACCTATTCTTTATTCTTTATTCGATTAAAGCATAAATAAAGCAAAAATATCTGTGAGGTATTTGCGGGCCACCCATTCTACTAGTTTGCTCACAATGTTTCTGCAGCTGTGTCTTGTTATGTTGTTCCAACATGTATCTCTACAGGTCTGACTAGCCAAGTGTGAGGTGAACCTATTTGTTCATAAATTTATTATTTTATGCCATTGGGACAGGAAGAGACAGTCATTCCATGCTTTGTAATTATTGCCTATAAGTAATAATTGGAAAAGAGTGTTTAAAAGCAATCATTATTTTCAAAATTATGACCAATATTTGTTCTGAAATGTCAAGTTCCTTGGTAAAATATCAACATGCCAAAAATGAAGATTTCTTTTCCCCCTTCATTAGAAAACAAAATTATATTTACAACCACTCAAAGTCCAATAGAATGAATTTAGATTTCTATTAAATGTCCTTACTTAACATTTTTCTAGCTTTAGCAATAAGTACTTTTCACATTTAAAAACTATCCTGATGAGAGCATAAGACAAGTTTATGGAAAACTCAATCATCTTCATTTTACACTTCAGTAAATTCAGGTTAAATCAACATCAAATTAACTAGAATTAAGATTAGGATCAACTTTTCTAACTTTGGCCTAAGTTTCTTCCTCTGCTACATATACTGATCTCCCACAAACTACATACACTTTATTAAATCTTTCTAAAACTTAAAGCTTTACTTCTGAAGGTTATAATGCATCATTTCATAAACTGAGATTGGAACATAGCATAATAAGCTGAGTAAAGTACATTTTAGGAAAAAGTAGATTTAAAATAATGATAAATGTATATAAACAGAGGATTAAAATATATAAAGGATGAAATGCAAAAATAAAATTTTGGTCTGTCACAAAATATGTGCTTATTTGTATATTAGAAAGGGATTCTCCATACAATTTCACTTTAAATTGGTCCTCCAATAGTCTTTCATTTTTAAATGAATAAACTATACTCTAAAGTTATTATCATATATTAATTTCCAGTGACTTAACCTGAGACTAAGGTGTATATTACTCCTCTACTACATTAAAAAACAATTGCTGAAAGATATTTTGCCCACATATTTTATATCAGATTTTAAGAAAACAAATCTTACATGTAAATGTATCTTCAACCAAAATTCTCTAAATGCATTTAAAGTTGTTTAAACAAGGTAAGACTAAAACAACAAAATTAGTTTGCTCTGTACTAGCCTATACTACAGCATTCAGCTCTATAGGTCGGTACAGTAGATATTGAGAAATGCAAGCGACTGCATACATGCCTGTTGCTTTACCTAGCACAACTGGCCAAATATATGTCAGAGGGCAGTGTTACAGCTTATTGCATTATCATGTCTGGTGACCACATCACAGTCGATAGGAGAAGATAGGAGGAACAGGGTTTTTTTGCCTCCTATAAGTTACCAATTAGAACTACTTTTGTTGTGCAACTTATTCATAGCAAGTCTGTTGCTGAAACTTTAAATCCCTTCAGCAAGGTCTGCAAACTGTTGTCTGCACTGAATCCACACCACAGCCCGTCAAGTGCAGCTCCAATGACAAGCTGCCTGCGCTACAACAGCAAGTTATATCATAAAAGAGAACTAAGGACATGGTGATCAAATGGTGATATTTATACGCCTGATGTTCAAAAACGTGAACCTACATCCTTTTCCCCTTTAGACTGCGCCACTGCCCGGTTTGCTGCCAGGTATTGGGGCGGCGGGAGGGGGTTAACGTATGGAAAATTCAGGGGCCTGACTAGTCTTGGGGGGCAAATAGCTTTCGTATATAAAAGGAAGGTGCTTAGGTGAGCCACTGCCCCAGCGCTGCCCAACCACCCTCAGAGAGGAAAGGGACAAGTGATGCCATGACTTTCAGGTGAGGGTAAATCTACTTTCGCTCTTAGAAACAGATGAGAGGTGTCCCTACAGCGGCGTGGCGGGCTGCGAGAACGCGCGCGTCCAAGTCTTGGGATCCTCTAGGTTGACAGAAGCTCTGAGCCTACAGCTTCATCCAAACCACAACTTCGCTGCTCTTTCACTTGCAGCGATGGTGCGAAGTCAAGTACGGCCAGTAGGAGACTCTGATAACCATTCTCTCCTGCCTTGCCCTGGCCCCGCTCGGATTCTTCTCAGTTCCAGTCACTTGGCTTCGCCCAGACCCCTGGCCTTGGGCTCGCCTCTCGTCCACGCCTAGGCAATGGGTTCTCCGAGCCTCGCCCTGCCCTTCCCCGGGGCCCGAGGCGAGCTCCGCCACTCGGGCGCGAGCCCCGGGAGGTGAATGTGTGCCCGGTTCGGAGACACCTAGTGACACAGAAAAGAGGCTCCCGGGCTCCCAGCGCCTCCTGAAAGGCGCTCGCGCCCTGCACGGAGGAGCAAACCCGGGTTCTCACTCCCCTTCAGCTCCCCGCGAGGAAACTGAAGGGCGCGCTGCACGGAGTGGTCTCTCCCGCCCAGCCGTTCGTAGTGAAATTTCCGACACTCGAGCCAGCTGAGACACGGGATTTGCACCGCAGCCTCTCAGCTTCCAGAGCTGCTTGCGGCCTCTCCAAGAATTGCTCCCTTAAGTGCGAGGGAAGTGGCCCCGTGGGCTCCGCGCCCGCGAGGCCGGCCAGGCTGTGGAGGACTCGGCCGGCGGGGGCTCCCCGGGGCGCCCGCAGCGGCACCTCCTCCGCGAGGGTTAAGGGCCCTCCGCACGTACGGGCGGGCGCGGAGGCTTCTCCCGCCGGCCCTGGAATGTGGATGGCGCGCCCGCGGGATGTTCGCGGCCGGGCCCGGCGGTCAGGAAACATGAGAAGGCCTCGGTATTCCTGTTCCCGGGCCGCGCGCGCCCGTCTGGGTAAATAAAGCCGGGACCGCGGCGGTGGCGGCGGTTAGCGCCTGGGCTCCCGCGCGGAAAACATGCGGCGGGGATGGGAGTGCGCCTAGCCTCGACGCGGGAGATCCAGCAGCCCTGCGGCCGGCCCCACGCTCCCAGGTACCGCTGTCGGGTCGCCGCGTCCCCGCCCCAGGCCTGGGATGGGAGGTTCGCTACGGCGCCCGACCCGTGGGCGCTCCACGCCCTTCCCCCTACCCGCGCCTCTGTCCGTAGGGGACGCGCCCGGGTCGCCCCGAAGGCGGGCCAGGGAGCTCCTGCACGCTGGGTCCCACCTGGCCGCTCCTCTTTTGCTTTAAATTCGCGGGCGGGCGGACGCTGGGCGGGGCAGTTCCTCGGAGAGGGAGCTCCACAAGGGGCACTTGGGAGTGAATCGGGGTCAGTGTAAGCCCGGGAGCCCAGAGGGGGTGTGGGGCCGGCGCGTGGCTCCGGGAGGCTGAAAGCTGCGGTTCCCACGCCCCTAGAACCCCGGGCCTCAGCACCCTCCCAGCTCCCGGACGTCTCCCGCTCGCTCCCACCGCGCCTGCCGCCCGTGGCCCCAGACCCTGGCAGCTGGAGACGCCAGAGCAGGCCCTTGTGCCAAACCTCGGGCGGCGGCGCCGGGCAAACACGCCTACGAATATGGGAGCATGGGGCTGGGTAGGGGGAGACCCTGGGCTGGGAACGGTGTGTTTACACACGGAGCAGGGAAAACGCGACGTGTTGAGCGCGCGGATTGAAGTCCTGGCCTTTGACCGGGGCTGCGAGCACGGGGATTTGCTTGCACACATCGCCTGGTGCCCAGCCCCAGACACCTACCTGTCTGTGCGGGAGGATTCAGCTAGGGACCCGGGACTGCCGGCCGAGGTCCGACTTCACCTCCCCGGACCGGGCCTTCCTTTAACCGCCTTGGTCACGGCCATGCAGGTCGCGTGTTGCCGCTCTGTGGAGAGTGCGGACATTTGGCCAGGCGGAGGATCGGCGCGCGCGCGCGCGTGTGTGTGTGTGTGTGTGTGTGTGTGTGTGTGTTGCGGGGGGCGGGGGGGGAGAGGCGGCAGCCCACGCCGCGGCGGGGCGGGGAGAGGGGCGCTGGCAGCAAAAAGGAAGGAGAGCCGGCCGGCGGCCCCAGCAGGGAGGTGGGCGGGCTGGGCGGCTGGCTCCTCGGCCGGCCACTCGGCGGACCCAGGCAGGCAGCGCGGACTTGCCCCTGAGACGGCAGGCGGCGGGCAGAGGCTTCGGGCCTCCGGGACCGGGAGGTGAGCGGGGGGGTTTCTCCGACGGCGCAAGGGCCGCGATTCCTCCTCCCTCCCACACACCTTGCAGCCTCTGCGACGGTCCTGGAAACTCCAGAAAGAGGCCGGCGTGGAGGGGCTCGGAGCTACGGGGTCGCACCGCACTGTGGAGAGGACCACCCTGACGTGGCCCTGGGGGTGGGGGCTGCGACTCCCGGGGTTAAGGGACCCCTGCGCCTGGGAGCTGTCCCTACCCTGAACATCCTGGAGCGGGTTGGATGGTAGAAAGGTTTAGAAGAGGGAGGACGTGGTGCGTTTGTCCACGACACCGCTTGACTTTCTAGCTGTGAGTCTAATCCCTTTCCAAGCCCTCACCCCCACCCCAGCGACGGCACAGGAGGTTCCGCCAAACCACCCGACACCTAGAGAACCTGAAAACCCCCGAAATCCCAGAGCGACCTGAGGCTCGGTAACCGGGGCTTGCGCATGCAGCGTTCAGGTTACACCCCATTTCCCTTCCTCCCAACCCGTCTTTACGACCCGAGTGGAGCCTCCGGTAGGCTTTCCTCTCCCGCGGTGACCGCAGACCACGCGAGGCCCCGCGCGGATGCGCTCGGCTCTCTGGAGTGCGCTTCCTCCAGACCAAAGCCGGACCGAGAGGCTTGTGCGGGCGGTGATTTCCCTTTGCTGCCACGGGAACACGCTTCCTGGTCCAAGCGCGTTGAGAGCTTCCTCGCCCGGTGCAGGATGAGGGCAGGGACTGGTCCCCAGAGTGTGCGGGGCGAATGGGGTGCGTTAGCCAGGTCCCGAGAGGTGCGGGTTTCCGGGTTCGGTGCGGCCGCTCGGCCGGGCTACCTTTGGGGCTCGGATCGCTCAGGGTGTGAGTGCTCCCAGCGAGTAACCTGCTGCACCTTCATCTCCTAGAACCCAAGCCCAGAGGAGCTCCCGGTGGCCCGGCTCCTCGGCGCTGTGGCCGCGCGGGGCGCCCCTGCCCGCCCGCACCATGAACACCATCGTCTTCGACAAGCTCAACGGCGCCGTGCTGTTTGAGGACCGCAGCGCTCCGGAGCGGGAGCGGGAGCGGGAGCGGGGCGGGCGGCCCTATGGCGGCGTCCTGGACAGTCCCCACGCCCGCCCCGAGATGGGCATTCCGGACTGCCCGCCTCTCAAAGACAACCTCGGCCTGAGACACCGGAGGACCGGGTACGCGCCCCCTCCCCGGGCCCCGGCCCACCCGCAGCCCAGAGGGGTGGGGACAGGGAGCGGCGGCGGCTTGCAAGTGGCTACCAGAGCGCGAGGGTTAGCGGCTTGGAGTCTCCCAGGAGGGCAGGTCTCCGCCTCCTGGTTTTTGCGCATTCTCGTTTTAAGGTAGTAGTTTCTGAAAATAACGGGGATCGATTCGTCAGGAAGCCCCAAAGAGCCATGCTGGAAATTGAGGACACCTGGAGCTGGCCCCGCAATCCTCCCATACTTGGACCTCAGCAGAGTGGGTTACCCCAGTCCCTCTCCGAACCTCGGGTGCAGACGCTCGACTGAGAGCCAAAGATAAAGGATGGAGCAGGAAGAGTAGGATCAGGGAGGGCCAAGCTGTTGGGGCTTTCCAGGTCAGCCAGCCCCGCGGGCTTCCGCCGGTTTGTCAAACACGGCTTCACCAAGCCCTCGCGGCTCGCCTGGCCTCGGCCAGGGAATGGGAAGGTCCGCTTTGCCCTGGGCGCCCTAATCGCACGCGGCCGGGCGGGCTGCCAGCCGGGAGGGGAAGGCCT
Organism: Lasiurus cinereus; assembly: GCA_011751065.1. Classification (NCBI taxonomy): domain Eukaryota; kingdom Metazoa; phylum Chordata; class Mammalia; order Chiroptera; family Vespertilionidae; genus Lasiurus; species Lasiurus cinereus. The sequence continues at coordinate 8,567,130 of JAAGEH010000032.1, forward strand.
GAGCTTGTGTGGCCGGTTTCGGTTGAGCAGGGTGAGGAGGTGACCCAGCAGCTCGGGCTGCAGACTGTGCACAGCCGCCCTAGCCCGGCCACCACCGGGAGGCTGCCGGAGAGCGGGCTTAGGGAAGATTGCATCAGCTGCTGGTTCAGCGGCGCTGCTGGTTAGTTAAGTAGAAATTGGGTTTCCTCAAAGCGTTACTACCAGTCCTTTGGGTGGAATTGCATTTCAAAGTGTTTGAAAAGGCCAAAGCCCCGGGGACTGCGGCGCTAGCACGGGAGCCTCCTGGAGTCGCTTGGCGCTCGGGCTTCGGCGCCGCGACACCTCCCGGAACCTCCTGGGAACGCACAGCCCGAGGCTGGCTCTATGCTTTTCAAGAGGTCTTTTTTTTTTTTTCTTCTTCGTGGAACAGAGCTTTCCAAACTTTTTTAACTCTCCTTATACTGTATTGGGAAAAGACCCCTTTAGTTTTTCCCTTTACTCTTCCTTGGGAAAGTTTCTCCTCTTCCCCAGAGGATCAAAAGAAACTGGAGAGAGTTCTCAGGGAACCAGGACAGCAGGACGGCGGTCATCCCTTGCTCTATTCCCGCTCTCCTTTGACTACAGGCAACTGGAAGCCCTGAGCGGCAGGCACGGCTTCACGTTCAAGAGTCTGCAGCCCACCAGCCAGACCCTAGAGGAGGGCGCGCTCAGGCAGCTGTCGGGCAAGGGAAGGGAGACACAGCCTTGCCGCACAGACCTTAACTTGAATAGCATGTTTCTTCAAGTCACTTAACCACCATCACCTAAACCTCTAACTTGGGTTACTGGCTTCAAGATTTTCCCCTGTTTAAGATAAACTAGGGTCCTTCATTGCCACATGACCCCTGTGCGACAAACAGGCCACTTCAGAGAGACATACCAAGGAAAGATATTAGCATTCAGAAATTGTGTGGCCTCAACCTCAGGACGCAGGGGGCGGGTTACCAAGGCTGGGCTGGGTGTCTGGGGGTGTCTTGCTGGCCGGGGAGAGGGGTGTCGGGAAGGAGGCCTCCCAACCGCCTAAATGATCCCGGCCTGAGGGATCCTGGCGGGCAACACCCAGAGAGCGCCACTCACTAGAGCCTACTCCTCTCCCGGTGTCCCAGGGCCCGGCAGAACAGCGGGAAGGTGAGGCACAAGCGACAGGCTCTGCAAGACATGGCACGGCCCCTCAAGCAGTGGCTTTACAAGCACCGTGACAATCCGTACCCCACCAAGACCGAGAAGATACTCCTGGCGCTGGGCTCGCAGATGACCCTAGTGCAGGTAACCCGGGCCCCACCTGGTCCTTCTCCTGGAGAGAGGGGAGGAGCGGGCACTCCTCCTTGTTTGTTCGGCTCTCCCGACAAGCGCCTGAGAAGGACAGAGCAGAGAAAAGCCAGCCAGTTACTTTGCTGCTGAGGATGATGCGGGTTGGCCCAGGGGCAGAGCTGTGTTGTGGGAAAGGTTTCTGGGTCTCCTCTCAACCCTATCAGTTCCAGGAAGGATCGCATGGTGTTCTGTTAGGGAGGACAGTGGAAAGTCAATTGAAAAGTCATGAGAAGTTGTCTGGGAATCTGGACTTGTGGACCTTATATAGATGGGTCCAGGTGGACTGACTACTTGCAGTGATTTTCAGACTGGAGCCTGCATCAGAATCACCTGGAGGACTCCTGAAAACTCAAACCAGAGCTTCTGATTCAGTAGTAGGTCTGGGGTGGGCCCATCGTTTGCATTTCTAACTCGTTCTTGGGGTGATGTTGAAGGTGCTGGTGCTGGGCCACACTTTGAGAACCAAGAACAGGATAATTAGCAAAATTAGCATTACTGACAGATCTAGGAGGTGGGTTGAAAGGTCAAAAAATGGGGTTGGATTGCTTTTTTCCATTAAGTAGAAGCATTCTGGGCATTGGCTAGAATCCACAAATTTCCCTGATGGCATCTTTCTACTGGGGTAAAGAAGAGGCAGATTTCAAATAGTTGGGTACAAGTTTATTTCCTCTAGTGAACAACACTACTTTCCATTTGACTTGCTTATTTTCCAGCAAATCTTATCTGATATTCACAAAAACATGGTGAGATATGGAAGTTATTGTCAGCATTTTACAGATGACGTAATCAAGGCACATGGAGGTTATGTTATTAAGGATAGATTTAGGCCTGGAAATAATGCAATTCCAGGTCAAATGCTCTTTCCATCATACCAGTTTTCTTTCATAAATATGGTGATAGGAACTTTTATAAATGCAAACAGAACACAAGTATTCAAAAGAGTAGGAGATGCTAAATGAGCTGAGAAGTTTCATACATTGTAGTAGCACTAAATCACTGCTGTGAGATTTGGTTATTCCATTAGCTCCATGTTAAGGGAGAATCCCCAAAATAAACAAACTAACAATATTTTACTATTAAATAAAAATGGAAATTGTTCTCCAGAGTAATTAATATCATCATTTAGGAATTACTGGAAGATTTGACAAAGTTGACTTGTATTCAATATATTAAAACTATAATATGCATTTGTCTGGTTATTTTCAGAATACTATTATAGAGGAAAACATCTGTTTTGCTTCATATTGACAAGCAATAATAGTAATAGTGATTTGCTGTAGCACTGGAGGGGAAAATTAATTCAGTGTTCTTGGCTTAATATCTGTTTAACATAAAGCTATGCAACTTTCAGTGATTTACGAAGTTTCTAAATAAATTATTCCTCTCAGAAAAACTTGACTTTTGAAAATAAATGCATATGGTCAAATTTCAGTTTAAGCAGGTATGCTATTTATTTTGAAAATACTTTAATTTCTAAAGCAATTTGAGTATTTCACAATGGTGTTAGCAATAAAATACTAAGTTATTTTGATTGATTATATAGTTACACATTTAATGCTTGCCATTCTTTTATATAAAAGCAAAACCTCCTTATGACATATTTAGAACTTTTTTAATTATAAAAAGTAACCTGTGCCATTTAGCAGACATTTACATTTTCATGTACAATAGTTTAGTAAGATGCAATATAAGTAGTTTTCACTTTCATAAAGAATCAAATCATTTTCTACTTCTAATGATGGTGCAAATACAATAGCAATTTTTTTTTTGCCATAAGGTCTTGCATTTTTCTAAATTGAGTTTTCATTCATGTAATGAAAACTTAACTATAGTTTCTTTTTCTTACACTAGTCTTCAGAAAATAAAAATGCACAAAATTATGTAATTTTAAATAGGGAAAATGTATTTATAGCAATAAGTGATATTTGCTTAAAATTTTTTAATTTTATAGTATGTGAAGTTGGTTTCTGGAACTTGAAAATAAATAAAAAAATAAAAATCTATACTATAATCAAGGGACCTTATATATAATCCAATTTTATTTCAGTTACTTTCAATTAGGCATAAGGGATATCTATGTAAGAAAAAATATATGAATATACACATATCTACTACCTACCTATGTGTTTATATATATGAGAGGTTTGTAAAAGTCAAACATATATTAACAGCCAAATCAAATTCTAACACTATGGGAAGTCAAATAAATTATGTAAATACTTTACACTTCTGGGTGAAAAAATACAAAACTGAAGAAAGCTTTTGATCCCTGCAAACTAGACCCCGATTTAATGAGTCAGGTTCTCCCACTGAATACATTTATCTTATGGAGTCAGGCTTCTTGAGAAGAGTGATCATGTCATCCATTTTCATACCCCCTTACTACTCCAGGACAGTGCTTTCCACATAGTAAACTAGCCCTACATTTTTAAAGAATGAATAGATTCTAGTAGGGGAATACCACTATAATCACCATCTGGATTTCCAAATCATATTTTTGAAAGCTAAAGAATGTCTTGAAATCTGATTAAAATAGTTTTAAAATTCATTCAATTGTAGGGAATACACTGAGGGCAGCTCTCTACCTTTAATGCTATATGATGGTTCAACAGAACAAGTAAGGGTATAATCAATTTTGTTATTTTCAATATATCTGGAAATGTGTCCTATGTCTATAGATACATATGGGACATTATTCTTATTTCTAGTTTTCAAACTCCTATTTCTTGTTTATTGCAACACCTATCTCTGTTTTTCATGATTTATATTAATAAGTTGTTGGCATAACTTTTATTCCTTAACAACAAGACTATCTTATATTTTGATCATTTATTTTACACTTAATATTTTCCTTTTGGTTGTGTGTCAAACTTTTCATAAGAAATATTTTTGACTTATTTTGTTACTCTTAAATTAATAAAGAGGGGTATAAAACCTGGTTAGCAATCTGCAGCAAGCCCAGAAACAAAAAGTTGAAACTGTAGTGGAGAGAATATCTTTAGGATTATAAAAGATATTTTTCCCATAAATAGAATCTCTGATTACATTAATATTTATTTACCCCTGAAAAATGAAGCAGAAAGAATTATTTACAAAACTTTCACTACTAGATTTGGCAACTTGTTTTAACGTGCTACAACTATGTTTGACTCTCATTTGCTTTATTAATCTGGCATCTTACTTCCTAATGAGATATAAGCACTTTTATAAAATTAACAGGGATGTTGTGTGTGTTTTGACTTTAATCAACCAAATTTTCTATCGTGCATGGTTTCTATGGCTGACAATTATTGAAATATAAAAAATATACTCTGCATTCTCGACATATAAATAGCTATATTGTAGAATAATATAAACTGGTATACAATTAAGGTTTTGTATTATTGTAAGAAGTGGATATTGCCAAAGAACAATTGCTTTTAGAGAGTTTTTAAAAAGGCAGATGGAGACTTGTATCTGGTTTTAACATTTTCCATAGTTTATGTGTGCATATTTTAAAATATATTTTTTTCTGGATTATAGGAGTGAAATGTCTCCTTGGGATGGCTTCTTTCATGATCATAATGCAGAGTGCAGGGCAAGAGGTGTTTGAGATTGCAGTTTAACAACTGGATGTTAAGGTTTCCTCCTCTTATAGTAAAACTTTCAAATTTCTAGGATGATGCCCAAACACCATGTGGTGAAAACTGCTATGTTGCCAAATTTTACCTCCTGTATTGACATAGCTCTACTTTTGTTCGGTATGAGTGCCTCTGCTGAGATATGTAGTTATTAACTGCAAGGATTATAGCAACTACTAAATATTCAACAAAATCTCAGAATGTCCTTCCACATTATCCCAAGTGTCATACAATGTGGTGTGGAAATGAGGTGCTCAATATTTCAGTTGAGTAACCCAGAATAAGTTTATTAATTCTTTATGTTCATGGTTGGGCAGATGCCAGCATATCCCTTTGGGCTAACTGTAATGCTTGCTCAGTCAATATGATGAACATAAACATCTCAGTTAGAGTAGGATGAAAATTACTTCATTTTCTCTTCCAGCATCTAGATATTTGGTTCTCTAAGAATTTACTGTAAAATAGTGTTATTAAAGCTCTGATTTGACATTAAAATACCATTCCTTCAGAACCTACATGTAAGGAGGCTGTTTCATGTAAAAGAGAATTTAAAGAAAATTTGAATCATAACCTGAATGAACCCATAGTAAGTGAAAGAGACAAAACTTGAACTGTTATTTTTACCTTCAGTGAAACAGATAGGGTTTGCATTAATATAGCAGAAAAAATTGCAAAATAATATTTATGCAGATTTGTTAACCATCTATTTGTCTGTTGTTGCACAACTTAATGTAAGTAGATATTAAAGCCTCACTGCATCCAGTCCTTTGGCTCTATTATAAATTTTTGGTAATAAAATGCTGGAAGAGTAAATATATTAGCAGATGGAGTGTTCATCAAACTTATAAAATCAATTTAGAAACAACCTATATTATATATCAGCAAATTTTTCTAGAAAATCTAATATATAATTAATATACTAGGGTATACAAAACATGAACAAGGATATGACCCCAATATATGAAAAGCTGGTTAATTCCACCATGGCAATGAAAGGTCCCAATTTTTTTATTTTAAAGTTATAGTATATTATTTTTTTTTGAAATTAGGCCATTTCATTTTAATAAAAATATGAATAGTTTTATAAGAACTGGATTTTACACTGTACTGTGTGGTGGTTGTGTTACAATTAAGGTTAGTTAAGAATTAAGGTTTGTCTGAATTATATGATATGTAGTAAAGAAAACAACAAAAAGTTTTGGACTTGGATTCTAATAGATATGTGACTTAGGCCTAGGGGAAAATGCATTGTGTCCTTAGTGTATGAGAGGGGCAGAGAAGGACATAAACACACATATCTGATTGCTAGGGAGAGTAGTGGTCAATAGCAGAGGATAGGATAGTATCAACTCTTAAAGGAATTAATATTGTTGTAAGATAGAGTGGGCTGTATTCCCAGATCTTAGTTCTGAGACTTGACAAAGATGTTAGGAATCATCTAATACATTTTATAGATGAAGGGTTTGAAGTTCAGAAAAGTGGGTGACTTATCTCATCGCACACAGCATGTTTTTGACAAATACAGGACAAGATGCCAGGTCTTTTTCCATTATACCACAATGACAGGATAATGGGACATTCATGAACATTTGAAGAAGTTAAGGAGTAAATCATAATGGTGGATCAACACGAATTTGAGGGTTGTTGTTAAAATCTATTCAATTGAACAAAATGGAAGTTCCAGAAAAGAATGTTTTAAAATTTCTAGTCAGTAGTAAGGAGGACCTGGACAAACACGTTGGCTATGACTTGGACAATAGGAAGAGATCTGAGAAATGAAGTGAAGAAATGGACCAAGCATTTTGTGCTTCTGTAGCAATAACCTGTGTATCACAGTTAATCATGGTTGGTTTTTACTGCTGGTCCTTCTGTATGTGCGCGGGACATGATTTATCCATTCTAGCACTTAATACCACGGCTAAAGCACAAGAGTATCTTGATATATGTTTATTGAATGAGTAGTCCCAGAAATTGTCTATCTATAGAGGTTGGGAAAGACTGAGAATTTGAAGTCAGATTGAATTGTAGTAATAATAGCATAGCTTGGGAGGAAAAAGGGTTGATGAAGACTAAGACATCTGAAATGCCATGATGAGTGAGATGTTACCTTGTTGCATGTAAGTTTAAGACACAAGGCAGAAATATTGAATTTATATGAAACATATATTTTGTGCAGATATGTGTATAAATAAATGGAGGAAACTACCATGTTTTACCCATGGAAACAAAGAGGGAAAAAATTGCTGCTTTGTGTGTATTTTTTAAAGTAGGAATCACCACAAGTATATTCTCAACAATTAGGACTTGAACAATATGCAAAAATTGTGTTATTTATATTATAAAACTAAAATAAGGAGAAAAAGAACTTCCAGTGCAATCATTGCCACACAAACCATTTTGGTAATGTGGGGCCATGGTGTAGGACAAATTGACAGAAAGATGTATTTCTCTTTCCACATTTCATTTTTTAAGGGTAAATATCAGCACCTTGGGTTTTTCATAAATATATTCTGATGATAAACTGATGTTTTAAAAGAAACCTCAAGTGCCATTGTAGCCTCCAGAAATTCAGTAAATCCTATATTTAAAAAAAAAAAAAACACAATGGAAGTAACTGTACTTTGTTTTGTAGTATTTTTTTCTTTGGGAGCACTTGACTTTTAGCTTACAGCTGGGTGTTATTTGGCCTTTTCTTCCTCCATTTGTCTCTATCTCTGGCTGTTTTGCTAGTTCCAGAGGCTGGATGCATGGAATTTGTGCAAGAGTAGGCCTTCCTTCTCCCAGCTGCCAGCACCAGCTTCCCTCTGACACCCAGGACCTAAAATTTCCCAGCAGCCTCAGTTTCGTCCAGAAGGACATCTGGTCCAATTAGCACATTACACTTTTATTATTATAGACATCCTTAGTCACTGGAGGTTTCCATTGGTCCTTGACCATCTTTTCGTTCTGCCTACTCTTAAAATTTCAGCTATCACCTGTGCACATTTGATCTAAATCTACTCTTCCTCTCCCTTAAGTATTAGGTACCATTTTTATTTTCTTGCAGCACATCTCACCTATATACTCTTCTGTTGCCTTCAACTAAACATGTCCTGAAACAAATATATCATTCCATCTTTAAACAGTTCCACTTTCACTCTCAAAATGGTACTATCCTCCTCTTGGTTACATAGATTTGATGATTCAAAGTCACCTTTAACTCTCCCTCTTCCTTACCATACTCTCTCTCTGCAATTTGACTTATCTTTGTTCCAGTGTCCTCTTTATTGGGAACACACTTCCGTACCCATTATACCTGACATTTTCCTTCAAAGTTTACCTTAAATTTCTCATGAAGTCTTAAGTCACATGCATCCCCTCTTTCCTTTGGAATCCTGTGTTGTTGTTGTTTTTTTTTTCTTGTTAATCCTCACCCCAGGATATTTTTTCTATTTTTAGAGAGAGTGGAGGGAGGGATTAAGGGAGGGAAGAAGATAGAGGGAGAGAGAATAATGTGAAAGAGACACATGGATTGGTTGCCTCCTGCACTTGCACCTACAGGGGCCAGGTATAGGACCTACAATCCAATTCTGTGCCCTTGACGCGAAATCAACCTAGAGACACTTTGGTGTAGGTGGCAACGCTCTAACCATTTAGCACACCAACCAGAGCCTCTATCATTTTGTTTTAATGCATCTTAATAGTTATTCTTCCCATTCTTTCCTATACTGTAATTAGACTTGTTTGTATACTCTTCTCTCTGATTAGACTGAAAATTTGATGGCAAGGCATTTTCATTTTTTAAATTCCCAGAATACAATAAGTGCTCAATCTCTGTAGTTAGCACTCAGCATATTTGTTGAATGAATGAATGAGTGAGTGGAAGGACTGTCTAATACTATTACATCCTGAGGATATTTAGTGATCAGAGATACTGAGAGAGGCTTAGGGCCTTTATGAGAAAGTAATTGTATGATGGATATTTTTTTTTGTTTTGTTAATTGAGAAATAATACTTTCTTAGGTGTCAAATTGGTTTGCTAATGCAAGACGTCGACTTAAGAATACTGTTCGACAGCCAGATTTAAGCTGGGCTTTAAGAATAAAGTTGTACAACAAGTATGTTCAAGGAAATGCTGAGCGGCTTAGTGTAAGCAGTGATGATTCGTGTTCTGAAGGTTTGTTCATATTTTTATTTTGCTTTATTGGCTTTGCCTTTATAAGTTTACCTCATTTGTTATTTTTAAGGTCTTCCCACAAACTGTGATGGTGCCCTAATGGTTCCTTTTCCATTTTATAATATTAGAAATGACAATAGCTGTTTCTTCTTATTTATAATACACTGTGTGTCAGAATAACATTTTCTGTGAAAATTATTAAAATTAAAATACCACAGGGAGAGATCACAAAGACTCCTCCTTTTCTTTGCCTAAAAATTAATCTTGAATATTATAAAAGATAATTATATGTACTTTAAATATTCTTTCTTTAGATATATTTTTAATGATTAAACATAACAGTTGGGTGGCTGGGGAAAAGCAAATGCAAGTCCTACATAGTAATATTTTTTCCCTTTTAGATGGAGAAAACCCTCCAAGAAGCCACATGAACGAAGGGGCCTATAATAATCCCGTTCACCATCCTGTGATTAAAAGTGAGAGCTCAGTCATAAAGGCAGGGGGGAGGCCAGAGTCACGGATCAATGAGGACTACGTGTCACCCCCAAAATACAAGAGCAGCTTATTGAACCGTTACCTTAACGACTCTTTGAGACATGTCATGGCCACAAACGCTGCCATGATGGGAAAAACAAGGCAAAGAAACCATTCAGGATCTTTTAGTTCCAATGAATTTGAGGAAGAATTAGTGTCTCCTTCGTCATCAGAAACTGAAGGCAACTTTGTTTATCGCACGGGTAAGTCTCTGCTTTTTGTACTTTGTTTAAAACCATTAAAACGGCAGGGGAGCCATTTATTTCAGCAGGTATAAAGCCATGATTTTTATTGCTTTTGCAATTATATTATTCATAGATTACCCATAATAGGATTTTAATGTTTTTGTTTTGATTTTAATTACCAGAGATTCTCATAGTACATGATGGGAAATTCTTAATAACAATGATAAGAATTTTTATTCTTAATAATAATTTTTAATCTTAATGATAAACATTCTTAGAGGAAATATATTTTGGGTTTTATCAATAAATATTAATGGAGGAATGTTCTAGATTCCATAGTCAGACATGCTAATAATACTCTATATTTCATGGTTTCTCTTAAATTCTTTGTTTGCTAATATTAGTGGAAAATAAACACAAATTATCATGGGTACTGAGACTTTTATGATGTAGTAGTATCTGGCTTAAATTGCTTTGGAAATTTTATTTGTATTTCAGAAATAATGAATCAATTTCAAAACATTCAGATGAAGTAGTGAGTTTGGTGAAATTTTCTATCTTGACTTCAGTTCACTGAGAACTTTGATCACACAGTGTTTGAGCAAGTAGCTTCAGAACAAAGGATAGATGCAGCCTATATCTGGTGGAAATAGAGTTTGGGTCCTGAAGATAACTTCATAAAGCATCTAGTCCATATACATTATATCATAAATAAGAAAATCCAGCCCTAGAACACACGGCTAGTGTATTCTGGTCCAGATCTATAGTACAGGAGGGATGTAACTACTACTTAGACTACTATTACTGTTGCTATTACACATACTAATGTAACCACAACTCAGCTTTCCTGTTGTGATTACACATACAGCCACCGTTATTTTATTGAGCAGTTCTGATATGCTAGGTTGTATGATAAATGCTAAACAAATGTTACTACATTTAGTTCTTAGCAGATCAAGGAGGCTGATGTGTGACCAATAGGGCTTTCTAAAGGAATTTAAATTTGGCTTGTTTAATATACCCTTCAAATTATCTAGCTAGAAATCTGATTTTCAAGTGTCTATAAATGTGTACAAGATACATTATCTCTGAGGACTAAGAGAAAAATCTCAATATACTTTTAAGGATTTAATATCATTTTTGTTTGCATCTCCAATACCAACAATAAAAATAACTCCAAACAGTTTGAAATACAAAAATATTCTTGTAAATAATGATTGGGTGTAGGAAGAAGTAAAAAATTCAATAAAAGATTACTTAGCTAATAACAAAAAATTTAAAACTACATATTAACATCTAACTAATATGACTAGAGGAGAACTTGGAAGTAATTTAGAACTTTATGAATGTTAATTTACAGAGAAAGAAAAGTAACTTATTCAAGTACAGATAATTGAAAATAATTTTTTTTTAAAAAGATAAAAAGGAAAGCTGAAAAATAGATAAATGAACCAAGAAGTAACTCTTTGAAAGGAATAGTAAAAGAGATAAACAAAAATTTGCACTAGTTAAAGTTGGAAATGAGAAAGAAGATATAGCAAATATTAAGGTATTATGCAATATTATTAAAATTATGATGAAATACTATGAATAATTGTATATGAGTATGTAGGTGAAATGAATTGCTATTATACACACAAATTAAATTATAAATTTATAGTGAGAAAAGTTGTAAATTACCACTAATTCAGGAAAAATTAAGATTTTAGTAAATCTATCTCCTTAAACACATGATTTGATAGATTCATTGGATTTTTTTCAAACTTTGAAGAAATATTAATTTCCATGCTTTATACATTTCCTCTGAAACATATAAAATTATGAGAAGTGTCTCTGTTTTTTAAAATGTGAATGTCACTGAAATCCCAAACTAGATTAAAATAGCATAAAAGGCAAAATTCTTATTTATGATGCTGATATTGACTATGAAACAACATGAAAAATATTGATACTGTGATGTTATATTAAAAACTATTTAAAATTGTGGGAAGACTGAATACAATTATAACGATACAAGTATGTATAGACAAAAAAAGATTTTTGGAAATAATGGAAAATTAATTTTGATTAGGTAATTGAAGGTCTACTATTTTTTTAATTCCTTATACATTTCTTTCTGTTGTTCAGTAAAACAAGGTCATATTTCTATGAAATTTACCAAGTGTACTGAGTCTTCTGAAAATTCATGGTTTTTCAGAGAAAACAAAATAAAAAATCAAAGGAATAGCATGCCTGTATATTTGGTGCTTTTCAAAGATAAATATCTTGGCCATTTATTTCTACTAAAACATTCCATTGGCCAAATTCTATTTTTAAATAAAAACGTATCTTTTAGTTGCTCAAGCAATGGGAAAACAGCCTAGACAAGTAAACTTCTGGGGTTTTATGCATGTTTATAAATTTTAAAATAATAGAACACAATTTTTTGGTTCTGTGGATGGAGAATTAAGAAAGACTGGTGGTATAACCCTGGTCTACTAAACTTCTGACCAAAACAATAAATGGCTGTCATCCTCTATTAGAACTGAGCTACAGTAGAGCTGCAGCTGGGTTAGCACTCCTACATAAGGAGTAGAACAGGGGATTTTAATAAATACTTTCTGAGCTATGGTTTTCTCTGGCATACAGTCTTACTTTGAATTCTATTAATTCCTTCTGGTTATATATTTTTTCCTCACCTAAATAGAAATCTTCTAAGTCTGCTATTTACACCACTCCCCTTCCCAGTTCTATAGTTGAACAAATATTTCAAATTTTAAATTCTTTTCAAGAATGGATCACCTTTAAATACAATTTATTAGTTTATTTGTGCTAATAAAAAAAGCATCTATTTTTTTCATCCCCTCCCCCTTTTTTTTGTAAAAGAGTTGCTATCTCATGATGCATTTTAAAGGAATTTGCATGTGGAGGGATAATATATCACTGAATTTATTTTCACTGGTTTTTGTTAAGTTTTAGCAGGGAGAAGCCTAGAAGGTTATAAAATAGTAATCCTAATTGAAGATATTACTAGTTACCATCAAAGTAGATACAAATATGTTTTCATTGGTTTTATGTAGACATTAAATGTTTTTTGTAATCTGCAGTCTCCCACAACATGCAGAAAAAAAATGTTCTCTTTTTTTGAGGGGCAGAATAAATATTGGTTATTTATATAACTCAATAAATATTGGTTAAAACATTTCTGACAGCAGCAATTATAACACTAGAGATGATCAGAATTATTAAGGCCATTGTTTTTAAATACAATTAAGTTATACTCAAGAAAATTTAGTCACTCAGTGCTATTTGTTGAATTAAGTCATCCAAATTAAAGTTAGAATTCATTTTCATAATGTTGGGATTAATAGATGACAGTTTTCGGGTATTTGGTAGAGTGAATTCCCATTACAAACTGACCTCTAGGTCTTGGTATCAGGGAAAAATCAGGCAAGTCTTGAAATGTGTGACTTCCCCTTCTTCTTTTGCTTGGCTCGAGGACAATTCCCTATTCTGTTCTTTCTTTTTGCAGCTCACAAATGATCAACTTTTAAGTGGCTAGTACATTCTGAGCCCTACTGCTCTGCTGATGTATAATTTATAAATTTAACCTCTCCCACAAGACTTCATCTTGTTAAACTGTCTAAAATCCCTCTTAATAATACACACCTGGTGTCTACTTGACTGAAGTGAATATCCCTAAAGAAATAGAGATTTTTATTGAAAGGGGAGGGGGGGGGAAGCCATTTATTTGGTACATGGAACACTTTGGGGAATAGATAGAATCCATTTGGATGACTTGCCACAGTTGGAGCAAAATAAGAGAATGAAGCTTTTTGGTGACTGAGGAAAGAGGAACTAAGAAATAGGAAGAAATTTTGGAGAATGGCAAAGTCTAAATACCATTTCCAAACATTTTGGCTAGTGTTGACCCACAAAGGAAGAGATGTTCCTTTTTTCCCTCTCTTTCTGTACATCATATACTTTAGAATTTAAGCTGGTATCAATGGTAGCAAAACTTAGGTATGCGCATGACTTCATGAACCATTGAATTAGCCTGGGATTTAACCTTATTTTATGGCATAATTTGTTTGGGGACTTACATTCTCAGTTTTAAACAACTGAGTTAGCAGGTAGTTTTCAGGAACAAAATCCATTCATATATGAGATGCTCTTTTGTGCATTCATTCAACACAAAAATGTTTGTTGATGCTCAGTCACCACAGGCCCTGTTGTAGGCTCACTGAAGCCCTAGTTTTGTGCTAGGGCTCCAGCACAAAAATTGTTGTTGAATGAAACAGAAGAAAGACTTAAAGAGATGCTTCAGCAGATGTTTTTGAACACTGAATAATCACTCCTAGTTTATGTTTCATCAATTTTAGGTTTTCTTTAGCCTAAAGAAAGTCACATGGCACTTGTGAAGACTTCCTCAAAAGCCAGATGTTAAGGATGGTATGTTTCTGTGTACCATTGACCTTGAACAACATGGGTTTGAACTGCACAAGTCCACTTATGTGTGGATTTTTTTCAGTAAACATTGTAAATATATTTTCTCTTTTGTATGATTTTCTTAATAACATTTTATTCCCACTACCTTATTTTATTGTAAGAATACAGTATATAATACACATGACATAAAAATTATGCATTAATCAACTATTTATGTTATCGGTCAGGGTTCTATTCAACAGTAGACTACTAATAGTGTGGTTTGGGGGGAGCTACAAGTTATATGTGATTTTCGACTGCATGGGGCTTTGGAGCCCCTAACCTCCACATTGTTCCAGGGTCAATTGTATATGCTAGGTTTTCCTTTGGGGTTTTGTTGATCAGTAAGTCTACTTTCCCTTTTTGTGCTTGTCACTTACTTGATTTTCGTGAAAGAATTGTGCTTTGGATTATTCCAGATATTCTTTCTCTGGCATGCAAGTACATGACTGTCAAGCTACTCTATCAGCGACCCAGCTAGGGTACTTGAAAGATTACCCAATTTCTTGTATCTGTACTACAAAAATATACTTACCTCCTTTCAAACATCATCTATGAATAAGGCATTCCACACAAATGAAATTTTTAGATAGAAAGATAAGACCAATTTTTTTAAATGTAGGATTTCTGCGTTCCTAAACTTACAGTATTATACATAGCATGTGGGGTGAGCATCAATGTCTCTCTAATCTCCTTCCTATTGCTTTTTATATGTTTGTTCCATCCTTTCAACTCAGTAATTTTAGAATGACCACAACCCTAAACTTGCCTCTAATTCCTTTGAATATAAAAATGATGACTTTCTGATTGCCTTTTACAAAGGGATCTTTTCTAATTACTTGCTTTAAACCAGCAATCTTTCAAATGAGATTTCAAGAAATTCTGACTGCTGGATAGGCATGGGGTTACTATAGAATTATAAAAACTTAAACATTGTTCTAAATACCAAATAGTCTTCAATATTTATCAGTGATGGTGATAAGAAAACACATGGATTATTTCTGAAATTAAAATTAGCTTGATTTTTGAAAAGTAAGTATTTTCGTAGATTTACTTGCAAAATTTAAATGAAACATTATGTTTTCCTCCTACTGTTATAAACTGAGAGATTAACGGCAGGCCAAAATAGAAAATATTAGCATGAGCAGTTTGCTGGCTTCTTCTGGGGTTTTTGTTGTTTGGTATCATGTGAGAGCCTGACAAAATGTAATTGTAGATGCTGAAACTCACAGCCCCTTTTAACACCGTGACTTACAAACAAACTGAAAGTATATGGCAGCTCAGTTGACAAAATGTCCACATTTTTCAGGGCTGTGTTTGACCCTGACAGTTTTGATCCTTTTATGGTGTATTTCCTCCCAGCGGCACCTAGCATGATGTAACACTGATTTCACATTTGTGTGAATTAGACAAATTGTTTTCTGAAATGCAACTGCATCTTCTTTCTTCTTTTGTGCTGATTCCCACTGCCTTGTACATATTAAAGCTTGTTGAAGTGCCGAAATGGAGTTTTATTCATTTTTTTATAGTCCTCCTAGCCCTTAGAACAGTATCTTTCACATATTTGCTCCATAACTGTTTCTTAAATTAATTAGTGTTTTTTTATTTAGTCTATCTCTTAAGTATAGAAGATATTTTAATATACATATGTATATATTTATCTCTGTGAACATGATAAGAGAAAGAAAATGGTCCTAAATAACTTCAAGTGGGTCAAAAAAAAAAAAAGAGAGAGGCAAATACAAAAAGTTAAAACCAGAGGGAAAAACTTAAATAAAATGAAGCTTAAAATTATGAGATGTTTAAGAGATTAAAAATTTTAAAACTTAAAAAATATAAAATGAAATTAAACGGATTTTTAAGTAAAAGAGTGACTTTCAAGAAAATGTAAGGGTGATAAAATCCACCAAAGAATAAAGAGTATAGCAGCTAGACAAAAATAAGTGGAGCCTTAGTGATTTCGACTTCACTAAGTAATGATACTTTTGTGCATATCGAGTGCACAGCCTTGCAGGTGAGACTTAAGAAACAAAGCACAGATTTGGACTTAATGATTTAACACTTCACACTCACTCTCAGTGTTTGCATGACAGCTTTAACTTTTTCAAAATCAGTATTTTTATTATGTAAAGTATTTTAATTAAGTGTTAGAGAGAGAAAGGGAGAGAGAAACATTGATGTTAGAGCAACATCAATTGGCTGCATCCTGCATGTTCCCCCTCCCCCATCCGGGGATCAAGCCCACAACCTGACATATACCCTGACTAGAAATCAAACAGGCAAACTTTCCATACACAGGACTATGCTTAACTAACTGAGCCACACCAGCCAGGACAAGTATTTTTAATCATATGATAGAACTGGAGAGAGTCTAGATAGAAATTTTAAATTTTCTCTTTCCTCCTCTCATGAGAATAAAGATCCCACACACTTTACATATTTTCCTGTAAAAAAAATAACAAATTTATCAACATGAAATTTTGATTCTGCAGTGTATTCACTATATTTTGGCATTACTGTCTACTGGCATTAAATCAATTGCAATTGATTTTCTGATACTCCATGAATTTCAAACTTACTAGAACTGTCAGTCACATCCTGGTAGAATTTCATAGAAGTGCTTGTTCATGTCATTATATTTAAGACTGTGTCAGTATTTCCATTCAGAGAGAGGTTTTTTAATTCCCTAAGGTTTCTAAATAAATTATAAAAAATCAAGCCAAACTCAAAGTTGGCATAAAGGGTCCCTTTTTCTCCTTCTCCTACGTATAAAGAATATAGGTGCATAAATCTCACTAATTCTAAATTTAGTCAGGTTTGTAAATTCTTTACACACCGACAAGACCAAATAAGATCTGTTGACACCTCTCCAGTCTAGTACTAAAAAGGATGTAAAAGGTTTTACTGTCTGTGAAAATAACAAGGCAATCTATTTAATGAATACGGAAGTGGTTTCTTTCCTTTCTTTCTTTTTTGGTTCATTGCAGTTAGTTTTTCCTTTCTGCCTCCCTACTTTGTTTCTAAAATTAAACAGATACTTTTCCAGGTCAGAATTTGTCTTTTTGATGTAATAGAGTTTTTACTTAGGTAAATATTGTTTTCTGCCAGTTCAGAATTTTTGTACTTTTCAATTTGGAAAATTTGTGTTCTTGTTTTCTATTAGAATTTATATAGTTTATAATTGTGTTTTGAGAAATCAATATAATAATAATTTTGTTCACTTTGCCCAATTTCTTTACAAAACTTGAATTTTTTAGTTTTCAGGTTAGATGGCATGTTTAAATAGCCCCTACATAATAAAATAACCTTTTCCTCCCTTCTTCTTTATCCAATTTGTCTACTTTTTGTCATACTAAAAAGGGAAATAGCCAAGGATTTTACAAATCCAGCCCTGAGTTTTAAAGGGTCCTCTACTTCAGTCCTTTAATTTGCAGATCAGAAAATTGCTTTAGGCTCTTCAATAAGCATCAAAATTGTTGGGTCTTTGGATTTGGGTTGTTTAGTGTGGTGGAGATGTGCCTGATCCCAGAACACTAAGTCTAATTGCTTTTGGCAATTTCAGGTGTTTAATTCACTTCTAATTTAAAAATACTTAAATCACCAGTGTTGAACTTTTAAGAATTTAGGCAAGGTGTGGGTGCATTTAAATTTTTTTTTCTCTCTCTAATGGCTGCAGTAGAAAGATCTTCACACATGTTGATAGGTGGTAGGTTGTAACAGACATACACCTGGGGATTATCCTAAGGGAAACTGACATGGTTTGCAGAGGATCCCAAACAATTAACATTCCTGTAGAGCAGTGGTTCTCAACCTTTCTAATGCCGCCACCCTTTAATACAGTTCCTTATGTTGTGGTGACCCCCAACCATAAAATTATTTTTGTTGCTACTTCATAACTGTAATTTTGCAACTGTCATGAATCATATCTGTGTTTTCCAATGGTCTTAGGCGACCCCTGTGAAAGTGTTATTCAACCCCCAAAGGGGTCATGACCCACAGGTTGAGAACCGCTGCTGTAGGGTGTGTGTGTGTGTGTGTGTGTGTGTGTGTGTGTGTGTGTGTGTGTGATTGAGTTGTGTGATATGAGTAAGTAATAGAAATTGAACATAGTTGGGAAAGCAGCTTTTGGAAATACCAGTAGTATCTTCCCTCTGCCTTGTGCACACACTAGAGACCTTGAGTCATTAACTGAAAGTGGTCAGAAAAAATGTGAGTGATAATGACAACACACTTGGAAAGTGGTGCTGGGAAGATAGGTTAGTCTCAGTCTTAAGTAATAACATCAGTCATCCACTTTTAACAATTTTTTAGTCAGCCCAGCCAGAAGAGCCCATTGTGAGCACTTTTGGTGCCCAGTAGGACATCATGGTGCAGGATACACTGATATGTTTTAGTGTCAACGTCACCTTTAAGACTTCCTTGGGTGAGGCACTTCACTGAATGTACCGAGGAAAAACTTACTATGGCACAGATCTCGGTAATACCTTAACCATGGCACTGTGGCCAGGGTGTTCTCAAGTGCATGCTGTGCCTTCCACAATCACTGAACTGCAGGTCGGGTCAAACCAGCCTCTTGCCCACTGACTTCAGTGCTTTGAAGCATATTTGGCACAGTGACCAAGATGGACATTTTTGACAAAGAGAATGTGTAACTGTTTGATACCATTATATATGAATATAATATATATATATATATATATATAAAATAAATGTATATAGACTGTACCCAAAGGCAATTTTGCCTTTGATCAAGTTTCATTAGATAAAAAAAATAATAAAATTTCTCAAAATACTGATTTTGAGAAGAATATTTTGGTAAATTAAAATAAAACACGCACACACACACACACACACACACACACACACACAATGAAAATGAAACCTTTTAAAGCGCTGAAAGGTGATCCGAGACAACCATTCATAATGTGTGATTTCCAAGAAACAGTTTGTTCTTTGAGTTTTCACATAGTTGCCTGTATATTTAAAATTTAGGGCTACTGGTCCCTTCAGTTTGGGCCAGACTAGGTTACGATGGACAAAGCTCTCAGTATGGCAGAGACATTTCAAGTAAGAATGTCCTGTTCTGCCAAGACTGTCATTATGACACTAAAATGTACCCTTTTGCTAAGGGCCAAAATTCAGAGTTTGTCCTTCCAGTTTCTACACTGATTTAGACAACAGATGCTGAAAAGGCAAAGTGGTATTTGGGATCATTTGTCACATGATTTTAGGACAAAAGGATGGCTACCTGGCAAGAAGGAGAATTCCTTAAATGTTACTGGGTCTTACATTTCTAAGCGTAAAATCTCTGGCCAAAAGTTGGTGCTATGTGCCTTTGCTGTGATGTCTTTGCCCAGCACAAAGCTGGGTGGTTGCAACATTGTGACTGCTTGAGAATCCACATACTCTTTACTTGTTTGCAGCTGAGGTTCAGCACTATGGTTGTGCATTTTCTTTTACCGTTGTCTCAGTTGCATTTTTCTTGCTGTACATTTTTCTCCTTTAATTCTCTTCTGAAATGCTAAATCTATCCAGCTAAATCAGGTGTTTTTATTTTTTCACAACCTGTCTAGTGCATTTGTTCTTGTTTTCACTTTTATTTTGTCTCCTGGGTTTTTAATTTAAGACCTTTTCAGAAATATGGAACCACTTCAGATTTACTCATAACCCATTGGGCCTCCAGTTGATCTAACCTGTGTACTTTTGTCTTTCAGAACATAATTTTTAATGTATTTTTTTCTTAAAATGTACTTTTAAAGGAATAAACATAAATTATCTGGAATAGTAATTCTCAACTATCTTGAAAGTTGTTTGAGGACTATTTCATAGTTACTATGATTGAAGCAGTAAAATTTAGTTTATAGTTACAATAATTTTCCTTTCATTAAGAAAATATTAAAAGGCTCAACTTCATGATTTCATGACATATTACCAGTCCCCAAATACTGTTCCTAATCCCCCATGTCCCCTAACACACATATTCAGTGAAATATTATTAGGAAGCTCAGAGAAAAAGTAAAAAGACAAATGATCTATATGTTCTGTTTGACCTCAGCCCCTCTCTAGGGTGCTTTAATTAAAATGATAGTATAAAGATCAGTAGAGGATCAATTGAAGCCATACAAGTTTAATCTATATTTTGACTATAATTTAATTAAATTTTGTTGAACTTCTGCTGCTTTATCTGTGGTTTACTGGGCACAAATTTTCTCTCTAGTCAGTCTCCTTTTCTGACCTGAAATTACCCACATGTAGATGAGACCACAGGAAGTATAATGTGCAAAAGTAGGGAGGATTGTCTTAGAAATTAGAAGTTTGGGATCCTGCCACAATTGCTAACAACTGGGTATGTATTCTAAGGTAAGTCCCTTTATTAACAAGGACCTCAGTTCCTTTAGCTGTAGAATGAGGGCAGGTGACAAGATAATCCACAAATAGCTTATTACCTCTGATAATCTGAGATTCTGTGAAATGCACAGGATCAGAAGGAAGTCCACAGTTTACAGAAAGTCATAGTTAAATGCATATCTTATTATCTCTATTGGAAACAGAACTTGGACTCTGAGTAATAGGACAGAAACATTTCCAAGGAGCATTGGGGAGCATAGCAACAGTGCTGGCAGATAAAGGATCCTGAGTTAGAAGGCTAAGAAGGGAGAGGACTCGTGGTAACACCTGTCAATGTGTTTCCCCCAAAATTGATAGTCAGTTGTCCTAACACAATTTATTGAGTACACCCACCTTTCCTTACTGATTTAAATTTCTACCTTTATTATATACTAACTGCTTTGTGTGTCTATTGCTATGCTCTAATGTATTCCATCAAACTTTTAAAATATTTCTATATCAAATAGTACACTGTTCCCATGATTGTAGTTTTATTGTGCATTTTGACAATGATAGGGTATGTTTACTTTCACTTTTAAAAAATCTTGTCATGTAGGGTCTTGAATTTACTTTGAGTAAGTTTGACAAGTTTTTAAAATTTTTTGAAATTAATTTGGGATTGCATTGAATGCACATATTTTTTTATCCATATGATATCAGGTCTTCTCACTCAGGAACATGGCCTATTTCTCCATTCTGATCATCTTTCTAATACAAAAAATTTTACAGTTTTCTGTACATAGGGTTTACATATTTCTCATTGTTAATTACTAGATATTTTATTTTGTTGTTTTAATTGTTTCTATGTAGGTGACTTCTTTTCTTTTACATTTATAATAGTTAGCACTGATATATGAGAAAGCTGTTGGGTTTTGTATATTTTTCTTGTATCCAGTTGGATTGTCAAAGAACACATAATCATTTAACCTTCAAGTAGTAATGGCTTTGTGTACTTAGATCTTTCTCCCTTTTTCCTTTTCTCTCTCCCTCCAGTTATTACATTGCTTTGATCAGGTTTTCCAAAACAATGTTGAATATTAGAAGTGATGATAGACATTAAAGGAAATTTTTCTTATATTTTACCATTAAGTATAATGTTGGCAGGATTTTCTGGTATAATTGTTTTGTTAAGTGAAGGTATTCTCCTTCCATTTCTAGGTTATTTAATAGGAGATTCTCTCCACTCCCACCCACACACACGTAACTAAAATAAATAGGCTATTGCATTTATCAAATTCTTTTTCCAAAATTTTTAAGATTATCATCTAATTGTCCCCTTTTAATCTATTTATATAGAGTACATTTCTTAGTGTTTGTTATTGAGCTTTTGGAATAATATATTCCATCACAATATATTATTTTTTAAATATATTTTTGAATTCAATTTATTAACATTTTATTTTAGTAATTTTATGTCAAAATTCTCAAGTGAAATTTGTCTACAATTTTCTTTTTTTTTTTTCAATGCTCTTCTTGCACAATTTTGATATTAGAGTTATCCTGTCTAGTGGGATGAACTAGAAAGTATTTAATCTTTTTCTATTCTGGTAAACTTTAAATAAAATATGGATTAGCTCTTCCTGGTATCTTGAAGGTTTGAAATTATCTTGGCTTAAGATTTCTTGATTCTCTAATTTTCCTTTCACATTTTCCTTTTTATCCCCTTCCCTTCTATGTTATGAACACTTTTCTCAACTTTATTCTTCCAGATTATTAATTTAGTAGTTAATTTTGCCCCTTCCATTTTAGTTTTGCTATCTTGTTTTCACTTTCCAAGAACATCTTGTTTTCTTATGGATCTTTTTTCATAGCATCTATGACCACTGAGGAGATCAGAATTTACTTCTTAATGATCTCACTGCCTTTGCTAAAAGCCATCTTTAGATGCGTCTCCTAAATTGCTTAAAATATCTGTGGAAACTGTGTCCTGGGATCATATGACTCAGTGGCACTCTAGAGACTCAAGAGGAAAGGTAAAATCTCGGTCTTCTTACATTCTACCAGGGTCTGCTGTCCATCTGTTTTGAGTTCTCTGCTACAATTTCTTCATTAACTTGATGCCATATGCATTTCATCTTCCATGAATTTCTCAACTTTTCTGATTTGGTAATGGGACCCTATATTGTTTTCAAGCATTGCTAGGTATTTATTTGTTTTTAAATTTTCATTCTGTAATTTTAATGGGATTTTGACAGGGAAGTAAATAAACCTTATTTAATGTACCAGCTTAAAGGGAATACTGTAATATACACTTTTAGTGAATGACTTTATCATAAAAGATGTTTCTTCTGTTTCTGAGAGTTTTTAGTGGAAACTTACACACATTCAGAGCGAGGCACAGATTCTGAATATCAGAATAATTAATTTATAGTAATTATACATAGAATAGAACATGGGAACTCCTAAAAATTTTTACATAAACATGACACATTATGATGGGTAAGATTTCTAAAGTACAGTGCTTGAAATAAAATACTAAATACAATTTAGATAAATATGTTTGCAATTATCTATATAATAAAAGCCTAAGCAACTGTTACAGTGGAATGACCAGAAGACTGGTCTCTATGATGCACACTGACCACCAGGGAGCAGACACTCATTGCAGGAGCTACCCCATGGTGGTCAGTGTGCTCCCAGAGGGGCAGTGCCACTCAGCCAGAAGCAAGGCTCAAGGCTGGTGGAGTGCAGTGGCGGTAGCAGGAACCTTTCCTGCCTCCGCCGCAGTGCTAAGGATCAGCGAGCCAAGCGGTAAAGAGCAGTGAGCAGGCAGGTGGTAAGGAGCAAGGGGTCCCAGACATCCCCTGAGGGGTCCTGACTGAGAGAAGACACAGGCCAGGCTGAGGGACCGCCCCTCCCCCCCCCAGTGCAAGAATTTTGTGCACTGGGCCTCGAGTAGTAATATAATACTGTATAGTAGTGCTTGGCAACCGTTCACCTAATAAATACTATACTTTTGAATGTGATTAGGATCCAAATGAGTACTATTTTACTCTGTAGTTAAGCATGTGGCAGAGCATGCTAGAAATGACATTTCTTTCTTCCTTCCAGTGGAAAACTTAAGTTCTTTGTTTGAGTGAGTAATGTTGAGAATTTTTAAGTAAAAACAAGGAACCAGGAATTCCATTTCTTTTTGCCAATCTTTCCTTCAAGCAAAATTATCAGCTAATGGAGCATTAAATAATAATAAGCTGTATATGTATTTTCCCTTTTCACACTTGGATTACTTTAATAATTTTAATTAGTGCTACAAATGTACTTAATTAAAGTTATACATCAAAACAAAATGATACAAAGGGAAGGAAAGGGTTATCATGTTTCAAAACATTATATCAATAAAGTACATATTAAAATTTGCATATTAAATTTATTTCAAAGATGTCAAAATATCTTGGTTTTCTTTTAATTTCTCTCTCTCCCTCTCTTTCTCCCTACCTCTTCTTTCCTTTTCTTTTTAAACAATAAAGTGCATTGTCTTTGTTCTAGGCTTTGTTGTCCAGATTCTTCCTTGGTTTGTTCCACTGCAGCTGAGCTGACTGAATATTTCACAGTTTTTCTATGTTTCTGGAATTGGTGGACTGACCACAGAGTACTTTTCTATGAGTTTTTCTTTCTTCCCTCAGGGATATGCTTGATTGTCCAGCTGTCAGCATGTGGAAACTGTGCTGTTTATACAGCAATGAATTTAAAATGGGTCACTGTTCCCAATATCTTTCTGAGAGTAGCACCCACTTTTATTGGAGCACCAAACATTTCCAGAGCTCATACAGTGACTTATACTGGCTGGGTCTGTCCCTGGATTGTGTAGCTATGCCTTGGTACATGCTTTGAATGACTAGAATCATTTTGATGAGGCCAAGAGCTTTTCATGTTATCACTATTTGAACTTCTTGTTGGGCAGCCAGCTAAAGAGCAGATATCCAAACCTAATTCTTAGCCAGTCATTGCTGCATATCACTTCACAAGGCTTTTCCTAGAATATATAGATTTGAAGGATGTCCTTTTTTGATGATCCTATACATTCTCTTTTGGAGATGCTAATGAGCAGCAGCATATCCAAAACTTATTTTAAGAAAATGTCGAGTGAAGCCCTGAAACTCGGAAGGACAAGAGAAATGCCAGAAGTCCAGCTTGAGATGGTGGCACATACATTGCCAGGAATGGACAGCTTGTATGCCATAGTCAGGATGGAGTATGTTGTTTTATAGTTAATTAACCATGACAGGTTCAAAAATGATGGCTGTGGTTATATATCAAAGATGGTTTTATGCCTATGTATTGGTTTTCTATTGGTGCAAAACACAGGATCAGAGGAGAAATTGGAGGACATCTGTAATACTGTCAACAATAAAATTAAAATTAAAAAGCATATTATCACACACTTAGCAATGAATAACAATACCATTTATTACCTCTGGTCAGAGGCTGGCACAGTATGACTGAATTCTCTACTCAGAGTCTCACTAGGCTGACATCAAAGTGTCCCTCACACTGGTTCTTAGCTGGTAGCACTGGGAAAGAACCCACTCACAGGCTTATTTAGACTGCTAGCATAATTCATTTCCTGTAGCTGTAGGACTGGGGTCCCCATTTCCTTGCCTTTCAGCTTCTGGAGGCTGCCGTATGCCTTCTCTCTGATCCCTGTATTTTCAAACTGGCAACAGCATGTTGAGTCCTTTTCACACTTGAGTCTCTCTGACTTCCCCCTGAACCTCAGACCAGGAGAAATCTCTGCATTTGGAGGCTCCTGTGCTTACATTAAGCCCACCAGGACAATTCAGGATAATCCCCTTATTTTAAGGTCAACGAATTGGTAATCTTAAGTACATCTACAAAGTCACTTTTAAGGTATAACGTATTCATGAGGGATCATGGAGGAAAATTCTCCCTATACCACCACATATCACTTGGCAGGGGAGTTTTTATATAAGATTTTACCCTTTTAACCTGAAATTGTTAGTGTGATCTTTTCATTATAAAGTATTAAAAATATACAGCTTTAAATGCTTTTTGTATGGATAGTCTATAAATAGTAATCAAAGCTTGTCTAAATATGTTAGTTGAAATTTACATAATTATTTACATATGATTGATTCCCCCAAACCCACACATATGTATTTTCTTTATACATTTGGTTAATCTTGCTTTCCTTAAAAACACATATATTTTGTCTCATAAGGCAGACATCTTATGCAGGCCAGCATCAGACAATGTATTACTAAGGTTGATTGCTAGAAGATTCCCAAGGGTATGATGAATATTTACTACACAAGGCAATAACAACTGTCATTGACTGTGCTTTTACTATGTGCCTGGCACTGTGCTTTACCGATATGTGTTTTATCATTTAGTCCCTACAGTAACATGATATAGGTATTACTGTCCTTATTTTGCAAATGAGAGAATAGACTTCAGTGGCAGAATTTGCCCGCATAAACTGTGATTCTGCAGAGGCAGGATTTAGACTCAGATCTGTTTGACTCTAAAACCTTGCTCTGGACATCTACCTTTTGTTTTTGCTTTTTTGTTAATTCTCACCTGAGGATACTGTTCCATTGGTTTTTAGAGATAATGGAAGGGCGGGGGGAGACAGAAACGTTGATCTAAGAGAAACACATTGATTGGTTGCCTCCTGCACCTACCCTGACTGGAGCCAGGGTTCAAGCCTGCAATGGAGGTACTCGCCTTGATCGGAATTGAACACGGGACCCTTCAATTTGCAGGCCAATGCTCTCTATCCATTGAGCCAAATTGGCCAGGGTGACATCTACCTTTTCATTAGTCTCGAATCTAAGGGGAGTTACAAAGATGATAGTTTATCTTTGAGAGATCCTTCCACCTGCTTTTCTAAATTTCTTCTACCTCCAAAGGCACCTATGTCCTATGCTATGTTCAATCTCCATCCCAGTCCAGTATGTATTTTGCCTGCCCCTTCAATCCTCCAGAGTTAATGGTTATCCATGTCTCAAACACTGCAGGGAAGCTGATACCGGTGAGGTGATGCACAAGGGAATAATAATAATAATAATAATAATAATAATAATAATAGCTGTCAAAGTAGTCACATAATAATAGATGTCATTGAGCATTCATCAAGCATCAGGCACTGTGCTAAGCACCTGATTTGCATTTTCTTAGTCCTCATACAAATCCTATAAAGCCACTCTCATTTCCCACAGGGTATTTTGAAAGTAGAACTAAGAGATTAAATGTGCTAGAGAGTTTAAAGAGACCTCCTCTAACTCCTCTGGGCCATCCTAATCCTTCCCCCATTCCAGAAGATTAAGATCAGCCTCGTGGTACTTTCAGTCCAGAATTTATTTCATCGCCTCCATTATCTTACTGCAGATCCTGTCTTTCAGAGTCCTGGTGTTGGCATTTGAGATGATGCCATTAGGATGAAGCCTTCTTTGCAGGAGAGGCCAGGGCATTCCGGCCTTGGATTCCCAGGAGGGAGCATGGTGCATCTCTGTGGAGAGGAGGGGAACCCAAGGGCAAAACAGTGGTCAGAGGGAGACAAGCTGCTGGAAGCAATCCTTCTTCAATTTATGGAGTTTAAACATGTGGTGAAGGAATATAAAGCAGTCTCACAGAACAAAAGTTATAGGTCCCTTTATCAAGGGGAAGCTGTTCATTTGAAGGGACAGCAAATCTGTAGAGAAAACAAGCAGAACTGTAGTCAGATTCCTTCTGTAGATTCCTGTGGCCCCCGAGTGCTGAGGGCAGGAGAGGAGGCAGCACCTGCCTAGATTCTGGTGCCCAGCCCTCCACTTACTCTCTTAGCTGTGGTGCATTTGATTTAAGGTTTCTACTTCAGGCCACCCTAAATCCACAGAAAATAAAGTTGTGCCTTGAATTTCAGGATAGATACATTCCCAAAACTTGAGGTTTAAACAGAATCATGTTTTAAGGACAGTACAGACACTTGATATTTTAAAATAATCCTGTCATGTATCCTTTTATTATATGAACAATATAACTCAACTTTTGGGTTTCATAAGTTTAGATTCTAAGATAGAGGGATTTTCTTAAATTTAAGGTTAAACAATATCAACTGCCTTTTTTTTCTATTTACATCTGTCCTTATGTCAGCAGTAATGCCTATTAAAATATTGTATCCTGGTCATAAAATGGGACTGAAATAACTGGAAAATATAATACTGAGTGTATGAACTGTGACTATCATAGTTTTAAAACCACAAAAATGTTGTCTTTATGTGTGAGTGTATACACTCAGTTTTTAACTTTCCTATAACAATGAAGATTGATACTTGGGGAAAAGAATTAATATTTTTAAATTTCAAATGCTTACTCCAAAAGTGGGATGCAACAGCATTCCTTAAAAAAATAAGTAAATAAACTTTGATTTTTAATCTATAATTAAAGCCAAAGTTTTCTTTTAATTTTCAAAGCTTGTCCTTGAACTAAAATAACATGGAACATTTTAAAACATGGCTCCAGGCTGCTGTAGATACATTTTATTTAAACCACAGAGACTGTGGTTAGATTTCTCAGTGCCAGACAAACTGCAAATTATAACTAGCTGTAGCGACTGCGTTTCTGGATGTTGTAGTAACAACAAGGCTGGTTATTTTTTGGAAACTGTTCTCTCTTTGGGCGCTTCTCATGAATGACTTAATCCCTATGTAAGATCAAATGTCATGCCAGTTGCCATGCATAGAAAAAGCAAGTAAAGCCTCTTTTGCCTTCCACAAATTTGATGCGCTCGCCTAAGAGAAGTGTGGCAGTTGGCAGGAATAGACACAAAACAGACATTGTAAAGTGAGGCCAGAACACAGTGAAACTACAAAGGTTAGATGAATGATAAAAATATCCTTTAAAGTAGAATGCCATTGTTTATTATGGCAAGAAAAGGGGGTAATGTCCATGATTGAATTGTAAAAATATTTTTACTAAGGTCATTTTTGTGCTTACTATTCTGGTATTGGATTAGCAAATCTCATGCCAGATTAGACATAATAATATATTGTGTTGCTCTATGTACTCTAGAAAGTGCATGAACATCTGTTACTTTTATTTGATCTTCATTAAACACTGAGAGGAAAAAAAATAAAGACAATAATTCCCACTTTCAGTTATTCCCACTTTCTCTTGATTGGGAGGGAATTACCCACTGATGATCATCCAGAAAGAGGAGCTGAGTCGCTAGCTCCTCATTCAGTCTCTTTCCACTGGGTTTTACTGGATTTTCCACCCTGGATAAGTGTACTCAAAGTAAAAAATCATTTATGGAGAACTCTCCAAAACTTTCTTTTGTATACACACTGCTTTGAAAATTGGATAAAATGCTTTGGATCTCTCTCCAGGGAAATGGTACCCACTCTTTTCACCACTACACTTTTATTTTTTTAGATCTTCATCTGAGAACATGTTTTTTATTGATTTTAGAGAAAGAGAAGAACAGGAAGGGAGGGAGAGAGGGAGGAAGGGTGGGAGGGAGGGAGGAAGAGAGAGAGAGAGAGAGAGAGAGAGAGAGAGAGAGAGAGAGAGGAGAGAGAGAGAGAGAGAGAGAGAGAGAGAGAGAGAATATGAGAATATTGATCAGTTACCTTCCATACAAGCCCTGACTGATCCCGAACCTGCAGCCAGAACCTGTATGTGCCCAAACCAGGAATCAAACTGAAAACCTTTTGGTGTAAGGGATGAAGCTCCAATCAATGGAGCCACTTGGTCAGGGCACTGCCACACTTTTTTAAAAGACAGCAGGGATATCTCTGATCTTTTATTTATTTAATTAGTTGTTCCTTTAAAGTGTATTGATGAGAGAGAGAGAGAGGGCAAGTAAAAGAGAGACATTGATTTGTTGTTCCACTTATTTATGTATTCATTGGTTGATTCTTGTATGTGCCCTGACTGGGGATCAAACCCACAACTTTGGCATACTGGGACAATACTCTAATCAACTACACTACCAGCCAGGGCTTCTGATCTTTTAGATTATCAACATAAAATCATCTCCACCAATCTAGTGGCAGCAGGAATCTCTAATCTGGTGTTATAAAAGGAGAAAATTTAGTCAGGTGGAGAATTTGTGAACTGGGGAGACACAGACTCTGATGGAAACCAAAAATACTTACACAGAGACAAAGGAGAGGCCCATTTCCCAAGAGAAAGTGCCCACCTTAGGTCACTGATTGGTCTATTTTTGTGCAAATGATCAAATTTTGCACAGTCTGATTGGTTCAAGTAACACCGTTTTGATTAAAGTCCTATTGATCATTATGGAGCTGCTCTGATTAGACAGTAAAGATGCAAATGAGACTATAGCTGCCCAATTCCTATTGGACAGGGCAAGTCTCAGCTCACCGGTTGAAACAAGATTCCAGGAACTCCTCTATAAGGTTCAGCTCAGATGGCAGGAATGAAGTGCAGGAAGCTTGGCAGCTCAATCTGAATTTTCCCTGAAGTTCATAAGAGTCATCCTATAAATAAAAACTGCCAGACTGATTATGAATTTGGTGCCAATTAACCACAAGGAGACTGTGCAAAAGTTGATCCTTCCTTTTCGGGATCAACAAAATCTAAATAGGATTTTTGGGGGCACTTTATTCATAGTGTCAAAAGTCAGTCCTATCTGAAGATTATTG
The DNA here is from genome assembly GCA_011751065.1 of Lasiurus cinereus. Taxonomy (NCBI): domain Eukaryota; kingdom Metazoa; phylum Chordata; class Mammalia; order Chiroptera; family Vespertilionidae; genus Lasiurus; species Lasiurus cinereus. Next base: position 8,597,416 of record JAAGEH010000032.1, read on the forward strand.
CTGATACCTGAGGGTTCTGTCTTTAAAGCATATGTCACTGTGTACTTTACAAGGTGCTTTTAGTTTATGGATGTCATCACAATTCCACACATGCGGTCCCTGTACTATATCATATTAATTCAGATATGAAATGTACTCCCTTCTCAAATGCCAGAAGATTCTCCTGTTCTCAGAAGGTGTATATGTGTAGCAGACTTTATGGAAACTTGAAGGGAATGAAGAAAGATCACACACCATGCAGTTTACCTAATTTCATGTGGAGCACTTGATTTACTTTTTTGTTCTGAAGTGTTTCTTTGTTCTGAAGTGTCCTTTAGCCATTGCACATGAGACTCTTCCCTGCCTGCTCTGCCCCATGTGGTCCCCAGCCTCACAGCATCTCACTAGCTTTATAATTCCCCTCTTTCACCTTTCCTAATCAGCCCCTAGCTCCTCAGTTGCCTCAAATTCTCAAAGTTCTTTTTACACAGTAAACTCTAATTCATATCTCTCCAGCCTCAACTCCCAAACTCTGTCCCAGGCCTACCTTTCATGTTCAAACCCACACACCCAGATGTCAAACAAATTGAAGGTATCTCATAATTCATAACCTTAACCTTCTTTATAAAGCATTTGTGATGTTTAATGACAATTTATTTCACAGTTATACCTGTTTATAATTTTAGGGGTTTCAAGAATTTCCTAAAGTTCAATCATCATCCTCACCAGATTTGGAACCTCATTTGGAAATAGCTTTGGGGATTTCTTGTCTCTTAAGGACTTAGTTTAGAACGTCTTAGAATTCATCTTTGCAGCAGAGTTGGAAATTAGGACAGGGCTCTCTAATGACCTCTGCAGGGCTGCATCCAGGACAGTACAGCTGGCATGGAAGTGATATCTGGGCTCAGGAGCTCATTCCATTTACCTGGCCAGCCTAGAAACTGAGGGTGGTATTGAAGCTTCTGCTAAAAAAGAAAATAAATCAATTAGTCCAGCAAAACCTACTTTGGTTCATGCTTATATTTGTGTATGTGTTGTTATTATTGTTGGCATGTTTTTTGTTTGTTTGGTTTGGTTTTTTTTGTTGTTTTTTTAGAGAAAATGATACATGTACTATTAGGAAAAAATGAAAATGATACAGGAACAGAAAATGGCATAAAATGGTATTTGAAAAGTAGTGATTTTAGGAAAGGAATCTTTTAGATAATTTATTTCATTTAATTTAAATTTGAAATTATGTTATTCTAAGAGATATATACCTCTTCCCAGTGATGGAATGTCCCTCCTTGGTGATGGTCTCTGATTTCAAAGCATTACTGCTTGGGTTCTACATCTGTTTCCAGGGTATTCTGGCATGTATATTTTTCTTACCTATGATGGGTAGTACACAGAATTTATCACATTCCTGAAGGAAACTCCCTATTCGATGTCATGATATGATTTAGGAATATCATTGGTAAACACAAGCATTAAAAAATTGGCAGAGGTGTGGAGTTAAAGATAAACCAGAAATATTATATACCAACTGCAATTCTGAAGTTGTGTTGAAAACTGGACATTAGGCCCTGTCTAGGTTTCTCTCAAGCTTGGAGACCTTCTGTGGTTCCTGATGCCTTAGCTCACTTTCTGATTGATCAATTAGAGGAAGATTGGGATGATGCTGTATCAGAAAGTTAAACCAGATGCATTTTATGTCTTTTCTGAACAGCTTATTATTAGACAGGTTTCTCCAAGTTCTTTCTGCTTTCATAAAAAACTTCAGCAAGGAGAGGAAAGATGGCGGCATAGGTAATCACCTATACTGCTGCCTCGCACAACAATTTCAAAACTACAACTAAAAGACAGAACGGACATCATCCAGAACCACAGGAAAGCTGGCTGAGTGGAAGTTCTACAACTAGAGGGAAAGAGAGGGGCTCACGGAGACCCAAAGGAGCTGCAAAAAGCTGAGGTACGGAGACGCGCGCGAGGAGAGAGCGGGTGCCAGAGTACCTGGCTGGCTTTCTCTGGCGGGAGGGAAAGGGAGACTCTCAAAGGCATTGAACCCCTTATCCTACGACACTAACCCCCAGATCCAGCCGAAACTCATACGGGGGGAGTTTGGACTGTGAAAAGGGAGAAATGCACGGAAATTTAGGGGAGTCGCAAAGGATCGGGGGTCTGGTCATGCACGGCACCACGCGGAGGACAGAGTGCTGATTGTGCCCCTGGCTTTCGCGAGTGGGCGGGAGACAGACCCTCCCAACTGTGCCACTTCTGAGTCCACTGGGCCCCTGTTTCGGGCGAAACCCTGGAGACCTAGACTCCTGTGGTCCAGGTGCGCAGGGGAGCCGGAAAGGCAGCGGTCAGAGGCACTGCGGGCGCGGGCACAAGGACCGCTCCAGCCATTACCCAGTCACGTGAGACTCAGAGGCCGTGGAGGGCGGGGCCGACTGGAAGGCAAGGCGGTCCCTTAAGCCCTGAGACTCCACCCCTCCCAAGCTCAACAGAGGCTTCTGTGGCTGAATCCAGCACAGAAGTTTCCCCGGCACAGTGAAAATGCCGAGACAAGGGAAGGGATTACAAGCAAA
>JAAGEH010000032.1:8604964-8668089 GCA_011751065.1 Lasiurus cinereus
AAAGAATTATAAAATCTGCTTTTGACAGAATAATCCAGAGCAAAGATAGAAAATGCAAATATGATGATATGCCACATATAAAAAATGATGATGTCAGAGAAAAAAAAGGCAGAAGAAATAATAAGTAATGGGAAAAAAAATCTAAAAGAGAAAGATCAAAAAAAAATCAAACTTCATTTGATGTGGGGAAAAAGATATTGGAAAAGTTGATTGACTTGAGAAATGAGAGAGCTTGAGGAAATAGGAAAAATCAAAATTAAAATCAGAATTTTTTTAAAAAATCTGATTTCTGGGTCAGGCTGTGCATTCTGAGGACCAGAAAATCTTTATATGCCAAGAATTATTGGCAAGTTAGGCTTGAATTGACTCTTAAAGGAATTTGTGGAGATATATGATATACTTGCTGATAAAATATTACTTCTAGTTCCATATTGCTTTATTCCTTAGATATAATTAAGGCTATATAAGCAACATTCATAACAATTTTAGAGCCATAAAAATATTTTTGTCCAAGCTATTTACTTTTAAAAACTAAGGACATAAACCCGAAGTAACTTAACCAACAGTGCACATTTTAAAAATATTTAACTTTTAATATACCCTTATAAATTTTTTACATATTTTAGAGCAAATATTGAATGTAAATTCATATATATATATATGGAGGCCAGGTGCATGAATTCATGCATGGGTGCAGTCTGGCCAGCCTGGACAAGGGAAGGGGACATAGGCAGTTGGCTGGCCTGTCTCCTGATCTAACTCCTGGTCGAGGGAACAATTTGCATATTAGCCTTTTATTATATAGGATATAAACTGAATGGCCAGATTATTATGCATTCAGGGATCATAATAATCTGGCCACTCAGTGTATATAAAAGATCGACTACTGACCTCAACAACAAAAATAACAATTTTAAAAATTGGCAAAGGACTTCAATAGACATTTCACATGTAAATATGTTCAACTAATCATTAGAGAAATACAAATCAAAAACACAATAAGATACCCCTTACAAGTGTTGGTGACAATGTGGAAACAAAATACTCTGGAAACAGGGACTGGAACAGATATTTTATACCCACATTCATATCAGAATCCTATCTAATAAAAGAGTAATATGCAAATTGACTGTACCTCTGCTACATCCACAAGCCATGCCCACCAGCCAATCATGAGCAAGTATGCAAATTAACCCAACCAAGATGACTTTGGCCACAGAAAGAGCAGGAGGGAGGCTAGGGCCTCCACTTGGGTTGCTGGGGGGCGTGGCTGGCCTGCAAACCACTACAGGACCCTCGCCCAGGCTGCCCCACACCCCAAGGAAATCCCCACCCTGATCTGGGACACCCTTCAGGGAAAACCAGCTGCCCCTCCCACCCTTGCACCAGGCCTCTATCCTATCTAATAAAAAAGTAATATGCAGATTGACCATCATTCCAACACACAAGATGGCTGTCCCCATGTGGTCAAAGATCCTGCCCCCATGTGGACACAAGATGGCCACCACAAGATGGCCAGCAGGGGAGGGCAATTTGGAGGGAACAGGCCTGCAAGAGAGGGGGTGATCAAGCCTGCAGGGGAGGGCAGTTAGGGGTGACCAGGCTGGCAGAGGTAGGAAATTGGGGGTGACCAGGCTGCAGGGAAGGGCAATGGGGGAAAACCAGACCTGTAGGGGAGGGCAGTTGGCAGGGAGCAGACCTGCAGGGGAGGGCAGTTAGGGGTGACCAGGCCTGCAAGGGAGGGCAGTTAGGGGCAAACAAGTTGGCAGGGGAGCAGTTAGGCATTCATCAGGCTGGCAGGAGAGTGGTTAAGTGGTGATCAGTCTGGCAGGCAGAAGCAGATAGGGGCAATCAGGAAGGCAGGCAGGCTAGCAGTTGGGAGCCAGCAGTTCTGGATTGTGGGGTCCCAAATTGGAGAGGGTGCAGGCTGGGCTAAGGGACACCCTTCTCTCCCCGTGCATGAATTTTGTGCACTGGGCCTCTAGTTATATATAATAGCTAGAAGGTAGAAGTAATCACGTATCTGTCAACAGATGAATGGATAAATGAAATATGGTACATACATATAAAGGAATAGTATTTAACCTTAAAAAGGAGGGAGATTCTGACACATACTACAAAATGGATAAATCTTAAAGACGTTTTAAGTAAAATAAGCCAGTCATAAAAGTCCATTTGTTCTATGTGTATATATTCATATTCTTTATGCTATTGACTCTTTTTTATTTATAATATTTCATTAATTTGAAGAGAACTTCATGGAATACAGAGATTAGCATGTGATATTCATGAATAACAAATATTTTGTTTCAATTATTATACATGCTTTGATTTATCTTTTGATTTTTTTCTCCAAGTAGCCTTTAAAAATGTAATAACATTTATTAAACAGAAACACCAATTAGAAAGGATATATGCACACCTATGTTCATAGCAGCACAATTTACAATAACTAAGATTTGGAAACAGCTTAAGTGCCAATCAGCAGATGAGTGGATTAGAAAACTGGTACATCTATACAATGGAATACTATGCTGCTGTAAAAAGAAGGAACTCTTACCATTTGCAACAGCATGGATGGAACTGGAAAGCATTATGCTAAGCAAAATAAGCCAGTCAGAGAAAGATAAATATCACATGATCTCACTCATTTGTGGAATATTATGAACAGCATAAACTCTTGAACAAAAACAGAACCAGAATCATAGAAGCATAAAATAGACTGTCCAACCTCTGAGGGAAAGTGGGGAGTGAGGGACTAAGAAATCAACCAAAGGACTTGTATGTATGAATATGAGCATAACCAATGGACACAGATGGTGGGAAAAGGCTGAGGGAATATGCTGGGAGTTGGGAGCAGCCAGGGAGAGGTCAATGGGGGAAAAAGGAGACTCATGTAATACATTAAAAAATAAAGAACTTACATTTTAAAAAGAATTCTTAGACCCTTAAAAAATATAATAACATTTACTAATCTTTTTATGGCTTCTAGATTTTAAATGATATAACTTCCTCACTTCAAAACTTAAAAGGGAGTGTCCCAAGTTTTCTTCTAGTATTTCTATGGGTCTCAATTTTTTTTTCTTAAATCTTTTAACTATGTGGAATGTATCTTAGTTTGAGACATGGTATAATATGGTGTGAAGAAAATATACAATTTGTCCTAACTGATGTTGCTCAGAGGTTAGAGCATTGGCCTGTGCACCAAAAGGTCATGGGTTTGATTCCTGTTCAAGCGCATGTATCTGGGTTGCAGGTTTGATCCCCGGCTTCCAGCCTGGTTGAGGCATGTGAAATAAACAGCTAATCAATGTGTCTCTCTCACATCGATGTTCCTCTCTCTTTCTTTCCTCTCTCTTTCTCTCCCTCCCTTTCACTCTCTCTAAAAAATGAAAGAAAAAAAAATCAATGGGAAAATATCCTTGAGTGAGGATTAAGTAAAGAGAGAGAGAGAGAGAGAAAGAGAGAGAGAGAGAGAGAGAGAGAGAGAGAATATACAACTTAATTTTTTTTCAATATAGTTGCCCAGTTATCTATATAATGCTACTTATTGAACATCTGTCTCTCTCCTCCCTTTCTAGTTGGAAATACCACTATAAAATGGAATTTATCTTATCTTTCTATTATTCTATATTCATTTTTTTTACTCATGTTCTAGTCCCACAATTTTAATTATTGAGACTTTAAAATATGTTTAATGTCTGGCTTTGCTTATTCTTCATTTTCATATTTTTCTAGCTATTACTGCTTATTTATTTTTTCCATATTAACTTTAGATCAACTAAAAGAAGCCCATTTGTTATTTTTATCCTGATTGTTTTACATTTTTGTGTGCAGATTTATGTATTGAGATTGTTAAATGTATGAATTATTTAAAAATTGATATTTTTTAGGGTGTAAATTCATATTACCCAAACTTGGTTTGTCTCTTTCTATTTCTGTTTGTGATCATTCCTAAGTAGTCTTTTTATATTTTTTATTTTTAAATAAATCTTTATTGTTCAGATTATTACAATTGTTCCTCTTTTTTCCTTCCATAGCTCCCCTCCACCCCGCTCCCACCCCACCATCTGCTCTTACCTCCCCCCATTGTCCTCATCTATAGGTATATGATTTTTGTTCAGTCTCTCTCTGCACCCCCTCTCCCCTCTTTCCCCCTGAGAATTATAAGTTCACTCCCTTTCTATGCCCCTGATTCTATTATATTCACCAGTTTATTATGTTCATCAGATTTTCAATTCACTTGATTTTTAGATTCACTTGTTGATAGATATGTATTTGTTGTTCATAATTTTTATCTTTACCTTTTTCTTCTTCTTCCTCTTCTTAAAGAATACCTTTCAGCATTTCATATAATACTGGTTTGGTGCTGATGAATTCCTTTAGCTTTTTCTTATCAGTGAAGCTCTTTATCTGCCCTTCAGTTCTGAATGATAGCTTTGCTGATTAGAGTAATCTTGGTTGTAGGTTCTTGCTATTCATCACGTTGAATATTTCTTGCCACTCCCATCTGGCCTGCATAGTTTCTGTTGAGAAATCACCTGACAATCGTATGGGTGCTCCCTTGTAGGTAATTAATTGTTTTTGTCTTGTTGCTTTTAATATTCTCTCTTTGTCTTTTGCTCTTGGCATTTGAATTAAGATGTGTCTTGGTGTGGTCCTCTTTGGATTCCTTTTGTTTGGAGTTCTGTGTGCTTCCTCAACTTGTAAGTCTATTTCTTTCACCAGGTGGGGGAAGTTTTCAGTCATTATTTCTTCAAATAGGTTTTCAGTATCCTCTTCTCTCTCTTCTTTTGGCACCCCCATAATTCTGATGTTGGTATATTTGAAGTTGTTCCAGAGGCTCCTTACACTATCTTCACATTTTTGGATTTCTTTTTTTCTTTTTTCTTTTCCAGTTGAATGTTTTCTGCTTCTTTGTATTTCAAATCTATGACTTGATTCTTGCGTTCCTCTAGTCTGCTGTTAGGTCTCTGTATAATATTTTTTTATTTCAGTCAGTGTATGTTCAATTTCTAGTTGGTCCTTTTTCATCTCCTCTTGAGTCTCGCTAAATTTATTCATCTTTCCTAGGAAATTCTTAAAAAACCTTATAACTTTGGTTTTGAACTCTATGTCCAGTCATTTGTTTTCCTCCATTTCTTTCATTTGTGATCTGTTCCTTTGTCTCTGCATTTTTGCTGCTTCTCTGAGTTGGTAGAGTACCTTTGTGTGCTAGTTGTCCTATATGGCCCAGTAGCTCTGCCTCCCCAGTTACCTAACAGTCTGGGACAGTCTTTGTGCACCCCTTTGTGAACTGTGTGTACAGTCTTGTTGTAGGTAATTCTTGATTGCTGTTGGTATCACTGGGGAGAACTGACCTCCAAGCCAAATGGTTGTGAGGATCAGCTGTGTCTACACTTGGAGAACTTCTGTGCTGGACTCAGTCTGAAGACTTGCAAGATTGCAAAAGCTGCCGAGACCGGTTTGGCTCAGTGAATGGAGCATCGACTTGTGGACTGAAAGGTCCCGGGTTCGATTACGGTTGGGGGCATGTACCTTGCTTGCAGGCACATCTCCACAGTGGGGCGTGCAGGAGGCGGCTGATCTATGTCTCTCTCTCATCGATGTTTCTGACTTTCTATCTCTCTCCCTACCTCTCTGTAAAAAATCAATAAAATATATTTAAAAAAAAGATTGCAAAAGCTTCTGTGCTGGGCTTGGATGTTGGGGAGTCTCAGGGCTGAGCAGATAACCTTGGCTTCCCATCATGCCCTACACAGCAGCCCCTGGGTTTCAGTGTCCCTCAGTAATCGCTGCAGCCCTTTCTGTGTGCATGCCTCCAGACCTCTGCCTTTTGCGTGCTCACATGAGCCTCCAGACCTCTGCCTTTCCATGCACTCCGGGGACCCATATGAGTCTGGGTCTGCAGGGTCTGGCCCAAAACGGGGTTCAGTGCAGTCAGACTTGAATTTCAGTGCAGTTGGGAGGTTCTGTTTTTCTCTCACTAGAGAAAGCCAATGGCACAGTTAGTCCTCTTTGCGTGCACCTCCAGACCTCTACCTTTCATGGCTCCCCTAAGTTTCTGTGCACTCCTCCCTTTTCACAACAGTCCAGACTCCCCCATGTGAATCCTGCCCAGAACTGGGGTTCAGTGCAGTCAGAAGTGGGGTTCAGTGCAGTCGGGAGTTTCCATCTCCCTCCCACTAGAGGAAGCCAGCCAGGCACTCCATCTGTCCTCTCCATGAGCATGTCTCCATACCTCAACTTTTTACAGCTCCTCTGAGTCTTCATGAGCCCCTCTCTTTACTTCTAGTTGAATTTCCATTCAGCCAGCTTTTCTGTGATTCTGGATGATGTCCGTTCTGTCTTTTAGTTGTAGTTTTGAAATTGTTGTGCGAGGCAGCAGTTTAGGTGTTCACCTATGCCTCCATCTTGGTTTCTCCCAATAGTATTTTTTTAAATATTCTAAATAGATCTTTCACATTTCTTGTTAAATTTGTCTAGATATTTTATATTTTTGTTCTTTTGTTGTTGTAAGTACAATTCTTCCTTCCATGTTTGTTTGTTTTTTATGCAAGAAAGTAAATAATATCCCAAAATTAATACTGTATTCTGCTATGGCCATAATATTTTTTAGTAGTTTTTCAGTAAACTTCTTGTACAGTACACAATTATATTGTTCATAAATAGTGATGGTTTTTACCTCCTTTCTGAAATTTTTGCCATGGGTTTCTTTTTCTGGCTTATTACATTGAATTGTGCTTGTAACATAGTGTTGAATAATAGTGGTAATAAATGCAAATTTTATTTTATTTTGGCCTCTTGTGGCAATATTTCCAATATTTTCCCATTAAGTATGATGCTGGCTTTTGGGTTTCAAACAATGCCTTCAGATTATGGTTTTAGAGTTTGAACATCAGGTTCAGATTTTATTTTCTCTAGCACTAACCAAGATACATTAGGTAAATTACCTAACTTTTAAAATTTATTCCTCTATCTATAAAACCAGGAAAAGAAAAATCCATGCCTCACAGAACTGTTGATAGTGATTATGAAAGCACCTGAGGGGCTGTGCTCTGTAAATGTCTCTTGTTACTCCTGCGTCCTCCAGGACAGAGCCTTCCCTACAGAACTCTTTTAAAGATTGGAAAGTGGATTTCCCTTTGTGGCTCTGAGCCGTTTTGTAATTCCATTCACACAATACAGTTTCTATATATATTCCAAGGTTGGACAGAAAAAAAAATGCTTTTTGAATGATTTGCAAATTCCTTTTCTGACATTTAATCAAAATGTGTTCCAAATCTGGAGCTTTCTGGAATGCTAAAAAAAATATTGGTCACCTTCTTGTAAAAAAGTGAAATAAAAAATGTTTATGTGCCTCAGTACTTCCTGATTGAGCTAGAAGTGAATGCACTGAAGTGATGTTATTTTGTGGTGTTTCAATTCTGGGGGAAATAAAATCAGAAAACGTAGGAAAATTTTCAAGATTTTTGGTTGTGAACCCTCTTTTTCCTCTCCCTTCACCCCCACTTTGGTAGCATTGGAAGGGCCACATAATTTTGACTCAAATGCAGATCTTCTGCAAATGAATTCGGTTCCATGCAACTAATGTTTTCTTCTGTGTTAAATTCTGTTTTAGAAAATAAACTGTGTGTCTGCAGATTCTGATGGCTGTACTTACTTTCTTAGACATAACACGGCCTTCTGACAGCCTTGCTGGGGCTTCCGTACTGGTTTCTGTGCAGAGTTCTGTCTTGGTCCAACCTGCTGTGACTTAAATGGCCTTTTTCTTTGTGAGAAGTCACTCCCAAATAGCTCCACTTCTAAACGGGTTTATGCTACTTGAAGTTTGAATATCAACTGCTCCCTCCCTCCATGCTTGAAAAGGAAAATGTGTGGTCATTATATGTCCAATGTTTTCCGACACCACTGACCTTCCTCTTCCAGATCACTGACTTAGGTCTTGAGATTAAGCTGGGGAAATTATTTGGAACAGCAGCTTTTACACTTGCCCTGCTTTTGCATCAGTGGCTCTGGAGATGCCTCTGGCTTCATCATGTGGCTGGGCTTCAGGAGAAATGGCTAAAACTCATTTTCCTGGATTCATTTATCTACACATCAAATCCTTTGTAGAGAGATTGTGGATACAGCTTTGCATTAAAAGCTAGTGAGGCCTTCATGTCTTCTTTCACAAAGATTGGTCTGAGGGGGGCCCTCTATCTCCAGCACATGTTATAAATTTATTTTCTGACCTTGAAGGCACCCCACCTTGAAAAACATACTTCTTTTATTTATTTGCTAGAGGCCCAGTACACAGATTCATGCACTGGTGGGATCCCTAGTCCTGACCTATGGGGATTGGGCTGAAACCAGTAGTCTAACATCCCCTGAGGGATCCTGGCAGTGTAACATCCCCGAAGGGACCCTGGGGTGCAAGAGGGCACTGCAATGTTTCTGTCACTGGGTATCTCCTGTGTTGAGTGTCTGCCCCGTGGTGGTCAATGCTTATCATGGCTACCAGCTGGTCAGCCAGTCTGCCAGTTGGCCAGTTGCTTAGGCTTTTATATATATAGATTAACTCATCCTTTGTGAATCTCAAAGCAAAAGCATAATGAGAAAACAATGGGGAAATATGCCAGAGGTACCTCGAAAGATTCAGTACTTTCTAAGGAAAAGCTCTTGGAAACCTTTGTTTATTAGACCCAAGTGGCAGTTGGTCCAACAATAGCAGTACCAGAGTTTACACTCCTTCACTTTACAGAGCGCTTGTCAAAGCAAATTTAGTAAGTTAGAATAAAAGCCAAAAAAAGGAGGCATTAAATGAATCAGTCAAAAACTAACCCTCTATAGACATAGCCTGAGTGGCTAGAGGAAGCATGCCCAGAGAACATTCACGGCTCCCTGAACACACCAGCATTCCAAGTGAAGGGCTCCGTCCCTTGTTAATTCAAAAATAAAACAGGAGCCAGGGAACAAAATGTATTCCTTTCAGTAGTGAAGGGGGACTCTTCATAACTGTAGAAATTAAAATGAGCAAGCTAGAAAATGACAGTAAGTGTTCAATTTACCATTTTTCCCACCAGGTAAACTTCAGAGGACAAAGAGCATCCTCCTCTTGTTCATTACCAGTTGTTAGCAAAGTGCAGTCAAGATCTGTTGAATGACTGGTTCATTGATTGATCTCTGGGAATATAAAAATACTTCTACCTTTGAAGCAATCTTAGTTTGGAGAGGAAAGTATGTATATTTTTTGTTATGTAAATATAACATCAAGCATGGTAAATACAATGGGCTGGGAATCCATTCTTGGTTAATTGGGAACAGACTTTGTACCATACAAATGGTTTATATTATTCCACAAGCAAAATTTTGCATTTAGTGTAAGATATAGTGGTAAAATATTGAGCTTTTGCTTTCTACCAATAGTGTAAACATTACTCCAAGATATAGTCTCTGGAGATAATTTAGGGTAACTCCTATTTTTATATGCATGTTCTGTTCTGGAGATTTATTGCAAAAATTGATAGAAAGTTATTTTCTTTAAGTGACAGTTTGTTTACAGAAATTCCCTGAAATCTTGATGGTTATTGAAAAGACTGAAATAAATGTTCCCTGAAACTGCCTGTTGCTGAGCTACTCCACACCTTCCAAAGTAATACCATACTTTGTTAGTAAATCACCTAAAATCTATAAAGGTCATGGAGGCTGCTCCTTCTGTTAAATGAAATATTTATGTTTCAATCTCCAAAACATATTGTGGATCATTTTGGTGTTTTAAGTTAAGGGTACAGAGTAAATTATTCCAAAATTATGGAGCCAAATGTCATTTTCTCCAAAAGTTTGTGTAATATCTATTTATCTGTAGGCAGATGACTGTTCAGTATAATCAGAGGCAGACTTTGTCAAGTTAAATCTAAGTAAACACAGCTGAACATAAGCAAGTTGGACTACAAGGTTTTCTTGAGCTTTGCCAACAGCATATGACCTTGGAGAATGCTGCTTTTTTATTTTACTACAATCTGCTTTCAACAGAAAAAAGAATTCTTCTTGTTTCACATTAACAAGTGATGATTAGCAGCTTGTTAAGTTCTAGTTTTTAGAGGCAAGACAAATGAACATCATGCACGCACCCAGCAATACGCCACCTTCCTGAGGGAAGCTGAATGTCCCCTTGCCAGGGAGCTGCATATAAACTTTGAGTGTGGAAGCCAGTTAAATGGAGTTTCTTTCTAAAAGAAAACTTTTTTTTGTTTGCTTTCTTATTTGTATTTTTTTTTTGTCTCAGTGCCTTTCAACAAATTGAAATCATGGTTTTGAAGGCCACTAGAAAATGAACTTTATTGATTTATCCATTCGTTTGGAAGCATCTGTCCTCAAACAGAAACTTTGTGTTGTCATTAATTTTCCATTTTCAATAGAAATTCTCATTAACTGCTTTATGCTTTCCATAAGTTTTTCTCCTTCTTTTTTAAAAGTACATGTTTTTTTCAGTCACCTAATACTGTCTTTTTTTGGTGTGGTATGGAATCCAATATTTAAAATTTTTAAGGTCACTTTGTGGCTCAAATGAAGATTCTATTAAATATTTCATTTAAAGAGGTGGACTTTAAGTGAGAACTTAGGTAAAAGATGGATTAGTAGAGATTTGCCTTGAAACTGCTGGCTTTTCAGTATTGTCTGACTGGCTAGCAGCCAAAACTTCCAATCTTTCCCTTTTTCACTTAAGGAAACAATTTCTTTTCCCTTCCCCCTTCAGGAGTACATTTTCTTCTGAGAGAAAAAGCAGAAAGTATTAAGGGTGTGTGACTAATAAGATTTTAAAATAATTCATCTTTCAAGACTTTGGTATTTTACACTGTTTTATTTTTTTAAATCACATGTTGAATAATATTACCTAAGAATATATGAAAATTTTAGATCTATGTGCTAAAATATTCTATAGTTAGATTTGTTAAGACTCTTTTCTTATTGTGTATTTATTTGTATACATTTTTCCCCTCATGTGTTTCCATGTTAAAATGAATGCGTTGAGGAGAAAATATAAAAACATTTCTAAATATGTTGCTAAGTAATCTAGCAGTGAAGCTTCCTCTTTTCTGTTAAGGGCACCCTCACATCTCTAACAGAATGTCAGCATCCACTCTTGAAGATCCTCAAAATCAAACCCATGATGACCTGCCTCCTCCAAAGTAGAAATTGAGCTTCCTCCTTTCTTCCTTAACTTAGAGAATGTTGTTACCATCCACCCAATCATCCAAGGCAGAAATCTGAGAGACATTACTGACTCCTGCCTCCCTCTTCCAAACCTCATCTAGTCATTCAACAAGTTTGCCCTTCCCTCTTTCTCAAAGCTTGTCTTCCCATCCATCCCACTGCTAGTTCCTTAACCCTGAGACTCCTCACTCTGTTTTTGGTTCCTGCCATGATTCTACCTAGCTCCTCCAGTCCAATCTTTCACTAAGGCTAGAGGGGTCTTTCTGAAACCCAAACCAAATGAGATCACTGTTAAACATCCTTTAGGCATTCCCTATACCTTTCAGGATAGAGTTCACATTCTTTCTCTTAGCACCCAAAACAATTAACTCCTCAATGCCTGGCTCTGCTCATCTCTCTTGGTTCATTTCCCACTGACTCCTTTATATACCTCATTCATTTCAGCTTCACCAAAAAGAATTTCCAGAGGAGTGGTGTAATGGCATAACACTGGCTTTCATACAGCTACTCCCTTTCCTTTTAATGCTTTTCCCATCTTCACTTCAGTGACCCCTACTCATCTTTACCTCAGGCCTATGCTTTCCCATCTTTTTCAGATCTAGACATCCAGATAATGGTAAGGTGGTTGGGCACTCTGGCAGGAATGGAGCAGGCTGCTTGCTGCTGGAAGCAATTGCCCAGGGTCTCTTCTCTGTGCTCCAAGCATATATGATCTTCTCTATCCTTTGGAGCTCCTTTCAGGACACCATCACTCCCCGGCACCCTCTTCCCTTCCATTGCTCCCTTTCGGTATGCTCCACAGCACACTGAGCTGTTGTCATTTATTTACCAAACTGTGCAAACTGTGAGTTGCTTGTTGATGAACTTCATTTGTAATTTGTATTTCTAGTGTCTATCACAGTGCCTATCATATAGCATATATTCAATAAATGTTTGTGCTATGAACCCATGAATAAGTCAATGATGACAACATGGAGAAGGACAAATTATATTCCACGTAAAGTTAGGAGATCTGGCTTCTAGTACTAGCACTATTGTGTACTAATAATTTGGCCTTGGACTTGTCAGTCTGCTTTTCTGAGTCTCAATTTTCACATTATAAAATGGAGAAATGATATGTGTTCACAAAAGGAAGTGAGATTAATTGCACATTTATAATTTGCAATATGCTCCATAAATATTATCATTTCCATGAATTAAGTTGACCTGGTCCTTAATTATGCCCCCAAATTTAGGATGGGGTGGGATAAAATGCTGTGTACAAAGTATAGTTTTCCATTTGACACTTACAAAAAGGTAATTTGATTTTTCATTTGCATAAGCTCAGATTCACTGCAATGTGTTTGCCCATTCTCTATCAAAGTACTAGGCATCCAAAGACAGCAAAAACTATTCCAAAGGAAATTGAGTATTCCTCCCATTCTGCAATGCAATGAAGAAAATCTTTAATAATTGTCAATCTTTTTTAAGGTATTGGGAGTTGAAACAATCTATATGTTCTTGCTTCAATCAACCTAAGAAATTAAGTATAGTTGTTTATAAAACAGTGATACAATTAAGATCTTTTAAGTAATGTATGTTCTAAGTAGTTATTTACTCCTTGTGAAAAGTAGGTTTACCAGTTAGATTTTTATAGAAAATTCTTAATAACAAGGATTATTTGACCCAGTGATCCCACTTCTAGGAATATATTCTAAGAAATGCAAAACATCAATCAGAAAGAATATATGCACCTCCTAGGTTCGTAGCAGTGCCATTTACAGTAGCTAAGATTTGGAAACAGCCCAAGTGCCCATCAGCAGATGAGTGGATAAAAAATCCTGTGGTACATTTATACCATGGAATACTACATGGCAGTAAAAAAGGAGGAACTCTTACCACTTTCAACAGCATGGATGAACTTGGAGAACATTATGTTAAGTGAAATAAAGCTGTCAGAAAAAGACAAGTATCATTTTATCTCACAAGTATCATATGTGGAATCTAATCACAAAATAAAATGATGAACAAAATAGATCCAGAGATATCAAAGCATGGAACAGACTGACGAATCTCAGTGGGAAGGTGGGGGTGGGTGGTGGTGGGAAAAGATTAACCAACGACTTACATGCTCAGCCCATGGCCAGAGTCAATAGTGTGGTGAAAGCCCTGGAGGGTGTGGAACAGGATTCAGGGAGTCAATGGAGAAAAAAACAAAATGATATGTGTAATACTTTCAACAATAAAGATAATTTTTTAAAAAAATAAGAAGGATTAGAGAAGTAGCTTTTAAGAATTGGGAATTTCTAAAGCTGCTTTTAAGAATTGGCAATTTCCCTTTACATTTAAAACATTCTCCAAGCAACTAAGAGAAAATACTCTAACATCTATCTATATGACTGCATGGGTAACATGTGTAAACCTCTAGCCCAATAACAGTTACATGGGCCCTGGGGCAACCCCAAAAATGAACAGCAGAAGATCAATTGCTGGAATTTGCCTTGATAAACTCATTCTCACTCTCATAGCAGATGTTTTGCATCCTAATGTTTGGCTACTAAGCAATTTAAGTGACCTTCTCCAAGCCATTACAAAACTAATGCTTCCATAGATTGCAGTCTTGCTCTTTTGAGAATTTCTTGCACCAGAGCACCACAGACATAACACAGTTGACCTTGACCTACTTAGACAATTAAAATTCAAAAACCATTTTGAATTGTTGTGTTACTTGTTATCTGTTCCATTCCAAGGTTCAGCATTCATCAAAGTTTGCTGCTACTACCAAAAGAGTATTTGCAATTCTGGAATAATCAGAGCTGCTATTTACTTACTATTACTAGATGCCTTGTGTTTTACAGTAATTATTACTAATTTCTACAGCAATTCTGTACAGTATTTTTGTACTTTACAGATTAGAGGGAGAGAGACTAAGTAATTTGTCTCAAATCCCATGCTAGAATTCAGACCTCAAACTCTCTGGTTCCAAATCTGTCTTCTTTCCAGTGCACCCGAGTGTTGGAGGAATCTAGTGTGATTAAGTCAGCCCATCCTTCACAGTTCGAGTTGATTCATAATAAACAGATGCAATCAATTTCTCAATTCAAGAAAAACCAAAATAGCAGCTGTAGGAATATGAACATTAATTGTTTCTTTTCTCTCTGTCTTAAAAACTACTGAAGTTATCATTAAATTCTATTTGAATAATTCTTCAATTAATCATAAATTTTAACTCCTGTTTCTAAAGCAAACTTTGAATGGATGCTTCCAACTCTGGGCCACTTTCTGCTTTTCTTAACCCTGCCAATTATTTTTATTATGAATAGTCATGTGAATAATTAACAAATGTATTTTCACACTTTCACTTTCATTATCACTCATCTTTTATTTCTTTATTCTCTCATGAACTCATATAATTAGCGCACATACAGATTCCTTGCTTCTTTCACTTTGAAGATATTTTTCTACATCATCTTGTCCAACTAAGAGTCTATATACTACATTTTCTAATAAACTATATTATAGGATGACTTCTATAAACCTGTTTAAGTAAGCTGAAAATCAGCTAGACAATGTATATAGTTGCTTAGAGTTTGGAAAAGAAAATAAATACTTTTTTTAAAAAGCCTTCCTGACCAACTCAACCTTTCCACCTCTTACTCTTGTCGTATGCTGAAGGCTATGTAGTTAAATGCTACCCTGAGATCCGAGACAATGACTTACTTCTTCATATGTGTTTTGAATGTCTTGTGCTAGGCAACCATTGTTGGTGGCCTTGGAAAGATGATTTCTCCTCCCATGATAGGAGGATGGTTTCTCTTCCTTGGGTTCCCTTAGCCTTGGACCCATGTGCAAATTGTATGCATAATAGAGAGTGGGCATTCTTGCTAGGCATGCACTGAGTATGTGTCTAACTGGAGATACATCTGAAATAATAGAGGACATCATGACCAATGGTGCTGTGGTGCATTTCTAGCTTGAGGGGCCCTCACATCTCTTGGTTTCTTGTGAGAAACTATTCTGCCCATCAATCTATGACTGAGCTATACCAATCCCTCTTGCTTCCATCCACTTTCTGAATGTGAAAAAAGTAACTACCTCATCCTACTAGGGGTAAGAGAAGGCTATGTGCCTATAAGAGTAGGAGAATCTTGCAAGGGATGTATGATTTTTCTGGCTGTTATCCACCCCCCTCTCCAAAAAAAAAAAAAGAGAAAGAAAAAAGAAGACTTTTTTGTGCTTCCATGATGAAAATACATATAAAGTTTGTTTACTCTTGTCCATGATAGCCAGACTCTTGTGCACAAAACTTTGATTCAAGGCAATACCTACTACCTTCCTCTTTTACTCATTTACCATCTATTTCTGGGTGTCTGGAGAGAATTTAGAATTGGAAGACTTTATTTTTAAATCACTTTTCAGTATCTATAGTATATCCCATCACCAAATATGCTGATAAGTAGATCTGGTTTGTTATGAAACTGTAATTTGTTTATTTATTTATTTATTCATTTAATTTTTTTTCCTTTCCTTTCTTTCCTTTTTTTTTGGCACAGCTTACTACCTCTCTACTCCTTTTGTTTACTTTTAATTGGTTTATATTATTTATTATTAACATATTACATTTCTCTTTAAAGTTATTAATAACTAAGGGATAGTGTAGAAAATATAAGAAATAGCATAAGATTGCATTTAGTAAAAAGAAATAATTATTATGTTCATTGTCCCTTTCTCTAAAACAAACATTTTTAATAAAACAAAATATTTTTATTTTAAGATACCTTAGTTACTTATAAAAAAACATATGACATTTATAAGGCAATATGCATGACAGCTGTTTGGCAGTTAAATGTTTAAGTCATGTAAACATGTCACTCTTTTGTGTTTAAATTTCCATGGAATAACTTTGCAAGAACTTTTCTATATATTATTCTTGTTGTTCTCTTTGGTAGTCATTGAGCTCTGGCTTTTTTGTTTTGTCTAAGACTATAAGAGTATCTGCTCTCTTTTTATAATTTTTCTGATTCATGTTTAAGTACTATATTTTTAATATCTTGTAATGCCTATAAAAATACCCCTTCTGAATATTACATTTCTAAGGCTGTCGCTATGAAGCTTTATTATTTTAGACTCACAATATCTAGTTTTGTGGCCACTACAGCAGTATTCCCAGCACAGGATGACTCCACGTGCTTTAGGGGAGAGAACCAGCTCAGCTCACTCCCAGCAGACACCCAACCAAGAATCATTTTCAGTTCTCAGTCTGTCCCCAGACCTTTGCGTGGCTTTGAGATGCCTACCATTAGCATTTTGGTTCTCTTTAGCCATGTAGTCTCAGTTGCTTTGACATTCCACTGTTGTTCAAAAGCAAAGCCTCCAGCAGGCCTAGACAGGACCCTCTCGATTCTCCTTTGCAACTAGATTCATTATCATAACTAGTGCACTCTGTTTTAGCAGTTCTGGTGTTGGTGGTGGCCAAATTGTTTGCATTTGTGGTTATCTTTCTTATAACCCCTTATCACTGTTCTTCTTTAGAGATCCTATAGCTCCATCTACCTCTCAGGGCTGCTGTAAAAATAACAGGTTAAAACTAACCAAAATATGTTTGTAAAACCTAATCACTCTGTTGATACACAATAAAACAATGCTCTGTTCTTTCTGAGGCAGGCCTGAGTAAAATATTCTACTGAGGGCAGCAGAAACAAAGTTTACTTTAGTTTATAAAAGCTTATTATGCTACCCTAGAAAAAAAACTTCTGTGAGATTGAATAATTAGTTTTTGATAACCCTGTGTGGATTAATATTTGTCACCCTATTTTCCCAAAGGAAATATTAAAAAAAAATGCAAGACTTAACAAAAATAGAAGGCCCCACAATCATAGCAATATAGAGCTGGGCCAATGTGTTTATTTTCAAAACAGAAAACAGATCTTATAACAGTATATTATTATCGTAGCTGTTCCAATTAGAAGAAGTAGGGTGATTTGATTATTCTGAAGAAGCCTATAATATGTCACAATGAAAATTTTGGGTTCCTTTATTCTCAACTTTGTAATGACTGTCAAATTATATGTCATGACATAGGAAAAATGGTAATAACTGGGGAAAATAATGCAAGTAAAGTGAAGTATTTTATTTTTAAAAATGTGTTTTTAGTGGTATTATATTCATGTTTAAGCAAAAATAGATAATAAAAAGTTTTTGAAGCTACAATCTGAACAATATTTCCTTATAAAAATATTATATCTGCTATTCACATGAAGGGAGAATCAAATTTTTTTTTCCATTAAATACAGACCTAAGCCTGTTACTTGACCTTTGTTGGAATATGAGGAATCCATAATGTGTTTTTTAAGTAGCAAAGAAATGCTGCCTGACTGCTACCCTTGAGTGAACTCCCAGGACTTCCAGCTTTCTGGAACTCTTTACTGAAAGCAGTCCCCTTCTATGCTCCACAATAGTTTTACCCCTCTTCCGTCTATGCAGAACACTGGGGATCTTGATCCTCACATGTCTGTGACCTACATAATCACTATCTCAGAGATGGGACAGCAAACTGCCCTTTTGAGAAATTCCCCTGTAGATGTTTATTCTTTTTTCGACAGCATCCTAAGAAAGTGGGTTAGAGGCTAGGTGCATAAGTAGAAGCCTGTGTGGAAGGCTTAGCATCTCCATGGGACTTGGAGTGGCCCCATGACTAATCACTTTGAAGAAGAATGACTGGCCGAGACTGGTTTGGCTCAGTGGATAGAGCGTTGGCCTGCGGACTGAAAGGTCCCAGGTTCGATTCCGGTCGGGGGCATGTACCTTGCTTGCGGGCACATCTCCACTGTGGGACTTGCAGGAGGCAGCTGATCTGTGTCTCTCTTTCATCGATGTTTCTGACTTTCTATCCCTCCCCCTTCCTCTCTGTAAAAAATCAATAAAAAATATATTTTAAAAAATGTTAAAAAAAAAAAAAAGAATGCCTGAACATCACTTCTTCACTTTAAGAATTGTAGCACCATAGCCCTTACTTACTATGGACCACCCACAATACCAACAACTTGACACTTAAGATAAAGTTGATCCTTGAATAACATTGTTTCATTCAGTGTTGTTTTCTTAAGACATTGATGAGATAAAAAATAAAAAAACACACACACAAAACCAAACAATTCTGGCTGGGACACTGTCTGTGTGGAGTTGGCATGTTCTTCACATGTCTGTGTGGGTTTTCTCTGGGTGCTCTTGTTTCCTCCCTTACCCCAGAGATGTGTATGTGAGGTTAGTTGGTACATCTCCATTGTCCCAGTCTCTGTGAGTATGGGTGCAGAGCTGTGTGTTGAGGGGTAAGTGAGTGGACCCTTTGATGGTCAGGTCCCACCTTGTACCCTGAGCTACCAGGACAGCTCTGGCCATCCAAGATTCTGAACCTAAATAAGCGAGTTGGACAAGAATTCTCTTACTTGCTTTTATTCATCTTATTTATTTATTTAATTTACGTTGGTCTGGACAAAATGTTTAATATTAAAACCAGTTTAAGTTTGATTAATGTCTTTTAGAGGTATTGCCATAAAATATATATTCTACTTAGATTTACAAAGAGTTTATGATATGATCTTTTGGTTAAGTATATTTGACAAACTGCACAAAGTTTAAATTTTTAACCAAGAAATGACTTTTTAAAAATATATTTATTGTTGAAAATATTATAAATTTGTGCATGGGAGGATGGGTGTCCTTCAGCCCAGCCTGCTCCCTTTCCAATTTGGGACCCCTTGAGGGATGTCTGACTACCCATTTAGGCCTGATCCACATAGAACATCCCTCTCACAATCCAGGACTGCTGGCTCCCAACTGCTTACCTGCCTGCCTTCCTGATTGCCCCTATGCTTCTGCCTGCCAGCCTGATCACCCCTTAACCACTCTCTTGTGAGCCTGATTGATGCCTAACTGCTCCCCTGCCAGCCTCTTTGCTCCTAATTTCCCTACCCTGTGGGCCTGGTTACCCCTAACTGCCCTCCTCTGTAGGCCTGGTCCCCCCCAACTGCCCTTCCCTGCAGGCCCAGTCACCCCCACCTTCCCTCCTCTGCCGACCTGGTCAATGCCAACTGTCTTCCCTTGCAGGCCTGGTCCCTCCCAACTGCTCTCCACTGCTGGCCTGATTGCCCACAACTGCCCTTCCTTGCAGGCCTGGTCCTTACAAACTGCCCTTCCCTGCCAGCCATTTTGTGGTGACCAGCTTGTGTCCACATGGGAGCAGGATCTTTTGACCACATGGGGGGAGTCATCTTGTGTGTTAGAGTAATGGTCAATCTGCATATTACGCTTTTATTAGATAGGATAGAGGCCTGCTGCATGAGTGGGAGCCAGCTGTTTTGCCCTGAGGGTGTCCTGGATCAGGGTGGGTGTTCCCTTGAGGCATGGGGTGGCCTGGGCTAGGGGCCTGTGGTGATTTGCAGGCCAGCCATGCCCCACTGGTGACCCAAGTAGAGGCCCTGGTATCTGGGATTTATCTTCTACAATTGAAACTTTGTAGCCTGGAGTGGAGCCAAGCCTTCTGCTCCTTAGTGGCCGCAGCCATTGAAACTTCATTGCATTAAGCAGAGGCCTGGGCCGGCCAGGGTGTGTGGAAAGCTTGGCTTCCTCCATTGCCAAGGGCAACCCAAGCCTCCCTCCTGCTTCTCTGTGGCTGTAGCCATCTTGGTTGGGTTAATTTGCATACTCACTCTGATTGGCTGGTGGACATGGCTGGTGCGTGTGGCTTTGTGTAGCTGAGGTACAGTCAATTTGCGTATTACTCTTTTATTAGATAAGATGCCTCTTCTTTTTTCCCCCACTTTGCCCCCTCCACCCAGTTCCTGTCTTACTCTGCCTCAGGCCTTCACCACACTACAGTCTGTGTCCATAAGTAAGATCTTTGGTTAATCTCTTTCTGCCCCCTTTCCCTGTTTCCCTCTGAGATTTGTCAGTCTGTTCCATGTTTCCATTCCTCTGTTAGCTGAGTATTTTATTCACCAGTTTATTTTGTTCATTAGATTTCTTGTTCATTTACTTTGATTATTAGATTCAATTGTTGATAGATATGTATTTATTGCCATTTTATTGTTAAGATTTTTCTTCTTTCCCTTCTCTCCATCCTTCCCCTCCTCCTCCTCCTCCTTCTCCTTCTTTTTCTTCTCCCTCTTCTTAAAGAATACCTTTCAATATTTCATGTAATACTGGTTTAGTGGTGATGAACTCCTTAAGCTTTTTCTTGTTTGTGAAGCTCTTTATCTGACTTCAATTCTAAATGATAGTTTTGCTGGGTAGAGTAATCTTGGTTGTCGGTTCTTGTTATTCATCACTTTGAATATTTCTTGCCACTCCCTTCTGGTGTGCATAGTTTCTGTTGAGAAGTCAACTGACAGTCGTATGAGCACTCCCTAGTAGATAACTAACTGCTTTTCTCTTGCTGTTTTTAAGATTCATTGTCATTTAAAAAAAAATTCTATTCCATCCTTTCTTATGGCTGAGTAGAACTAGTATCCCATCGTGTATATGTGTCATATCTTCTTTATCCAGTCCTCTGTCACAGGACACATTGGTTGTTTCCATGTCTTGGCCATTGTGAATAATCCTGCAATGAAGATAGGGGTGAATATATCTTTGAAGATACATGATTTCAAGATTTTTGAGTATGTATATACGCAGGAATGGAGTTCTAGGTCATATGGTAGCTCTATTCTTAATTTTTTGAGGAATCGCCAGATTGCTATCCATAGTGGTTTTACTCAGCAGTGAATGAGGGTTCCCTTTTTTCTGCAAGCTTACAACACCTATTGTTGCCGTCTTGTTGATAATGGCCACTCTATCAGGTGTAAGGTGGTATCTCATTGTAGTTTTGATTTGTATTTCCCTAGTTGCCAGTGAGGTTGAACATCTTTTCATATATCTATTGGCTATTTGTATGTCTTCTTGGGAGACATGTATTTTCAGGTCCTCCGCCCACTTATTTTATTGGATACTTTGGTCTTGAGTTTTACGAGTTCTTTATATATTTTGGAAATTAAACCTTTGTTGGAGCTACTGTTTGCAAGTATCATCTCCCTTCTGGTTGGTAGCCTGTTTATTTTGTTGTCCATTTCTTTTGCTGTGCAGAAGCTTTTTAGTTTGATATAGTCTCATTCATTTATTTTTGCCTTTACCTCCCTTGCTTTCAGAGTCAAGTCCATAAAATGTTCTCAGGTCTATAAGTTTGCTACCTATATTATCTTCAATGTAACTTATTGTTTCTGGCCTTATGTTTAGGTCTTTGATGATTTTGAATTAATTTCTGTACATAGGGGCAAACTATAATCCAGTTTCATTCTTTTGCATATGGGTTTCCAGTTGTCCCAACACCATTTATTGAAGATGCTATCTTTATTCCAATGTACATTTCTGGCTCCTTTATCAAAAATTATCTGTCCATATACATGTGCTTTTATAGCTGGGCTCTCTATTCTGTTCCATTCTGTGTGTCTGTTTCTCTGCCAATACCATGCTGTTTTGATTAACATAGTTCTATAGTATAATTTGAAGTCAGATAGCATGTTGCCTCCAACTTTGTTCTTATTTTTTTTTCAGGATTGCTTTGGCTATTCAGGTTCTTTTGTGGTTCTATACAAATCTGATGACTTTCTGTTCTATTTCTTTAAAAAATGACATTGGGATTTTGATAGGAAATGAATTAAATCTGTATATTGCTTTGGGAAATATGACCATTTTAATTATGCTAATTTTTCTAAATCATGAACACGGGGATTTTTTTCATATTGTTATGTCTTTTTCAATCTGTGTTAATAATACTTTGTAATTTTCAGTATCCAGGTCTTTCGCATTCTTTTTTAATTTTATTCCTAGGTATTTTACTCCTTTGGTTGCTATTAAAAAAGGAGTTGTTTTCCCATTTCTTTTTCTGAAGTGTTGCTGTTAGTATACAGGAAAACAATGGATTTTTGCACATTGGTTTAGTACTCTGAAACTTGAATGTATTTGTTTATTGTTTCTAATAGTTTTTTCATAGAGTCTTTAGGGTTTTCTATATACAGCATCATGTCATCCACAAAAAGTAAACAGTTTGAGTTCTTCCTTCCATATCTGGATGCCTTTTATTTCTTTCTCTTGCCTTATTGCTCTGGCCAGAATAATAAGGCAAGACCACTTGCCTTATTATTTCTTTGTTGAATAAGAGTGGTCATGGGATGGGACATCAACATTTCTTTCTATTTCTAAGGAAAACTCATATGTCCCCCCCAAAAAGAAAAAAAAATAATTAAAACACATTAAAAGGTTTATTTAGGTAGGTTGCCCATAGTGGATTTTTCCCCAGGAAGCGGTAAGGAACAAGCAGATAGACATTTCTGTATGGATAGAAGCTGGAAGACAGGAAATTTTGTACAATGTAAATGAGCACCTTAAAACTGTATTAGTGCCATTGGAATAATAAATTTCATTATGATGGTGGGAAAAAAAGAGTGGTAAGAGTAAACATCCTTGTCTTTTTCCTGATCTTAGGAGAAAAGTTTTCAGTTTTTTCGCCATTGAGTATGATATTAGCTGAGTGTTTATTATTTACTAGGGGCCCAGTGCATGAATCCATGCACCTTACAAGGAACTTTGGACCATAAGACTGCGGTGGACACAGGGGCAAGTATCAACCCATCCTTCATGTCCCTACCCGGCCCCAACAGCCATGACCCCTGATTCCTGTCTGCCACCACTCCCATGTGCTGATGGCACTGGCCCCGCTTGCACCCGCTGATGGCATGGAGTGATTGGGGCCAGTGCCAGCAGTGGGTGCAAGTAGCGGCTGCTGCCCTGATTGCTCCTCAGGAGCAGTGGGAGGTAGAGAAGCCCTCAGGGGTGATTGGGGCCAGCAGCCATCACTCACACCTGCTGACAGTGCCTAGTGATCAGGACTGGCACTGGGGGCCTGCAGCAGGTGCAAGTGATGGCAGCAGATGGGCTAGCACTGGGGACCATGGCACGCAGAAGCAAAGAATTTTCAGTAAACACCAGAGACTCACCCCAATGACAGCGACAAGCACCCTGATGATAATGATTGGCACCTCACCTTTGACACCCCCGCTCACCTGCTCCACCATCCTGCCACAGCTGACACCTGCCATGTTTTGCCTGTGTCCCTGGTGGTCAGTGCATGTCATAGTGACCAGTTGTTTGGTTGGTTGGTTGTTCTGCCATTCAGTCTATTTGCATATTAGGGTTCTGTGTGTGTGTGTGTGTGTGTGTGTGTGTGTGTATATATATATATAGAGAGAGAGAGAGAGACTAGAGGCCTGGTACACAAAATTCATGCATGGGGGAGTGTCCTCAGCCTGTCCTGCACCCTCTCACAATCCAGGACAGCTGGCTCCTAACCACTTGCCTGCCTGCCTAACTGATTGCCCCTAACCACTTCTGCCTACCAGCCTGATTGCCCCCTAACCACTCCCCTACTGTCCTGATTGATACCTAACTGCTCCCCTGCTGGACTGATCTCCCACAACTGCCCTCCCCTGCCACCTCCTCCGCCAAGACCAGCCTTCTCCATGCTGCACAGAGCCACCGGACCCCCAGACCTCACCACACGGAAAAACTGTTGGGCCCCACCTCTACTGTGCATGTGGCCATCTTGAGGCAGCCATATTTGTGATGGCCATCTTGTGATGACATCACACCCAAGGGTGTGAGGAGCACCTAGCCTTTTATTAGTAAAGATGGCCTTTATTACATTGAGGTACTTTCCTTCTATTCCTATTTTATTGAGTGTTTTAATCATAAAAGGATGTTGTATATTATCAAATGCTTTTTCTGCATCTATTGATAAGATCATATGATTTTTATCCTTTCTTTTTTTAATGTGGTGGTTAGGTTGATTGATTTGCAAATGTTGAACTATTCTTGTGCCCCTGGAATGAATCCTTCTTGATTGTGATGTATTATTTTTTGGATGTAAGGTTGTATTCAATTTGCTAGTATTTTGTTTAGGACTTTTGCATCTGTATTCATTAGGGATATTGGTCTGTAGTTTTCTTTTTTTGTGTGTTATCTTTGCCAGGTTTTGGTATCAGAGTTTTATTTGCTTTGTAAAATGTGTTAGCAAGTATTGCTTCTTCTTTGATTTTTTTTTGGAATAATTTGAAAAGAACAGGTTTTAATTCTTCTTTGAACATTTGGTAGAATTCACTGGTGAAACCATTTGCTTTTGGATTTTGTTTTTTGGGGGGAGGTTTTTGATGGTTACTTCAATTTCCTAGATTGGTCTACCTGGATTTTCCAATTCTTTATGATATAGTCTAGGAAGATTATATATTTCTAGGAACTTATTCATTTCTTCTAGGTCCATGGTAAGCAAACTCATTTGTCAACAGAACAGCAAACCGCAGCTCATGGCTCGCAGTTTGCGGACCACTGTTCTAGGTTATTGAATTTAGTGGCATAAAGTCTTTCATAATATTCTAGTATGATCCTTTGTATATCTACTATGTCTGTGGTGACTTCTCTCTCATTTCTGATTTTTTTTTATATGGGTCTTTCCCCTTTTATCCTTACTGAGTTTAGCAAGGAGTTAGTCATTTAAAAAAAAACACAAAAAACAGCTCTTTGGTTTTTTGTACAGTCTTTTTGTTCTCTATTTCATTTAATTCTGCTCTGTTTTTTATTATTTCCTTCTGCTGATTTTTGGTTGCTTTTGTTCTCCTTTTTCTAGTATTTTAAGGTGTGATGTTAGGTTGTTTAATTGGGATTTCTCTTGTTTCTTGAAATAGGTCTGTAATATAGAAATGTCCCTCTTATTACTGCTTTTGCTGATGCAGTAATAAGAAGGACATTTCTATATTACACAATGATATGTTGTGTTATCATTCTCATTTGTCTCTATATATCTTTTGATCTCATCTTTCATTTATTCTTTGATCCAGTCATTATTTATTAGTATGTTGTTTAATATCCATGTATTTGTGGAGTTTTTCACTTCCTTTTTACAGTTGATTTTTTAAAAATATGCTTGATATAATTTCATTCATCTTGAATTTGTTGGTGCTAGTTTTGTGATGAACATATGGTCTAACCTTGAGAAAGTTCCATGTGCACTGGAAAAGAATGCATAATCTGATATTCTGGGATGAAATGTTCTGTAAATGTCAATTATGTCCATTTGGTCTATTGTTTCATTTAAGTCTGATATTTCTTTATTGATTTTTTATTTGGTTGATCTGTCTAGAATTGTCAATGGAGTGTTAAGGTCTCCAACTATGATTGTGTTTTAATCCGTTTCTTCCTTTAGTTCTGTGAGTAGCTGTATAATATATTTAGGTTCTCCCTAGTTGGGTGCATATATATTAAGAAGTGTTATGTTTTCTTGATGTAGTGTTCCCTTTATCATTATAAAGTGTACATTTTTGTCTTTTGTTATCTCTGTTATCTTGAGATCTATTTTGTCAAATGTAAGTATGGCTACACCTGCTTTTCTGTGGGTGTTACTTGCTTGGAGAAACATTTTCCACCCTTTTACTTTGAATCTACCTTTGTGTTTGCAGCTTAGATGTGTCTCTTGTAGGCAGCATATGGTTGGGTTTTGTTTTTTGATCCACTCTGTTATACTCTGCCTCTTTATTAGTGTATCCATTTTATATTTAGGGTAATTATTGATGTATGAGGATTTCCTATAGCCACTTTATCTTTTGTTTTCTGGTAGCTCTGTGCCTCCTTTTGTACTTTTCCTTTATGCTTCTGAGTGTTGTTTTTGTTTAATGGTATTCCATACTTCTTTCCTTCATTTCCTCTTTTTTAAGTTATATGTCCTGTTTTGGGGACTTTTGTGTAGGTTTATAAAAAGTGAAGTTGCAAATACATCGTAGGTTTTTCCTTTTTGAGTGCATTTGATACTCATCTTCCTTTTCCAGTTCATATCTTTCTCCCTTCCCCTTGTATGTTTTTGTTGTCACAGATTATCCCTGTTTATGTTGCATGTTTTTTTGGCGATCTCACTAATAGTGTTGTGACCTTATATTCTCCATTTCAGGTAGAATAACTCCCTTGAGTATTTCCTGCAATTTAGGTTTTCCAGTGATAAAATCCTCAGCATCTATATGTCTTCAAATGTTCTTATTTTTCCTTCATATTTAAAAGATAATTTTGCTTGATATATTATATATGGCTGTTAATTTCTCTCTGTCAGATGGTTGAATATTTGGTTTTACTCTCTTCTGGCTTGTAGAATTTCTGCTGAGAAGTCAAATAAAATTCTGATGGGTTTTCTTTTGTAGGTCACTTCCTTCTTTTCCTTGGCTTTCAGAATTTTTTCTTTGTCATTAATTTTTTACAGATTCATTACCAAGTGCCTCGTAGAGAGCCTTTTTGGATTGATGTAACTAAATGTCCTGTTTGCTTCTTGGATCTGAGATCTAGTTCTTTCCAAAATTTGGGAAGGTCTCATCCGTTATTTCTTTTAATAGACTCTCCATTCCATGCTTCCTTTCTTCCTCCACAATGCCTTTGATTCTCATGTTACTTTTTCTGATGGAATCAGAGAGGTCTCATAGAGCTCTCATTTTTCTTTATTCTCAGGTCTCTTCTTTCCTCTGTGTCATTTCTTGATTCCTATTTTTGATATCACTAGTTCTGTCCTCTAACTGGCCGGTCCTGTTTTCTATTTTCAACAGCTCACTTTTTTTCTTTATTTCGTTATTGATTAAGATATTACATATGTCTCTTTATCCTCCCATTGCCCCTCTATCCCCCTACTCATGCCCTCAACCCCCTGGTGTCTGTGTCCATTGGTTATGCTTATATGCATGCATACAAGTCCTTTGGTTGGTCTCTCCCCCTTATCCCACCCTCCCCTACCTTCCTCTGAGCTGTGAGCATTTGATTAAGGCTTCTCTGTCTCTGGATCTATTTTTGTTCATCAGTTTATATTGTTCATTATATTCCACAAATGAATGAGATCAAGTGATATTTATCTTTCTCTGATTAACTTATTTCACTTAGCATAATGCTCTTCAGGACCATCTATGTCAACAGCTCACTCTTGACCTCCTTAATTGCATGCTTCATTTCCAGGATTTCTGATTAATTCTTTTTTAAAGTTTCCATTTCCTTAAAAAAAATACTCATTTTGTTCATTGATTTCTTTTCTGAGTGTACTGAATTGCCTTTCAGTATTTTCTCTTATCTCTTTGATTATTTTCAGAACTGCAATCTTGAAATCTCTGTCATTTATATCACACTAGAGACCTGGTGCATGAATTCATGCACTAATGGGGTCCCTGGCCTGTGGGATTGGTCCAAAACCAGCTCTCCAACATCCCCCGAGGGGTCCAGGATTGTGAGAGGGTACAGGCCAGGCTGAGGGACCCCACCAGTGCACAATCAGGGCCAGGGAGTGATGCAGAAGGTTGGCCAGCCAGAGAAGGACTGTAGGAGAGCTCTAGGGTGTGTCCAGCCCATCTCACTCAGTCCCAATCAGCTGGACCTTAGCAGCAAGCTAACCTACCAGTTGGAGCATCTTCCCCCTGGTAGTTAGTGCATGTCATAGCAACTGGTCGGCCAGTCAATTGTCTGTCCCCTAATAGTCAGTGCATGTCATAGTGAGAGTTTGAGCGGCCTTAGCATATCATTAGCATATTATGCTCTGATTGCTTGAACTGGACCACCAGACACTTAGCATGTTAGGCTTTTATTATGTAGGGTAATTCCATGTGTTCTAGCCTACTATCTGGGGATGTTTCATTATCTTTCTAGTCATCATCATTATTGTGTTTGATCATGGTATTTGTTGTCCTCTTGTTTTCCTATTTATCTCTGAGGAGGTTTTTCTACTCAGTTCCAGTAGATGGCACTGAATTGCAAGATTTTTACCTCTGTGGCCTCTCAGTTTTGAGCCTCTACAGTTTCTGTAAGGCAGTATTGCCTCTGCTTGGGAGTGGGGTTTGTTTTTTCTTCACTATAATGGTGACCACAGGCCTCTAAGGGTCTAGCCAAGCACTCCTCCTGGGGCTTAGAGAGAAACAGTGATTCTACTGCAACAGCTCTTGGTTCACAGATAATATCATCTTGGAGCCAACTTCAAGGGCAACAGGAGGCAAGTTTTGGGAGTCTAATCAGGGGCAGGGCTCTGATTTTTTTTTTTAATATATATTTTTATTGATTTCAGAGAGGAAAGGAAAGGAAAGAGAGAAATAGAAACATCAATGATGAAAGAGAATCATTGTTTGGCTGCTTCTTGCATGCCCCCTATGGGGGATTGAGCCCACAACCCAGGCATATGCCCTTGACTGGAATCAATCCTGGGATCCTTCAGTCCTCAGGCTGACACTCTATCCACTGAGCCAAACCAGTGAGGGCTCTGATTTACTTTCTTTGTCTGAAAGACACCGCCAGGCCCAGCAGTGGGAAGCCACTTGGCAGCACCCAGTGCTCTGTAGAGAAGGCATCCGCTGACTCAGTGTTTGTTCATGCTGCTTACATGCGCAACCCATATCCTCTTCCTAACACACCCATGATTCAGTCACTGCACTCTCACTGCTTGTGGTCTGACCACACAACTCAGACATCAATGTCCTTTCCTGTTGCTGGTAGCTCACCCCTTGCCATTCACAGATTACCTTGCTGGGCTGCCTCCCACTACTTTCTGTTCCTCTCGGCCAGCCATAGAAAGTGCCTGCTACCACAGCTGGCTTTCTCCCCTTTCCTGGCCAGGATGCAAGTTCCCAGCTGCACTGCAGATGTACTGGCCTGTAGGACTGCTGCATCCATGGCTAGCCATGTTCATGCTTTCCTCCCTTCTCATCGCCCCACATATTCCAGGAAGCCCACCTTAGGTGTTTCAATGGTGGGGCTCTCAGGTATGCATCTGTGTTGAGCAGGAACTTCTTTGATTAATTGTAGATGGTTAACTTGTTGAAATGTCAGGGTGAGAGGAAAGGACATGCGCTTCTCTTTCTCTTTAACCCTTGGCATTTTAATTATGATGTATCTTCGTTTGGGCCTCTTTGGGTTCCTCTTGTTTGGGATTCTCTGGGCTTCCTGGACCTTTAAGTCTATTTCTTTCATCAGGTCGGGGAAGTTTTCTGTCATTATTTCTTCAAATAGGTTTTAATATCTTGTCTCTCTTTTCTCCTTCTGGCACCCCCAAAATGCAAATGTTGGTACACTTCAAGTTGTCCCAGAAACTCCTTACTGTATCTTCATATTTTTGTATTCATTTTTCTTTGTGTTCTTTTGCTTGGGTGTTTTTTGCTTCCTCATATTCCAAATTGTTGATTTGATTCTCAAAATCCTCTGCTCTACTATTGAATCCCTGTAAATTATTCTTTATTTCAATTCATGTATATTTAATTTCTAACTGATCCTTTTTTGGTATCTTTTACATTCTCACTAAGATCCTTGAAAGTTTCACTAAGTTCCTTGAAGATCCTTGGGTAACCTTATAATTGTGGTTTGGAACTCTGTATATAGTAGTTTGCTTTCTTCTATCTCTTTCATTTGTGACATGTTTCTTTATCTCCACATGTTGGTTGCTTCCTTGTGTTTGTTTCTGTGTATTACATAGAACTGCTATGTCTCCTAGAATTGGTAGAGTGGCCTTTTGTAGTAGGTGTACTGTAGGGCCCAATGGCTCAGCCTCCTCTGTCACCTGAGCTGGGCACTCTAGGTGTGTCCCTGTGTGGGCTATGTTCAGTCTTGTAGTTGAGCCTTGATTGCTATTGGCATCATTGGGAGGAGTTGACCTTTAGCCCAATTTGCTATGAGGACCAGCTGTGACTACCGTGGGAGAGCTGCTCTGCAGGAAATACTCCTATGGAGCAGAACTTGCTTCAGTGGGGCTTTAGTAATTGTAACTTGCTGTGGTCTGAAGTTGTCCATTGGGTGCACTGGTTCTAGGGCCTCCAGGAAGATGCAAAGTCAGCCACTGCCTGGGGCCACCCAGCAGGAGCTACAGAGGGATCTGAAGGCAGCTGTTATTTGCTATTTGTGTTGGGCGTGGAATTGCCCAAGTGAGGCCCAGCTATGAAGCAAGGCAGGCTATTGCTAATGCTGGGTCTTGGGCCTTTTACTGAGAGGTTTTGGCACACTAAAACCAGCTGCAACTTCTTTGAGAGATATTATCAGTCTGAAAGCTGAGCCAGGACAGGCCATTTATATGGAGAAGTTGCTGCAAACAGCTTGGGTGGGGCTGCAAATTGGATGGGCTGGGGTCTCAGGGAATCACTAGGGCATAGTAAACAGTGTGAGCCAAGCTGATGGAGATTCAGATATAGCCACTGCCAGTCAGCCCTACAACAGGGGAGGTCCCAGTACAGAAACAATGATACCTTCAGGCACTCCCATATGGGAGGAAGCCGTCCCTGAGTTCCTGCCTTGATACCAGACAATCTCGTATCTCCTTGTGTGTGTCTGGTTCCCCCAAAACTACCTGCACTGGAGCCCAGAGGGATCGAGTTTGAGTAAGTTCACA
The DNA here is from genome assembly GCA_011751065.1 of Lasiurus cinereus. Classification (NCBI taxonomy): domain Eukaryota; kingdom Metazoa; phylum Chordata; class Mammalia; order Chiroptera; family Vespertilionidae; genus Lasiurus; species Lasiurus cinereus. Next base: position 8,635,602 of record JAAGEH010000032.1, read on the forward strand.
CACTGGCCCTTTAAAAGGAACACGTGGGTCTCCAACAGCCTCCATGTCACTCTGCTGGTTTTTATAGCATATAGTTAGGGGGACTTCTCTTCCCAGCTTTGGATCCCTGGGCTGAGGCTGGTATGGGACATGGGCCCCTTGCTCCTCACAGGAGGGCTCCACAGAGAATATCTCCCTCCAAATTTAAAAACAAAAAGCAAACAAGCAACAACAACCAAAAACGGCACACATGGTTGTCAGATGAGCCCATTCCATACCTCTGCTTCTCCTACCAGTCTCAGTGTGCTTTCTTCTTTATTTATCTAGTTATAGGACTTCTATTTAGGTGGTTTTGAATGATGGTTGTTCTGTATTTTAGTTGTAATTTTGATGTGGTTATGGGAGGTGGCACATAGGGACGTTTACCTATGTTGCCATCTTCTTGAGAGATCTTATTCATCTTTTTAAAATGCATGTTTAGCTCATATTTATTTTAATGTTTAATGTTTAATATTAGAAGTAATTTGGGTCTTTACTTAGAAGTTTGGTGATATTTTTGTTTTCAGAATATGTCATAGAAACTTAACTCTTGTTTCTATTGATAGCCCAGTGATTTTCAACCTGTGTGCTGAAAGAGTTTTTAAAACATGCAAAATCTGACTATTTAGTCAGGGCCACTGACCTTTTTTCCTTTAGAACATCAAGTAAAAAACTGACAACAGCCAATACAGCATTAGCTACGTGGTGTGGTGTGAATCAAAATTATACCTTTCTTTTCTTTATCAGATCGGCAAAAAGTATGACATTTTTTGGTGTGCCGCAGAATTTCAGTAATTAGGTTATGTGTGCCATTAGATGAAAAAAGTTGAAAATCACTGAATTAGCCTATGGTAGAACGCGTTTCCTCACATGCTATTTCACTTAAAGTCGCAATTTCTAAGAACCTATCCAGGAGAACTTCCTATATATCATTTAATCCTCACAGCAATCTGGGGAAGTATATGTACTCATTATCCCCACTTTATAGCTAAAGACTTAGATACAGTGTGCATAAATAATTTTTCCCAGGTCATTTAACTAGCAAGTCAGCTAACTATTGCCCTATGGTCCTAAGACACATTTGTGCCTTATACAAATTATTGTACAAAAAGGTGGTTTTGAGCTATAAAATGTGTTTTGTTTTCACCCAAACATATCAACTTGTTAGGTTTAAGGAAATTACCTCCCACTTTTTTTTCCCCTAGATCTCTTGTATTTTAAATTTAGGTGATAATAGTGGACTATGATCTGTATGGCATCATAGTTTAACAAATGGCTTGGGATGTAGATCCCTTGGCAAAATTTAGAGTGGATCCCTCTGGCAAGATTTAAAGTAGAGAGGGGTTATTTGGTATTCTCTTGGTCAAAACAGGTCATCATAAATCTCTTGACTAACTATTCTTGGACCTCCACCCACAGCCAAGGCAAGTCAAGGCATTTACATCTTTATGCCTGTTCCTTTTTAACTTATCCTGCCCTTCAGAGCCATAAACTTTCCAAATTTTACTTCAAAGCTCTCCCTTCTCCAGTTTAGACTTTAAATGACTGTTTCTGAAATTAAAAGCAGAAAATCACAGAACCTTTAAATGTAGAAACGTGTGAACATAGAACAGCAACATGCCAAGTACAATTTTAACATTTAAGTGTATTAAGGAAATTGAAATGTATTTAAATTGTAGAAGAAGACATAGTAATATTATACACCTTATGTCTAAAATATGGGTTGTTGTTTTTTTATTAATTAATGCAGCAAATAAACTGTGAGTAGGGAAACTGCCATTTGCTACTTTTGGGGAAGATTTAAGAAAGTTGTGAACATCATCTCTTATTGTGTCATTTCTGGTGTTTATGCAGTCAGACAGGTTTAACATTAAGATCTCCTAGTCTGAAGTGTCATTTATAGAGATGGTAATTTGAGGAATTTGAAAAGAATGGCAATAATGTGAGCCATTTTAAAGATGCATGGCAGTTCATATATCGAAGGATGGTTTTTTAGAGATACCGAAGACCTTGTCAAATACATAGAGCCAAACTTTCCAGCTAATTTCTAGATTGTTAACAATGCCTTTTTCTTTATTTAAATGGTCATTTTCTTGAATAAAATTATATCATAATTTTGTAATTCAACACAATTCAACTATATATTTATTAAATAAGTCAACCTTCTAGAACTGCAGTATAGCAGCTAGAAGTTGAACTCAAGATAAACAGCCCTCATTAAGCTTCAGCTAAGAATCAGAGTAAGTTCATTCAATTTTCAGAACTAGTGGCCCAACTTGCATGTACAAAGGAATGCTGTTATAAACAATTAATGCCCCTTGCAACACACATGCACACAGAAGTTACTCATACATAGTTAAGAAGTCACTTTTCTGAGACTTTGGCTAAAAACAGATTTCATGAATGAAACACTTTGAGGAACATCTCCAATATTCTCCTTGGGAAAATGAAGTAACAAAATCCCGTAGATACTTAAAATTAATAGTGCATTTTGTTTTGGCATGATGTGATGCTTTGCCACAAAATAGTGCCAGAAAGTTTTTTATTTTTTATTTTTGAAGATGAAAGATTCTCCACACTTAATTCATTGATCTGAGTCATCTTTACATAATGGTTTTCATGTTAAATCATTGGACAATACAAAATTTTCTGGTGACTGCAATCAACTTCATATTCTAAATATATAAAAAATAAATAAAGTCAAAGAGAAGGATAACTTTATTTTACAGGATTTATATAGTACTAAATATATGGGCTCAAACTGTCTTTTACAAAATATTAAATCAGATGGTCTTTATAACAAGCTCATGGGCCTATTATTATTAGCCCCATTTTATAGAGGAGAAAATCGAGCAGCTGGCTAGCTTTCACACAGTGTGTGGTAAAGCAAGATGTCAACACCTGCTGTTTAGTACCAGGGTCTGGGCTCCAACCACTGCACTACACTGCCTCATGCCTCACACCAGACCACACTTATAGTTTGTAATGATGAGCTAATAATAGAAACAAAATATTTAACATTTCCAGACCTCCTTCTGGTCACTCACCAGTAATTGCCTCCCCATAGACTTCATTCTAATCTTCAAAGTGAAGTTTCAGACTGAAACTCTTAGACTTTGGAAAGGTGGAGCCTTTGAGATCACAGAGGGACAATCTTTGTAAATGGGCTATGGAGAGTAACTTAATATCAAGAATATTTACAAACTGTCGAATCTCAGAGGAAGTCAGAGGAGGGTGGGTGGATAGGAAGAGATCAACTGAAGAACTTGTATGCATATATGCACAACCCATGGACACAGATAATAGGGTGGTGAAGGTGGGGAGAGGGTGAGAACAGGGACAGGGGGCTAGAAGAAGTTAATGGGTGGGGGAAATGGGAATATATGTAATACTTTTAACAATAAAGGTTTTTTAAAAAGAACCTATATATATAAAAGCCTAAGTGACCATTCAATTGTTCTACTGTTTGACCAGTAGCTATGACAAACACTGACCATCAGCAGGCAAACACTCAACACACAGGCATGGAAACATGAAACAGACTAATAAATCTCAGAGGGATGGGGGAAAAGGGAAGGGGGAAATTAACCAAATTAACCAAAGATTTTACATGCACTCTAGAGGCATGATGCAAGGCCTGGTAGGGTCCCTTGGCCTGGTCCGTGGCACCAGGCCAAAATTGGCAGTCTGACATCCCCTGAGGGCTCTCAGATTGCTAGAGGGCACAGGCTAGGCGGAGGAACCTCACCAGTACACAAATCTGTGCACCAGGCCTCTAATATTTAATATATTTTGTGAAAAAGTTTGAAAGTAAAGTTGAGACATTACAATTTGTTGGCACTCTGCTTATTTGAAAAGTTTCTTTAACTTATAAATTTCATTACCTACACCTTAAGTCTTCCAGCCCAGATGGATGAGGTCAGAATCAGTGTGCATTTTATCTGAACAAAGATAAAGCTGGGGCTTAATAAGAAGCCATCAACCTCCAACTCTTATGCTCTGCATAATGAGGAAAGCCACCCTAACTGACAAGGAACCAAGCAGCACTCTCATAAGTTTACCCACAGCCATGGGTATTTCTGGAACAATAAAGATGTTCTGCTGGTGGTGGTATTGATGGAAATGTGACCTATCCTGGAAGCTTTCAGATGCCAATTTACCCCCTTTCTGACCAGGGGACTCTCCACTATTGGTCCAAATTAGAAAAGTGTGTTTTTTATTTTTATTTTGTAACAGGAGATAGAGGGGACGGTGCATTGACAGAAAGGCAGCTAAAGGTGGGCATCCTGTAGATCTTGGACATCTGGGCATCATTAGCTGTGGAGGGGCCAGCCCACAGGAGAGTTAGTAGAAAGGAAAAGAATCTTTGGCCAGAGGGAGGAAGTCATGGCTGGAGGAAAAACTGGCTTAATTTTTGGAAAAGATTTTTCTTTGAAATGATTTTGGAAGCCATTCATTCTTTAAGGGCCCAGGATAAATAGTTTAGCTAGTATGTTACAGAAGGAAAAAAATACTAGATCCATCCATGAAGATGAGATGGATTTCATTGTATAATTCTCACTATTCAGAAAGCTTGCAAAAATGCCCCATCTCAAGGCTCACAGAACTCAGGCTCAAATAACTCTTCTAAAAGCATTAACCCTGACATTCACCAAGCTTTAGTTGCAACCTCTTCCTGTTATGCGAAGATTTCAAGTGGAACTCATTTTTTTGGTCAGTGGAACTGGAAGAAGTAGCTTAATCATCAATAGGTAAGTGTTATGGATTATTGGTTTTTTTCCCTTCCTTTTTGGGAAAAATCACTTATAATGATTGATCTTTACTCATTCAAAAGCTCTAACTACTTAAAGAGAGGGTAACCACAAAATGTCCTTTAAAAGTGTTGCAGCAATAGCTGTCTAGAAGTTATTTAGAAGTAATTCACTACTAAGAAAAAAATGACTACATATATCACATCTGTTAAAATGTCACTCTAAAGTGTGAAAAGAAGCTCAAGAGAGCTTATTTAGAGACCCTATTCTGTGATTTGGATAGATATTTTGATATTAAAGATTAAGTTATAAGGAAAAAAGTCTTTTTGTATCTCCAGGGTCTAAAATATTTGTAAAAAGAACAAAAAAAAAAGGTGTTTAGTAAGTTTTTGATAGGTTATTATTCTATAGCCTTTCTATGTAAACAATTAATTGGGCTTTGTCAGCTTCCTTGAAAGTGAGTTTAGCAATCAAGATCACTTGGATAAAGGAATGCAGCAGTGAAAACATGGCCTTCAGAGTCTGATGACTGGGAGCAAATCTTACAACACCTATTGCCTACAATGGAGTCCTTTGCAAGTTTCTAGACTCCTCTAAACTACAGCATTATCCTATATAATAAAAGGTTAATATGCAAATTGACCCTAACAGTGGAACAACCAGGAATGACCTGTCATTATGATGTGCACTGACCACCAGGAGGAAGACAATCAATATAGGAGCTGCCCCCTATTGGTCAGTGTGCTCCCACAGGAGGAGCTCCACTAGCCACAAGCAAGGCTGATAGCTGTGAATGCAGTGGCGGTGGCTCTCCTACCTCCATGGCAGCACTAAGGATGTCTAACTGCAGTTCCCAGGCTTCCAGAGGGATGTCTGACTGCCAGCTTAGGCCCAATCCCCTGGGGAGTGGGCCTAAGCCGGCAGGTGTACATCCCCCAAGAGGTCCTGGACTGTGAGAGGGTGCAGGCCAGGCTGAGGGACCCTCCCACAAGTGCAAAAATTTCCATGAACCAGGCCTCTAGTTTGTAAATAAGGACTATGATACTCTTTTGCAAGAATATTGTAATCATTTAACCAGAGATAACAGTTGTAGAATGCTTGACATGAAAATAAGCATTCAATCAATAGTAGTAATTGTTATTTTAAAGATAACCCCTTTTGAATCATTGGAGTCTATGAGTATTCACATTTACATTAGATGATGCTGGACTTCAATTTTTTCAAGCTGTTTTTATTTTATAGGCAAAAACCACTGTCACATCAAGGAAGGACAAATGGTAGATTATTATCTTATTTATTAAGAAAGAGTAAGGCTAAAATAGTTCAGTGAAAAAAGCTAGTTATAAAACATACACAGAATTGCTGCATTTAAAAAATGTATGTAAACTTGTTTGAAACACATATATCTAAATATTAATCAGTTGTCCCTAAAATGTCCTTTATTTTTTTCTTTTACACTTTCCCCCGGATTTTCTGAAGTGAACCTGTCTTTTCTTATTAGAGAGAAACAACATATGGTATTTTTAAAAGGAATGGAAGGTAGAGTCACAATAGATCCAATCTGTAGGTGTGTGTGAGGCCAGGCTGGATCTACTGCATGTGAAAGTAGAGAGAGACCCTAGTAATGGGCAGCAGGGAACCTGCAATCGCTCAGTCTATTTGATGTAAGGTTCTATGAATTTGGAGCCATCGATATTTCAGAATCTTCAGGCTCTACTTATCAGAGCCTGGTGTTTTATCTCACTTGCTCCAAGTATGTCACTGTTCCAGACATACTTGTAAAAAGAACAATTTTTTTTTGTTCTTTTTTTTGTTCTGATCTCTTGGGACCCCTGAGATCAGAAACATACTAAACTCTGGGTATCCACACCTGCTGTCACCGGTCACGGCCCCTGAACTGACCCAAGTTCGAGGAAACACAGTTGTCAAACATCTGGAATTCTGACTTGCTCTATTTTAATTTAGGAAAACACATTGTATGATTTTTAAAGTACTTAATTAAAAAATCCTCATATTCTCACCCTGGCCAGTTTGGCTAGGTAATTAGAGCACTGACCCTGAGACTGAAGGGTTGTAGGTTTGATTCTGGGCCAGGGCATGTACCTCAGTTTCAGGCTCAATCTCCAGCCCCAGTAAGGGGCTGGAGGGGGAGGCAACCAATCAATGTGACTCTCTCATATCAATGTTTGTCTCTGTCTCTCTTTCTCCCTTCCACTCTCTCTAAAAATCTATGGGGGAAAAATATCCTCAGGTGAATATTAACAAAAAAATAAAAAATAATTTAAAAATACACATATTAAAAAAATAAATAATAAAAATATAAAAATACACATATTCTTAATCATACTTAATTTTATTTACATTTTAGTGGCTATGAGTAATATTTTGTGGAACATTTAAAAATGTCCCGACTTTCGAGCTTATTGATTAAATTGGAAAAAATTGTCATATTTTTGTCTCTTTTTATGCCTATAACTCCTATTTCAATAATATATATCAGAATTAATGTGTTTCTAAATTGGCATTTATCAAAATGAATGAACACTTTGCTCACAGAGCTTTGTGCTTACCCATCTTGAATTGCAGTAGATCTGGATTCTCTGTATAATTCACATGTCCAAACCAAGGATGGTCCCACTTTACGTTTCAACATGGTTTGTGTTTTATAACAGTCAAGATTTTCCTAACAACGCACCTCTTTTTTTTTTTACTTTCCTTTTCATTTTTTGGTATTAAAACACGCTCTTTTGGCTGGTTGAATAAGTTGTTACTGCCAACCAGTTGCTTTTATGGTAATTGACAGCAAAGCTGATTTTTGGAACCTTAGAATCTAAAAAGGCATCTTAGCCCAGACTTTGGAAAGGCTGAGCCAAGCTACTTGCAGAGTGAGAGCTTCAGCTGAGCGGAATGTGGGGGCAGTCAGACGGAAGTCTGTACATGTTAATCTGCTCTAGCTCAGATGGATGGGTGCCCTCTTTTCAGCAGCATTCAGCATCCTTCCTTCTCCTGTCAGATTGAGCTACTGGGTGCCACTTCTGGAGAGGAGGTGGTGAGACCACATGTCTGCAGTGGGCAGAAGTGACATAAGCGCCTGAGCACTGCTGATGAGTCAACACCCCCCACTCCTTAAATACTGACAATTGACTAATAAGGCACAAAATAATTGAACAAGATGAGAGCCAGAAAGTTTAAACTTCAAAGGAAAAGAGCATAAGAAAAATAAATCTTTATATTTAATACAATTATTTAATGTGATAGTGAATTGTGTATTTTCTGAGTTCTCTACAAATGATACCAGTTCTCTAAAATTTCTGGGGCACTTCCCCAGATTGTACCTCAGCATAACAAATAGAAAATAAAAATGTCCCCAAACTCCCAGATCTCTCTCTCTCTCTTTTTTTAAAATATATTTTATTGATTTTTTACAGAGAGGAAGGGAGAAGGATAGAAAGTCAGAAACATCGATGAGAGAGAGACATCCATCAGCCGCCTCCTGCATGCCCCCTACTGGAGATGTGCTCGCAAGCAAGGTACATGCCTCCGACAGGAATCGAACCTGGAACCTTTCAGTCCGAAGGCCGACGCTCTATCCACTGAGCCAAACCGGTCTTGGCAGACTCCCAGATCTTTATAGTTCTTTGCTTACCAGGAAAGAACAAATGTTTCTGAATGAAAAGGCCCCTGTTTTCGTTTTTTCTGATAGCACTGGAAACTAGAAACACTGTAGGAGGTGGCTCTCAGATGCATAATATCCTAGGGACAACGGACAACTCTCCAATAACAGCAGCAGGAAAGCATGCCCTTTTCACACCAATTTAGGTTTGAACCAAAACCACTCTGGACAAAGAGATAACCACCCCACTCCCCTCCTCCCCTTCTCACTCCCTCCACCACGCCCCACCCCCCGGCCAAAAGCTATGGTAGTCAGCTTTCTCTTGTTGGTTTGAAATGTTTGACATAGAACTTTGTTACATGCTATTTAGTATTAACTATTGACAAAGAATCAAAATGTTTCTTCTATACATTATTTTTTAAAAAAAATATTTTATTGATTTTTTACAGGGAAGAAGGGAGAAGGATAGAGAGAAACATTGATCAGCTGCCTCCTGCACACCCCCCACTGGGGATGTGCCCACAACCAAGGTACATGCTCTTGACTGGAATCAAACCTGGGACCCTTCAGTCCTCAGGTTGACGCTCTATCCACTGAGCCAAACCGGTTAGAGCTCTACCTTACTTTTTATGAAGATTTTTCTTCTGTTTCTGGGAAAGAAACCTGATTCCATACCTAAGGACACTGCTGGTGCCCATCTGCCTTAGAAATGAAATACAGGATTCAGTCTTTGGAATACTGCCAAGTACATTGTTGAAATTTGTGAACCTAATTAGGAATACCCGAGTGGGAAGTGGAGTCTGTGTTTTTACACTTCAAAGGTATTTTCATAGGCACCAAACCGTAAAACACACATATCCAAAGAGTAAGCAGAATTTTATAATCTCACAGTTGGCTGCAGTAAACTTGTTTCTCAGTGGCACAAGTTCAAGGAGGCAGCCACGGGGAGTACAGACATTCAGGGGACTGCAGGACCTACAGCTTTACTCTTCGTCTCAACTAGAAGCTCTCCTTGAACCTTAGCAGTGAATTACATGCTCCCTTTCCACAGACAGTCTCCATTTATTTCTGACATTTCTGGGCTCTGTAACCCATTACCTATTTGATAGCCACAGGCGTCCTTCTTGTCTAAACAGTGCTCTCAAGTTGGCCATTCAGGTGGGGAGTCTGATTCTGGCCCTTCTTGTATGTGAGACTGCTTGGTTTGTGAGCCAGAGCATCAATTACATGGTCTTTTCTAAATTATGTTTTGTTATTTCCCTAATGTTATTTAAGCTTCATGGAACTTATTCTGCTTTTGCCAAGTCTTTCCAGTGAATAAATATCTCCACAACCTATTGCTTCACTCTGGCAATAGAATTGTTGCAATTTGTGGGCAAAATTGAGCAAAGGCCTGACTTTCCCCACCTCCTCTGTAAAATGTCCAATGTGCTGGCCGGCCTTCTTCCTCTTACACAAAGGCCTTGACTTGTTCTGTGTTCTGGTAGTGCCTTGTCTCTGTCAGTACTGAGGAAAGATTTATAGAGAACAGTACTAAGCAAAGAATGGTTTACAGACATAATAGGGACATGCTGTCTACACACAGAGTCATTAGTACTAAATACATTAAGATACAAAGTGCTTAGAATACTGCCTGGCATGTAGGAAGTGATCTTGAACTAGAATTATCAGTTGTGTGAGTTAACACTAGTCATTCTTTTCCTCCATTTACATGAGTAATTTTGTAATTCCAAACGCAGCAAAGTGTAACTAATCATTCAGGTCTGCCTAATAGGAGCCAGAAGATTAGAGGCTGAGCATCCAATGGCTCACGGATCTGATTATTTCTCCAAAGGATCTCTAAAACAAAAGGAGACCAAAGGAACTGACAACAGTTCTTATTCCATTTTGGATCAGATGAGCATTATCTCATTTATTCTTCCTAACAACCTTATCGTTTATTCACTAAATGCTTTTGTTTTGTTTGATTTTTTGTTTGTTTGTTTTAAGCTCCCAGGGTGAAAGATTACTCAAAGAGCTTACAGTGACCCAGAATTGTCTCCTCGTGAGGCCTAATTTAGGATATGTTAATAGGCTTTCCACATTTTTCCTTCATAAAGGGCACCAAAGTTTAGCTACATGGCTATGTGATTATATTCTCTTGACCACATCTTCCCTGAGAATTTTTGCCCTGGTTGGACTATATTATGATCATGATGTTTTTCCGCATGATCAATTTAGCCTTAAACATTGCAGGGGGAGTAAATTGCCTTCAGAAATATCAGGTTGGGGTAGTAAAACAAAGGGAAAGGGCTTAAGAAGAAACAGCTTTCCAAAGGTCCTCAAGCTAGAAGAGGGCCCTGAGCAAACATTGTGCTTTTCGTGCCTCATTCTGTAGCTGCTTGGTAATGTGGCTGTTGATGAGAGTGGTGACTTAACCCCTGTCTAGTTTTGGAGTCTCATAGGCTGAGGGGAAGTCCCAACCCCACTCCTTTGCCCTACTTTCCTGTCATGCTGGTAACCTCTCTTTCCCTCTATCTGTCCACTTTTGTGTTGCTAATTCGTTTAGCCAGAGGAGCAACCCAAAAATCAAGATCAAGATCAAAAACCTGCTTTGTCTTTCTTTATATTTATCGTGCCAGCACATCTGATACGTTACAAACTTTCAAAATGAAAGGTGCGGTGATCACACAATGTGTAAAATTAAGAAGAATCATAATGAGTAGGTTGTGATCAGAAAAGCTTTTTATTATATAGTGGACATTAGTGTTCTGAGTGAGGGAGCAGCAGGAAGAGTAGTTCTTTCAGAGACTGGTTTCTGCTGATTGGAATACGCCAGGGACTCCTGTGCTGCTGTCAGCATTGGGTCTGTTACTCCTTTGCTTACTAGCCTGAGGGAACCAACTGCCAGTGCTTTTTCAAAGATGGAGGTTTGATTCCTTTGAAATCATAGAATATTGAGCCAATGGCACCCTGGAGACCTTCTAGGAACACCCTTATTTTATAGTTGAGGAATTTTCACTCTGGATGTTGTGGTGCAGCAAAATCTGGCCAAAAGTACATGACAGCTTAATGGTGGAGTGGAACCAGCACCAGGACCATAACTTTGCGATATTGTTCTCCTCCTTGTGAAAAGGCCCAACTTATTCGAATAAATTAACCTGAGACTATTTTATGTCTGTAAAAGCTACTTTTTATTCTTTATTACTTGTCCTTTGTAAAGATTGTTTTTTGCATTTTAATTTTAATTACTTTATCTTTGTTATAAAAAACTACAACCTTATTTTATTTTTTGTTGTTGTTAATCCTCATCAAAGGGTATGTTATCCATTAATTTTTAGAGAGTAGAAGTGAGGGATAGAAGAAGGAGAGAGAGAGAGAAAGAGAGAGAGAGAGAGAGAGAGAGAGAGAGAGAGAGAGAGAGAGAGAGAAACATCAGTGTGAGAGATCAACCATATTTTCTGATGAACTTTTATTCCTGGTAATTCATGATGAAACTCCTGAGATTAAAAGGGAAAGAAAATTAATTGAATTTCTGCTTTTCTTTACAGACACTCTGGAAAATGGGTCCAATAACAGGTGAGCAATAGGTTTTGATTTGTTGTTTGTGCTTTTCAGTGTTGCCATTTTCTGTATAGCTCCAGTGAGTTTGATTATTTTCTTTTTGTTTTGTTTCAATCCAGTGCAGCTAATAGGAAGGGGCTGAGCAAGGATGACACATACTGGAAGGAGATCAATGCTGCTATGGCTTTAACGAATCTTGCACAAGGAAAAGACAGACTACAGGGAACCGCCAGTTGCATCATCCAGAAGTCGTCGCATATAGCAGAAGTGAAGACAGTCAAGGTGCCCCTGGTCCAGCAGTTCTGACAGTCTGCGCTTTGCAGACCAATGGCTGTCCTTCACAGAGTTTTCTCACAAATCCTCATGTTGAAAGCTGAAGCAGGAATGATAATGACTCCCTTTGAAATGTCTTCTTATTTTTAAATATCCTAAATATTTCATTTAGTTGCTTCTATAAAAGACATATAAATTATAAAAACCTTCACTTTAATCAAAAATATTAACTTATTTTATGTTATTCAAACTATGTATACAATGTCTGCATTGCCATCACAGTAAGTGCCTTGCTTCCTGAAATAAGCTACAACGTGGGCACAGCAGAGCAGCTATGCCTCAAAATGACAACGCCATAATGCTTATTAGTCTCTGTGTGTCATTCCAGATGGACCTGACCATTCCAGGACTGAAACCATAATTGCCAAAAGCCCTCGAAATATATTCAATAATTCACATGTGAAAACTTGGAAACCCATTCTGCCCAAAGGAAATGTTCCTTTAAGAAAAATTTCTGCGGTTCTTAAAATTGTTCGGGATTCTTTGTAGAGTGACAGTAAGACATTTATGCATTTATCGTGCCAGCACATCTGATACGTTACAGACTTTCAAAATGAAAGGTGCGGTGATCACACAATGTGTAAAATTAAGAAGAATCATAATGTGATCAGAAAAGCTTTTTCCATGCACTGCTGGAAAATACATGCTCTTTAGAGTTAATTTGGATTTTCTTTTTCTCAAGTTTTGCTGAAGTTTTAAAAAAAATTATTATATAGATAACTCAAAATTTTCCTGTGTAGAAGTAAACTTATTGTTTAATTTTAAAATATAAACTACTTGTTTGCTATTTTTGTAATGGAAATTGTTTTTCTTAAGGAATGGCTAAAAAAAACTTTTATTTGGTTCATTTCAAATTACAATTGCTGATGAGCGATTTATTTTGCAATGAGAACAAGATAATGAAAGAAATGAATCTCTGTATATATATATATATATATATATATATATATACACACACACACACACACACAAAATTTATTTTTAAATTTAAAACATATTGATAATAAAACAGTTTCTAAATTTTGCCAAGTAGGACTTTAAGTAAAAATTAAGTGAAATTGTGCATTAAAATAAAGGACATTTTGTTTCTAAATTATGCTATCATTGAGTGAGAATAATCAATATGAAGAAAGAAGAATATCTTTTATAATCAAACAATAATATTCAAATAAGCTTGAAACTTGAATAAAAGTAGAGATACCAAATATAGCAGAGATGTAAAAAGGATTTCACTCTTTCATGGGGGAAGTTTTTATGTGTATGTAATATATTTTGTAATTTTTTCTTAACTGGAAAACATTTTTGTGAGTGTGAATGAGAGCCAGTAGTGCAGCCATGTAGTGACATTTTTTATTTTATTTTGCAAAATGCTTTTAAAACCAAAGGCTGCTCTAGTCCATATGTGGACAGTATCAATCTTGACATAAATTGTAGGACACTTTTTCATGTAACATAGTGTTTGGGGATTGAGTTTATTTAGTGTATGAAAATAATTTGCTATAAAAATGTTTTGTACATATTTTTACTTGTTTTCTAAATTGTTGTTTTCAGTAAAAATAAGTGCAACGCAAGATATGTAAGTTATGACTGTATGATCAGATGAAGTATGTGTTCTTTTGGTTTACATCCTTAAGTAGTTTTTTACATTATAAAAAACTTTTTAATCTTTGTAAAATAATTTTGTCAAAATGGGATCCTATCAATGAAAACTAAAGACAAGTACTTCACTCTTTTTCATACTATTATAAGTTATTCTGGTATTAAATATTTTAATAAATTGTTTTGTTTTGACATATTCCAGTTAGATGAATGGATGCTGGTTGTTTTTATTTGAATTGGTTATAAGTCATTGTTGCCATTTTTTAAAAAAAGAAATCAGCAAATGTGTTCAGTGTTATAAACTATGGATGACAAGCCAATATAGAATGGCTACTCATATGTGTATGTTTTTTTTATATACCAAAGTTTGGAGTCTGGCCTATAAACATATCAAGAAGATTTTATAATTAGCACATCCTTGGCAATATCTCCAGTTGCAAGTAATTTTCATTTCTTTCTCTTGCTGCTTAACATTTTCTGGAAACCAAAGTCCCCCCAATCCTATAGAAGAATCTTGAACAATGCTGAGCCAGCTGTTAAAAATCTAACTCATAATTTATGTTGCAGAGAAATAGAATTACCTCTATGCTTTGTTTTGCCATGTGTAATCATTTTAATAAAATTAATAACTGCCAAGAGTTCTTGACAGATTTAAAATAAAAGTTAATTTCTAGACCTCAATGATCATATGAATTTTGTTTTTCTTTGAGAATTGACCAGGTGGAAAAAGAAGTAGAACAGAAGGGCCCATTATATGCAGTAATTTCCCTTAGGTTACTAAGGGATGTGATATGGGAGCACTGCATTGGTGTTGGGTTTGATTTCATCACCTTCAGACCACCAACCCACCTTCTCAGAGCTGAGGAAAAGAGAGTGTGCTTCTGTTAAAATACATCTCAAATGAATGTTTTCATTAAATACCTTCTTTCAGTAGCTAATACAACAAGCATTATTTCTGTGTGCTTTGTTCTGGAGAGAACCTGGGCCTTGAGGCTAGACAGCTCTATGTTGAATCCTAACACTGCCACTCATTCCTGTGAGATCCAGACTCAGTCCCTCTTGGCTCCAATTTCTTTACCTGCAAAGTGAGAGGAATGAGGTAAACCTTGTAGAATTTGCTACAAACTTTAGAGATAATATATAATGTATAAAGTGCCTGCCACAGGGCCTGGAATTTTTAAATAGGTGCTCAATAAATGGTATTATTACATAATTATAATTCTTAAATATAGGGTTTAGATCCAAGAAAACAGAAATATAAATGGCACATGAGATATGGGCAGTTTAAATAAGAGCTTTGGGAAAGGAAAGATACCTGACATGAGAGACTGCAATGAAACAGTGAAAGCTGGTATCAGAGTTAGAAAGACCTGCAAGGAAGATCATTTTATCATTAGTTTGAACTTTCTGGAAAAAGCATAAAGTAGGACCAAGAGAAGAACAGACATGCCAATAGAAAACACCAGCATGTACAAAAGCTTCCTTCATTCAGATCAACACAAATTGCTTTTCCCTCTAATTGTCTTGCTAAATTCTCCTATTTAAGATGACTGAGAACTCAAGCCACTATCTGTATTCTCTGCCCACTGCAAGTAGTGATGTTTAATAAACAGTGGCAACAGCCATGATCTCCTTTTAAACTCAGCCAACTCAATGCCATAAAATCATGCAAATAAACACAGAAAATAAGAGCAAGTCACCCAGACTCTTTCGTCTCGGCGCTTAAGCCAGCCATGCCTTGGAAGGCAGTGTGGAGTGGTGGTCAGGACTTGGCTGGTATAGCCTGGCATTGCCTCTGCACTCCCTAGTGACTTTGGGGCATAAACGTAAGTCTCCTATACCTAGAGTTTACATCTATAAAATTTGATCTATGAAATCCACCTCTCCAAAGATGTGCAGACTAAGTAAGACAGATATAAAAGTTTTTTGCACACTGCATGGTACTGTATAACTGTTAACAATTATTAATGTATTCCAGATGCTCTGAAAGGTCTAATATCCCATAATTTTTGGCAATATAAATTGTGGTTTCCATGAAACGTATAGGACCCCTCAATTTTGTCAAAAACATGTTATGATCTACCATTTTGGGCCTTTTTGAGTATAAGACATCTTTGGTCCTGTATTTCTTTGAAAAAGTTATGATCAGAATTAGATGACTGATTGTCACACTGGAGGTAAAGTGTTCTAACTTCACCACTTTCTAGCGTTGAGACGTATCTTAGAGATGGACTAAACATTTGGTTTGGGAGGTGTGTATACTGCCCATAATAAATTTTTTTTAAGATGAGAAAACCAGATTTCTGAGTTTGGAAAAACATGCTCATGTGTTTTTACATCTTTACACAAATGACTCCATGGAAATTCATGTAAAGGTTGTCTCAATAAGTCTTCTGAAATAAATTTCATCCCAAAGCCAGTTTCTGGAAATTTGATCTGCAGTGAGTCCAATTTGACTTGTATTCATTACTTTTAAACAAAATTTTAAATTTTAATTCATGGTTTTAAAAAGTATAAATGTAACTTATGCTAGTTTGTAGAAAAGTGTAAGTAGTATAACAGAGTACAAGATAAAAATCTCTTTGCCCTATCTCTCCCTAATCCCAGTTCCATAGCCCAAAGATAACCATGGCTACAATGTCTTATGTATACTTCCAAAAACTCTATGAATATGCAAATTCATACCTTTTCATCTTGGACTTTTAACTATATTTATAATTCTCTGCAATATTTTTCCATTCTGTCATGTATATATAAAAGTGGTACATATGTGTAGATGTTCATACCTCATTATTAAATGAATGCATATGATTTTATTTATTTGTTTTTATGTATTTACTAAAGGCCTGGTGCATGAAATTCGTGCAAGGGGAAAGTCCTTAGACCTGGTCCGAGATCAGAGCCGATTGGGGCCCTCCGGCTGCCCTCCAGGGCCTTCCTTTGTTCTGTGCCATGCCCTGACACTCAGTGCACATCATAGAAAGCAACTGAACTCCTGGTCTCCTGGTTGAACTCCTGGGGGACACTTTGCATATGAGCCTTTTATAGAGAGAGATTTTTAAATCTTTATTGTTGAAAGTATTACATATGTCCCATTCTTTCCCCCATTGATCCCTTCTAGCCCACACTGCCCTGCCCCCTCTGTCCTCAGGCCTTTACCATCCTATTATCTGTGCCCATGGATTAGATATATATGCGTACAAATTCTTTGGATGATCTCTTTCCATCCACTTACCCACCCACCACTTTCCCTCTGAGATTTGACAGCCTGTTCCATGTTTCTGTGTCTCTAGATATATTTTGTTCATCCATTTATTTTGTTCATTAGATTCTACATATGAGTGAGATCATAGGATTTTATTTTTTATCTATTTTAATTTTTTTAGTACATACCCACGACAGACTTTTGGGTTATTTTCAATCATTAGTTATTGTAAACTATGCTATTCATGTTGCTATTTCATACTGAGATAAGGGACTTGCACTGGAATATAAATCAACATACTGCTTTCTTTAAAGAAAAAATCTATTGATTTTTAGAGAGAAGAAAGGATAAGAGGAGAGATAAACATTGATGTGAGAGCAGAATTTAGATCAGCTGCCTCCTACATGTCCTGTACCAGGGATCAAGCCAAAAACCTGGACAGTGACTGGAAATCAAACCAACAACCTTTCAGTACACAGGATGACACCCAGCCGACTGAGCCACCCAGCCAGGACAACACATTGCTTCTTAATCAGGAAAGTCTTCCTATGGAAAAAAATTTCTATTTGAACTCACTGTGCTCTTAAAAGTGTAGTTGATTTACATTCTGACCTTTTAACTCCTCACTGACTAATAACAAGCAATTGGTGAATTGTCATCCTTGTGCAGGCCATATCTGAATAACACTGCTATAGTGAACAATCATTGATGTAGTGAACAATCTTGTGCATGTATGTTTCAGGCTACTTATAGTCTGTGGAATAAATATCTAGCAGTGGAATTAATGGCTCAAATGATAAGTACATTGACGTTTTTTATGGATATTCCCAAATTACTATTTAAAAGTTCTTCCAATTTAGCTCTTGCCAGTGTGGCTCAGGGTAGAGCATTGTCTCTCATACCTAAGAGCCAAAGGTTTGATGCCTGGTCAAGGGAACGTACCTGGGGTGGAGTTTGATCCCAGTCCCCAAACAAGCAAGTACAGGAGTGAGTGATGTGTCTCTCTCACATTGCTGTTTCTCCCTCTCTCTCTCACCTCTCTCTCTCATATATATCTTTCTCTCTCTCCTTCCTCCCTTTCACTCTCTCTAAAAATCAATAGAATAAATATCCCCAGGTGAAGATTAATAAACAACAACAACAAAAAGTTCTACCAATTTACACTTCCAACAGTAGAGCATGAATGTCTGTTTTTTTTCATAATTTGGTCAAAACATTGAGTATTACTAAACTTTTTAATATGTAACAATGTAGTAGGTAAAAAATAATGTATCATCATTGTTTTAAGTAGTATTGTACTTTTTAAAGTGAGTGACATTGTGCATAAGCTTATTGGCCACTGGTATTTCTCTTCAGTGAAATATTTGTTCATTTCCTTCCCTCCTTCCCACCGTCCTTTATTCTTTCTTCCCCTCTTTTCATCCCTCTCTTAATGATTTTTGTGACCTATTTGTATATTTAAAAATTCAGTACCTTGTCTATAATATATGTTTCAAATATCTTCCTGGTTTGTATTTTATATATTTTTAATTCTTCTATAATATTTTTAAACTTGGAAGCTTAAATAGTATCTGTGCATATACAGAGGGTATTTGGAAGGAGGTTGCATATATTTAGTCAGCATAGAAGTAGTATATATAGCTCAGAGCACAAAGTCTGGAGCCAAACTGCTGAAATTCCAATCTTATCTCTTCTGCTTACTAGATCTGCAATTATGAAGAAGACACTTAACCTGTCTACCTTCAGTTTCATCTCTGTAAATTATAATATATACTGATCATTATAATAACCTATTTTTAGTGTTTTGTGAATATTAAAATAGTTATTATATATAAAGCACTTGCAATAATAGTACCTGGTACATAGTGCAAAAATTGTAAAGAAACTCATCTATTTCTTTGGCTATTAGTATTACTTTATTATTCTGCTATTAGCATTTTTGTATGCTTAACTCTTACATCCATTGGCACTTTATTTTGGCATAAAAAATCAGCTAGGAACTCCCCCCAAAAATAAATATTTATGTATACTAGTAAATCTAACAAAATATGTACAAGATCCATATATAAAAATCACAAAACTTTGATGAAAGAACTAAATAAATGGAGAGATATTCTATGCTCCGGATGGAAAGACTCAATATTGTTAGGATCTCAGTTATTCCCAACTTTATCTATAGATACAACACAATCCCAATCAAAATCCCAGCAAGTTAATTTGTGGATCTCAACAAACTGATTCTAAATATTGGGAGAGAAAAAAAGGTCCTGAATAGCCAGTACAATATTGAAGAACAAAGTTAGAGTTCCAATTTCAAGACTTACTTTAAAGCAACAGTAATCACGACAGAGTGGTTTTGACAAAAGAATATGCAAATTCAACAATAGACTCACAGATAAAGCCAACTGATCTCTGACAAAGTGGCAGAGACAATAAAATGTAGAAAAGATACTCTTTTTTATAAAATGGTACTGGCACAAATGGACATTGACATGCAAAAAAAAAATGAGGCTAGACATAGACCTTACATCCTTCATAAAAATTAATTAAAAATGGATCACATGACTAAATATAAAAATTTTATCTATAAAACTCTTACAATATTACATAGGAAAAAACCTATATGACCTTGAGGTATGGCAATAACTTTATAGATATGTCACAAGGCATGAAGCATGAAACAACTAACAAACTATACTTTATTCAAGTTTTAAAAAAATTTTTGAAAGACTGGAAGAAATACTTGTAAAATACACATCTAAAAAGGGCTGTTATTCCAAGTATACAAAGAACTCCTAAAAATCAACAATAAGGAAACAACTTGATTTAAAAAATGGGTCAAAGACATTAAGAGTTCCCTCACCAAAGAAGATATACACATGGAAAATAAGTATATGAAAAGATGCTTAACATAATCTGTCATTAGGGGAATTAAAATTAAAACAACAATGAAATGCCATTACACATTAATTAGAATGGCCAAAATCCAAAACACTGACACCATCAAATGCTGACAAGGATGTGGAGCAATAGAAATTATCTTTATAATAGCTAAGATTT
The DNA here is from genome assembly GCA_011751065.1 of Lasiurus cinereus. Classification (NCBI taxonomy): domain Eukaryota; kingdom Metazoa; phylum Chordata; class Mammalia; order Chiroptera; family Vespertilionidae; genus Lasiurus; species Lasiurus cinereus. The sequence continues at coordinate 8,655,724 of JAAGEH010000032.1, forward strand.
AGAAACAGCCTAGGAGCCCATCAGCAGATGAGAGGATTAAAAAACCTGTGGTACATCTACACAATGGAATATTACACTGCTGTAAAAAAAAAAAAAGGAACTCTTACCATTTGCAAGAGTATGGATGGACCTAGAGAACATTATGCTAAGTGAAATAAGCCAGTCGGACAAAGATAAATATCACATACTGTCACTCATTTGTGGAATTTAATGAACAATATAAACTGATGAACAAAATTAGATCCAGAGACATAGAATCATGAAACAGAATGTCCAACCTCAGAGGGAAGGTGACAGTTAGAGGGGAGACAAGAGAGCAACCAGAGGACTTGTATGTATGCATATAAGTATAACCCATGAACACAGACAGTAGGTGGGTGAGGGCATGTGCTGAGGGGTGGGAATGGCCAGGAAGAGGTCAATGGGAGGGAAAAGGAGACATATATAATACTTTAAACAATAAAGAATTTTTTAAAAAAGCTCTATAACAAATTATATTTCCTAGCATTTTATCCTATTTTTTATTAAATGTTTCTATGTGTATTCTAAAGAAAAATCAGTATAGTTGAAATCATCTCTCCAGTAACTACAAATATTAACATGATAAAACTGAATTCACAGAGTCAATATACATTGTAAATTGCAATGAAACTCACTAATCACTTTAAAAAAATAAATTGTCATCATTGCTGATGAGGATGCAAAATAAAAACTTCAAGGGGTTGGCTGATGCCTTATTTGGTATGGCATTACAGATCAACTTCTCTCTCTGCTCAATTAAGAATCTATTTTTATTTATTTATTTATCCTCACCCAAAGATAGTTTCTCCATTGTTTTTAGTGAGAGTGAAAGGGAAGGAGGGAGCAGAAGAGAGGAGGAGGAGCAGAAGGAGGAGGACGATGAGGAGGATGAGAGACCAGAGACCAATGTGACAGAAACACATTGATTAGTTGTCTCCTGCAGATGCTTTGATCAGAGCTGGGATCCCACCTGCAACCCAGGAATGTGACTTTGACGGGGAATTGAGACCTACTCTAATCATTGAACCACACGAGCCAGGGCTAAGATTCAAGTTTTAAAATTAATTATCCAGATTTATCACTTGGATTTCCAGGTATACAATCATTATTTCCAAATAATGGAAATTTACTGATCCCTTTCTGATATTTATATTTTATTTATTTCTCTTACTTTATAACATTGACTGACATTTTCAGAACAGTTTTTAATGACAAAAATGATAGTGTATTTTCCATGTTTATGAGCTCACTTTTAGTGTTTAAATAATATATAATAAATATGTAAAAATGGATGGAGTTTGAGATAGTTTTACTTTTTCATATTTCAACAGTATTCTTTTATAAAATATTTTATTATAAATGGATGTTGTTTTTCTAAATATTTTATTAAATTATAACAGAAAATTTCATAAATCATATACAATTCAACAAATGTTTACAAAAGAAATGTAATTGTGTAACCAACACTCAGATTAAGACACAAAATATATACATATTAAAGAATACCTCCTAAAGATAAACATTCGTCTGATTTCTGCCTATTTTTGAAATTTAAATAAATGGAATCATAGTTATACATTTGTTTTTGTTGTTGTTCAATAATGTGTTTGTGAGATTCATCCATCTTGTTGCATATAGCAGCAACTGACTCTTTTTTATTGTTATATATCACTATTGCATCATTATATATATACACACCACAGATTATTGATAAATCCTACTGTTGGTGAACAATTCCATTTGGGGATTTTGACAATTAATGTTACTATAAACATTCTTGTAGATTTATTTTGGTAAATTTATATACATATTTCTGTTAGGTAGGTGTAAACTTGTTATGTTTGGCTTTAGTGGATACTGGTATTGTCAAACAGTTTTCCTTAATGGTAACACCAGTTTACAACACCACAAGGAGGGTATGAGAGATCCAGTTGCTTCCCAAACTTGCCAGTTTTTAACATTTTAGTCAGATTTATAGAAGCATCTAATTATGGTTTAAATTTGGTCTTAATATTAAAATAAAATTAAACACATTGATATTTAATATTTATTTTTGTTTTAATATATATTGACTATTTAAATACTGTGGAGTGCCCATTTAAGTTTTTTGTCCATTTTTTAATTGGATTGTTTGTTCTTTTCTTATTGCTTTTAAGGTATTTCTTAATACTTTCAGTATATGAGTTTTTTGATCAGATGTACATGCATGTGCATGTGTGTGTGTATGTAACAAGTATCTTTCTGAAAAGTATCTTGTAAATACTTTGACTCTCCTGTGATGCCTTTGTTTTTTTATTATTTAGTTTATAATAGTTCTTCTCAGACAATCATCTCAAGTAGAAACTGTTGTTCTGGATATTGTGTTTGTCATTCCTCTCTGGATGCTTAATGCCATTTCCATTGTGTGTTCAAAACTTTCTTCATTTGAAGCCCAGTTCTTCTTAAGAGTGGAAATTCTATGTGTAGAGGGTGGGGAAGACACTCTCAGCCCTTGTGATCATGAGACATGCCAGCTGGTTGCTATATTCCCCATCTCCACAGTCCTCCTTAAGGTGCCAAAAGGCATCCCCTCTGCTCACCAACTTCTCAGCAATTTGAGGCTCAGAACTTCTGCTATCTTATTCTCAGAGATCTCTGTGTTTTCACAAACCAAACTTTCTTTAAGAACTTAGAGCTTGGTTCACACCTTCGGGTTCTCCTTTACAACTCCACAGGTTCTAGTCTCCACAAAGGGAAACAAATCTCCTTACTCCTGACAAAACTGGTTTGGCTCAGTGGATAGAGCATCGGCCTGGGGAGTGAAAGGTCCCAGGTTCGATTCGGGTCAAGGGCATGTACCTTGGTTGCGGGCACATCTCCAGCGTGGGGCATGCAGGAGGCAGCTGATCAATGTCTCTCTCTCATCAATGTTTCTAGCTCTCTGACCCCCTCCCTTCCTCTCTGTAAAAAATCAATAAAATATATATATTTTTAAAAAATCTCCTCACTCCTATCCTTTTCCCTTCTCCTCCTCCTGTTTCTATGCCCCTTCTCCCTGTTACCCTTTCCCTTCCTCTCAATTTCTTGTTAATTTTACGTTATCAATATTTATGCTACAGTACTTACATTTTTCTCTAAAAGCATAACACCCACAACTACTGAAATGGGTGTAATGCATACTTGGAGCCCTTTCATATACTACTTCCCCTTCCTGAATACTATATTTAGATTTATCTTTTTATTCAATGTTTTTTGTAATTTTTTCAAGATGAGCTCATAAATGCTGTAATCCCTCAGGCTGAAACTATCTCCGTCCCTTAATACATTCACTAATGTCCCAGCACACGAAATCATGCGAGACCCAGGACCCAGAGTCCCGCAGCTGGACCCAGAAAGAGCCCCATGTCCACCACCACTGCTGCTGCTGCTGCTGCCACGGGACCCAGAAACCTACCCACCACCTCAGTGGGACCCAGAAGCCCACCTGCATCTCCAGTCAAGTCCTCCAGAGTCAAGTCCTCATCCATCCTGCACACAGAGCCTCCTGCTGATTAGGCATTAAGGCATGATGGTGTGATGACCACAGACTTTTTATATAATAGATGATAACCTAAATAGGTCTAGGGAATTACTTTCATCCTCCGAATTCTTGTTATTTCTGTCCTACTAATTGACTAGTTGGACAAAGTTATGGGAAACTGATGCCAGCCTTGCATTCCCACCAATACATAACTTATTTTTTGCCTGAATTTCGTTCAATTCTTTATTTAAAATTCAGCAATTTAACCAAATGCATCTAAGAGTTATTCTGGAGCATTCTGTGTTTTCCACATCTACAGATTAAAGTCTAATTTATTTCAGGAAAATATTTCTTATATCTAAGTCATTTAAGTTCCCCTTTTATGTTCTCTTCCTCAATATTGCTTATATGCCATATATATTAATTCAAAAATTACTCGTTATGTACCTATACTATGCCAGGCACTTTACTAGGCATTGGGTATTGTAATACATACTGACAGGTAATAACAGAATTTTAGTTAAATTTTCTTTGTTAGTCAGTCTTTCATAGCTACTTTTAGCAGTATCAAGTTTTCCTTTGTTTTTACATCTATGTGTTTCATTCTATTTTTAAATTATCTTCCATTTCTTTCCTGCCCTCAATAGGTTCACTTTTACTTCCTTATCATTCTCTCCTCTGCAATAGTGATGTCATTTATATCTACTTTGAGCTCACTTTTCAAGCTGTATTTCCACTTTAACTTCTTTGAATATATAGAATATTAAACAGAAATGTTATTTTTTTGTGGAGGTTATTTTTATGCAGGTTCTTCATTTGTTTTTTGCTATGTTTGCTTTTATCCTTTTTGAGAATTACATTCAGGTCACATTTTTTTGTCCTTTATCCTTACTATTACTCTTTGCTCAAGAAGGGGTGGAAAGGGGAACAGAAAGGGCACAGTGTCCCTGCAGCTCTAGTCCACATATGTGCTTCAGAACAACACCACACTCACATTCCTTCCCCAAGCAGCTCTGTGTCTGTGTGAGAGCAGAACTCCGGTCTACAGCATGGGCAGTTCTCCCAGGCTGAAACTAAAGAGGCTCATAGTAAAATATGGTAATTCTTAGAGATTACTTCTTTGTTCAACTGACTCAGGTCAGCAATTATAAGCTAGATCATTGTTTTCTCTTTTCCAGTTCTGGCTCACTTTTAGTCCATTTCTTGATAAGAAAAGATCAGTCTTTGCAGCCCCACTTTCCTTCTAGTTCTATGTTATAAAACAGACACCCATTCAATTGATCCCCACCTCCTTTCCTGTGGTCTGCTCATGACCCAAGTGCTTGTCTTTTTAAGTAAGGGACAATTGTTTTGCTGTTTTAGAATACTGTTTCACTCACTTGGAGAGCAATCTATATCCTCTTTGAGATGTAGAGAGGTATGCACCAACTTTTATATTAACCCTGGGTTTGGTGAAAATGTCACTGCATGCAACAGATATTCTTCATATTTTGTGTCTGGGTCCAGGCCATCTTTCATCAAAGATGGAACTTTGTCCTCTGTTTATTTTTCTTCTTTGTACTGGTGGCAGGAGCTAATAAAAAGAGTAGAGTAAGTATAACTTTGTGCTACCATCTTCCACCAGGAGTTTTGAGAAATTACGTTCTTAACATTTTCTTTATTGTGATTTTAAAATTTTTCTGTTCTGATGTTTCATTTTTTTAACTTTCTTTTTTGTGCCTTTGCTAGATTCTCACAACTCTGTAACCCCGCCTCTACCTGACAATATCATTTTACCTAGAAATGTTTTCCTCTTTTAAATAGCCCCAGTCTTGCCTTTCCTAGTTTGTCATAAGACCCCCTAAAGTCAATAATGAATGGAGTGGCTATGAAGAAGTGATAACCTCTATTTCCTGTTCACTTTCTCACAAGCGGTTAAGCTTAAATGTGTGCTATAAAATCGTTCCAACCAACAAGCCCAACCATTTATCACTATAGTCTTAACTACCTCTGCTTTTTGGATATCTTAATTCCCCAAAGGACTGTCAATTTAACCATAACTACCTAACAACTGCCAAGCCTCACTTTATGAGCTGCTATTGAAAGTTTAGCTATTTAAGGCTGATTTTTAAAAATTTTTATTGGTACTTCATGGCATTTGCTTGATTTACAATGCTTGCTGTAAATAACCACAAATTGGGAAAATTTCTATCCATTTAAGGTGTAGGAAAATATTAAAATGAGTACTGAATTATCTTTCTCCATTTTTTTCTAAAAATCTTTTAACTGACTTTTAGAGAAAGAAGGGAAAGGTGAGAGAGAGAGAGAGAGAGAGAGAGAGAGAGATCAATGTGAGAGCAGAACATTGAACGTCTACCTCCTACATGGTCCCTACCTGGGATCAAGCCCACAATCCCATGTAATCTGACCAGGAATCAAACCAGTAATGTTTCTGTGCACAGAACAACACCCAATCAAATGAGTCACATTGGTCAGGGTCTCCATATAGTGTTTAACTCCTTGTCAGTTCATTCTTCCAAGTTCACCCAACTAGTAAGATTGAATGTGGTCAGAACTTGATGAGGATGAGACCTCTGTGCAAAATGACTTTATGCATCTCATCAAGTACTCTGTGTTTTTGCAAAGGTATCCAAAGTGGGGGAAATCCAGTAGTTAAAAAGATACTGAATATTTTTCAGCCATAAGAAGGAATGAAATTCTGACACATGCTACAACATGGATAAACTTGAAAACATTGTGCTACGTAACATAAGCCAAACACTAAATGACAAATATTATATGATTCTACTTAAGTGAGGAACTTAGAATAGGTGCATTCATAGAGACAGAAAGTAGATTAAAAGTCACCAGGTTTAGGAGAGGAACAATGGGGAGTAGTTGCTTAATGGGTACAGAATTTCTTTGGTAATAGACAGTGGTGGTGCTTAACATTGTGAATGTAATTAATGCCCCTTAATTGTAATTTAAAAATGGTTTACATGGATATATATATATATATATATATATATATATATACACACACACACACATACTTCACATTAAAAAAAAAAAGATGTAGGGAAGTAACTTCAGGACTTTTACTTCTTCCATTCTTCCCTCCTCTGAGGGCACTATGAGTACTGGTAAATGCAGTTCTCAGTCCTACCTAGGGCTCTTTCTCCTCTCTTAGGATGCCAGGACCCTTTGCCTGTGTCTCAATGGATCTTTCTCTATCACCTTCCCAAGTCTCTTTATTTCTGGTCCTCTCCCCTGGAAGGGCCACATTTGATTCCTCTCTCTCCCCCAGTCCCTCTATGAGCAGTCTAACCTCTAGTCCCTGTGCCTCATTTCTGAGACTGTGTGACACTCCCTTCAGCAGTATTCCCAACTGTGAAATTTAGCAAAGCATACCCTGTGCTAAATTCTGTGCTGGGCAAAGACCTTCTGGGCAGAGACACCATGGCTCCTCTTCCTCTGCAGCTCCTCAGGAGCAACAGAAGAGCTCTCAGAGAGAGTAGTTGGCTCACTGAGTGATCATGTGACCATGAAGAGCCATAGCCCCATCCCTGCTGTCTGCTCAGGAAAAGGGTAAGATGTTGGAACCAGGTTCCAAATCACCACATAGGGGCTAGTGAGCAGTTTGACCTCTGCCCATGTCCTAAATCCTCAAGCCAGGTGACCAGCTTGCTGGGGTTTCACTGCCAGAAACTAGGGGCAGATACAGGCACATAGCAAAGGAGGGCCACCAGAGCAGCCGTATGGCACAAATCAGCACAAATGGAGATGGCTCTCAACAGAGTTTAAAGAAGGATTGCTTCTCTTTCCAAAAAACTATAGAGGCAAGGGCCAGAGACCATTGAAAAAGCATATACCAGGCCAGGGGCTAAATCTGACAGAGTAGAAAAGATAGTGAGCTGTGATGTGTAGTGACAGGAAAGCCTCCAATTTGTACAGTCACTCCTCAGTATCTATGGGTTTATGTCTGCAATTCAACCAACAGTGATTTGACCTAGGGTTGGTTGAATCCATGGATGCAGAATCCAAGCATATGAAGGATCAACTAAAGGACTTGAGCACCCTGAGATTTTGGTATCTGAGGGAATCCAAAAGTCAATTCCCCAGGGACTCACAGGGAATACTATATTAAAAAAAACAATAGCAGTGACAGCTCAGAAGGAAACCTGTGCAGAAGCTAAGGGGAAACCAAAATTTGGGAGAAATCTTCATTATTACAGGAAATTGGTGATTAGTGAATTCATGTTTAGTGAATTTGCTTTCAGGTAGAATGTAGTCCAATGACTCACAGTTACAAATGACTGGTTTATCTAAAGCTTATTTTTGTAGTTCTCAGAAAATAGTATTTGTTACACAGAATGGGAGAGAGATAGCTTATTTTCGTAGTTCTCAGAAAATAGTATTTGTTACACAGAATGGGAGAGAGATAACATGCCCTAACATAAGTGATAAATATTCTTTATTTTACCTAGTCATAACGAATAATTCCATGTTCCATAAAACAGAAAGTAGAGATAAATTGTATTTATCTGTTTAAATTTGTTAGGAATCATCAGAGGAACATTTGCATAAGCAGGTGAAGGTGGCAAGAAGCAATGTGTCAGAGCTTCTGAGGCAGTGTGGGCTGGGGGGGCCACAAGTGTGCAGGCACAGGAAGGGGACTGCCTTATTAGCCTAAGAAAAACATCATTAGGAAGGAAATCTGCTACTGAAAATTCTACCATCATATATCATTCACCCCAAAGCCAAATACAGTGGAAGGTTTTTGTTTATCCACTGTCTGGAATTTTCCATACTTGTGTCATTGACCAATAGAGAAACAGCCTCAGCTTTGGGCTGGCTTGTTAAGGCTTGTCAGAAAGGAGCCAGTGGACTTAGCATGTCATCCCAGAGGGAAGGCTCCTGATCATTTTAAACCAGAATGGTGCTGACTGCTTCCTGCCCTGCATTCTTAGTTCAAAATATAGCAGCACTAAAATATCTGGAATTACATTTGCTCTCTTTTTTGCCACTGTTGTCCCCAGAAATAGCCTACACAAGCATGTGATTTCTCTGACAAGACTCCGCATTTTTGTTTTACTTTCTTGTCTTCAATTCTTTGCCCAAATCCTCTTCCTTTCCCCCCTTTTCTCTTCCCTTTCTCCTCTTTATAGCTGTTTGGCTATTTGTTTCTGAGTTGAAGTCAGCACTCTGTTGGTAAAAACAAACATAAAATGCATACAAAAAAACACAAATCCAACAGCTCAGGTGTGAAAACTTCCTTTTGGAAACTTCTCTTTACTATAGTTGCTTATCTTATAGAATAAAAATGATAGGATGGTGTTTTTTCAATACTGTTTTGCTACTGAATCTATAAGTGTGGGATTAAGCCTCCATTGGTAGGTAGAGTTTCACTGGAAACATGAAGTGATTCAGGAACCAACTTCTTTGAGAAAAAAATTTGTGCCTCAAAAAGGAAATTAGAATCAAGATCATGGACCAGGCTGGGCATGAAAATGGGTTCAGCTTTTCTTGGCCTGGGCAGCACAAGGTCAAATGTCTAAAGGTCTGCTCCTGAATGTGATTGTGAAATGCGGCATTTTCAAACTGACACCTAGAAAAGGAGTCTCAGAAGAAGGCTGGTCTGATAGAAGGTATCCCACATGGGGCTGTCACTTTTGGGCAGCAAGCTCTACCTTACAAGGCAAACTGTCTATATTTTCAGTGTTTTCTACATGTACTTTGTTGTGGTTATTCCCATTTATGATTGAAGAATTTTACATAGGGAGTCAAGGAAAGCAATTTTTTGCCAATTTTTAGGCTCTGGGTATCTTAAGGATGCAATGAGTTCCTAAGGCCATCATGACTCTATAGAAGAGAATCTAATGCAGAGAAAAATATAGGGTTTCTCTGAGAGAGGAGAGAGAGAGAGAGAGAGAGAGAGAGAGAGAGAGAGAGAGAGACCCTTTATAATACTATTTTGACAGTATTTTGGCCTTAATTCATATGGATGTTGGCATTTCTTTTGCCTTTTCCCAACTAATTCACTTAATGATCTCCTTTATTCCCAAAACATTTGTAGTTTTCAGTTACTAATTTTTGCTGAATAGAATTAACTCAGTTCAAAGAAATTAGGTTCTATTATAGCCAACAACCACCCTTCCCCTCTCTCTCTCCTGCCCAGAATCTGCAATTAGGATATGTTGCCATCAGATGGTGCAGTACTGGAAAAAATAAAAGAAAAACCTTATTTAAATAGAGTTGGAAACCCTGAAGTGGAAGATGTCTTCCACATATCTGCTGCAGATCCTAACAAGAAGAAGCTTAGTTTACATATCCTGGAAGGAGGAAGGAAGATTTAATGCTTGCCCAGCAACAAGCCAGCCAATGATTATCTATCATATCTCAGCCAATGAGAAGTCACCACAATCCTGAACAGAAACAAGTTCATAGATACAGAGAACATTTTGATGGTTGCCAGATGGGAGGGAGTTGGGGGTATACAGGGCGGGGGATAAGAAGGAATTAAGAAGTACAAATTGGTTGTTATAGAATAGTCATAGGGATGTAAAGTACAGCATAGGGAATACAGTCAAAAATATTGCAATAACTATGTATGGTGTCAGATGGGTCCTAGACTTATTGGGGTGATCACTTAGTAAGTTATATGAAATCTAATCACTGAGTTGTATGCTAAGACTAATATAATATTGTATTAACTATAATTTAAAAATTTATTCAGGAGGAGAACCAAGATGGCAGCATAGGTAAACACCTATACTTGCTGCCTCTCACAACCACATCAAAATTACAAAAGGCAGAGCAACTATCATCCAGAACCACGGGAAAGCTGGCTGAGTGGAAGTTCCACATCTAGAGAGGTGAAGAAAGTACACTGTGACTGGTAAGAGGTGCAGAGACACGGAGCTGGCTGGCACCTAGGTGTGCTGCTTTTTTATTGGGAGGGAGATACAAGTTCCAGCTTGCTCTGAACTCCAGTTTCAGGTGAGACTCTGAAGGATGCAGACACATACGGGGAGAACCTGGACTGTCTGGCAGCAGATAGGAACGCAGGAATTCAAGGGCAGCTTTCTTTCAGAGGTGCTCGCAACAATCATTGTTCCTGTGTGGGGACACAGAGGCCTCTTTGGTGAAGGGCTGACTGGCAGCCATTGCAGTTTGCTCCACCCTGATGATTCCCTGAGATTCTACCCCACCCAATTTACAACCCCACCCAAGCTGTGCACAATGGCTTTTTCATATGAATGGTCTGTGCTTTCCCAGCCTAAAACCTGTCAAACGTGCAGCAGCTGTGTTAAGGAGCCCCAAAGTAATCAATCCAGCAGCAGCCTGCCTTGTTCCACAGCTGGGCCTCATCTGTGCATTCCCAAACCCCATATAAAGAGGAAGAATCTGAAGATTTCTCTGTAGCTCCTGCTAGGCAGCACCAGGCAGTGACTGACTTTGCTTGGAGATCCAAGAGCCTGCGTACTCAGTGGTCAATATGAGACCATACCAGATTACAACTCCTCATATCCCTAAGTGACACACTCAAGGGGAAGACTCAGTGAGCACTAAAGCCCCACTGAAGCAAGTCCTGCCCCATAAGGGTGTCTCCTGCACAGCAGTTATTCCATTGTAGACAATGCTGGTCCTCATAGCCAATTGGCCTTGAGGTCAATTCCTTCCAATAATACCAATAGCAATCAAGGCTTAACTACAACAAGACTGTGTACCCAGCCCACAAAGGGGTGCACTAAGAATGTCTACTTCAAGTGACTGGGGAGGCTGAGCCACTGGGCCCTATAGGAAACCAACTAAACAAAACAACTCTATCAGCTCAAGGAGACTTAGCAGACACTCAATATATAGAAACAAACACAGGGAAGCAAACAAAATGCAGAGACAAAGAAACATATCACAAATGAAAGTAATGAATAAAAGCAACTGGATATAGAGTTCAAAAACCACAGTTTTAAGATTACTCAAGAATCTTCTAGAAACCTCCTAGGAATTTACTGAAATCTTCAAGGATCTTCCTTAGAATGGTCCCCCCCACGCTCCCCAAAAAAAAAAAAAGGGCCAGTCAGAAATTAAGCATATATTGACTGAAATAAAAAATAATATACAGATGGCTTCTTGGCCTTTTGGCTAAGATCAAGTGTAGTAAAAATAATATACAGAGATTCAACAATAGACTAGAGGATCCCAAGAATCAAGTCAAAAATTTGATATATGAAGAAGCAAAAAACACCCAACCAGAAAAGAAAAAAGAATCCAAAAATATGAAAATAGTGTAAGGAGCCTCTAGGACAACTTCAAGTGTACCAACATCCAAATTATGGGAGTGCCAAAAGAAGAGAGAGAGCAAGATATTGAAAAACTATTTGAAGAAATAATGAAAACTTCCCCCGCCTGGTGAAAGAAATAGATTACAAGTCTAGGAAGCGCTGAGAACGCCAATCAAGAGGAACCCAAAAGGACCACACCAAGACATATCATAATTAAAATGCCAAGAGCAAAAGACAAAGAGAGAATCTCAAAAGCAGCAAGAGAAAAACAGTTATTTACCTACAAGGGAGTGCCTATACAACTGTCAGCTGATTTCTCAACAGAAACTATGCAGACCAGACAGGAGTGGTAAGAAATATTCAAAATGATGAATAGCAAGAATCTACAATCAAGATTACACTACTCAGCAAAGCTATCATTCAGAATTGAAGGTCAGATAAAGAGTTTCACAGATAAGATAAAGCTAAAGGAGTTCATCACCACCAAACCAGTATTTTATGAAATACTGAAGGGTGAAGAAGAAGAAGAAGAAGAAGAAGAAGAAGAAGAAGAAGAAGAAGAAGAAGAAGAAGGAGAAGGAA
>JAAGEH010000032.1:8668189-8702320 GCA_011751065.1 Lasiurus cinereus
GGAGGAGGAAGAGGAGGAGGAGGAGGAGGAGGAGGAGGAGGAGGAGGAGGAGGAGGAAGAGGAGGAGGAGGAGGAAGAAGAAAAAGGTAAAGACAAAAATTTATGAACAACAAAGTGACAACAAATAAACATCTATCAACAAGTGAATCTAAAAATCAAGTGAATAAAAAATCTGATGAACAGAACAAACTGGTGAATGTAATAGAATCAGGGGCATGGAAAGGGAGTGGAGTGACAATTCTCAGGGGGAAGAGGGTATGGGAGTGTAGGAAGAAATTAGACAAAGAGCTTATAGCTATGGATAAGTACTAGGGGGGCAAAAACCTGGGGTGAGGTAGAAACTGGGTGGAAGAGAGCTATGGGGGAGGGGGAGGAACATCTGTAATAATCTGAACAATAAAGATTTTAAAAAATTTATTCAAAATGAAAAAACAAAGCAGCCTTGTCCAACTTCCACTTTTTCTCTATAAAATAAATTTCTTGTCTTTTGTTTTCTGTACTTGCTTGTGGCTTCCAATATTTTTGCATGATATAAACTATGAAACACATTATATTTTGTTTAAAATCTAACTTAAAAACAGTAAATAAAGTTCCCTCAGCTTTATAATAAACTAGAGGCCTGGTGCATGAAATTCATGCATGGAGTAAGGATTCCCTCAACTCAGCCTGCAACCTCTCCAATTGGGGACCCCTTGCAGGATGTCCAACTGCCATTTTAGGCCCGATCCCTGGCAGTCAGACATCCCTCCCACAATCTGGAACCGCTGGCTCCTAACTGCTCACCTGCCTGCCTGCCTGATTGCCCCTAACTGCTTCGGCCTGCAGCCTAATCAATCACTCCTAACTGCCCTATTCTGCAGGCCTCATGTCACCCCCAACTGCCCTCCTCTGCTGGCCAATTTGGTTCTCATTGTTTGGTTGCTATGCCAGTCAGTATCAAAAGCTCCGGCTTCTAGGCAGCCATTGGATTCCTATAGCACCCACCTTTGGTTCTCATTGGTCATCTCCTATGCTAGTCAGTGTCAGAAGCTCTGCCTCCTAGGCAGCCATTGGGTCCCCACAGCACCCACCTTAGTTCGGATTGGTTGGTTCTTATGCAAGTCAGCATCTCCAGGCCTATCTCTGGAGCTGATCAAAGAGGCAGGGCTTAACAGCAGCCCCAGTGGAGGCCAGGGGGGAAAGAAAAGCCTAGCTGCTGAGGAAGATCAGAAAGAGAGAGGGAGAGTGAGAGAGAGGTAAGTACACTGATCAACAGCTTCCACTGAGGCTGCAGATCAGACCCTGACTCACTTTCTGGGTCTCAGCCACTTGAGCAGTAGTCAGTATTGGGTCGCGAGACTGCAACTGGGCAACCCAGCGCTAACTTCCAGGTGGTCTGCCTTTGTTGCAGGCTGAGCCCCTTCCCAAGACCCAGGCTTTAGGCTTGGGAAGCACCCTACCCCTTCTCCGCCCCAAATCCTGCCCTATGCCTCCAATTGCAGGCTTAGCCCATCTGATGGCTGGCTGGGAGTGACCTGAGTGCTGAGGAGGGTCCCAGGACCCAGGTATGTATGCAAATTAACAGCCATTTTGTTGGGTTAATTTGTATATCCACTCTGATTGGCTGTGGCTGTAGAGGAGATACAGTCAATTTACATGTTTCTCTATTGTTAGGTAAGACTAGAGGCCTTGTGCATAAAATTTGTGCATGCGGGGGTGGTCCTTCAGCCCAGCCTGCTCCCTCTCAAATCTGGGATCCCTTGAGGGATGTCCGACTGCCAGTTTAGGCCGGATCCAGGTAAGATATCCCTCTCACAATCCAGGACTGCTGGCTCCCAACTGCTCACCTGCCTGCCTTCCTGATTGCCCCTACCCACTTCTGCCTGTCAGCTGATCATCCCCTAACTGCTGGCTCCCAACTGCTCATCTGCCTGCCTTCCTGATCACTCCCTAACCACTTCCCTGCCAGCCTGTTTGCCCCTAACTTCCCTACCCTGTGTGCCTGGTCACCCTTAACTGCTCTCCCCTATAGATCCGGTAACCCCAACTTCCCTCCTCTGCCTGCCTGGTCACTCCTAACTGCCCTCTCCTGCAGGTTTGATCACCCCCAACTACCCTCCCTTACAGGCCTGGTCCCTCTCAACTGCCCTCCCTTGCAGGCCTGGTCCCTGCCTACAGTCCTCCCCTGCTGGCCATCTTGTGGCAGCCATCTTGTGTCCACATGGGGGCAGAATCTTTTTGACCACATGGGGCAGTCATCTTGTGTGTTAGAGTGAGGATCAATCTGCATATCACTCTTTTATTAGATAAGATAGAGGCCTGCAGCATGGTTGAGGACCAGCTGGTTTGCCCTGAAGGGTGTCCTGGGTTAGAGTGGGTGTTCCCTTTGGGTGTGGGGTGGCCTGGGTGAGGGGCCTATGATGGTTTGCAGGCTGGCCATGCACCTCGGCAACCCAAGCAGAGGCCCTGGTATCTGGGATTTATTTATCTTCTACAATTGAAAATTTGTTGCCTTAAGTGGAGGCTTGCCAGCCAGGGTGTGCAGAAAGCTTGGCTTCCTCCATTGCCAGGGGCAACCCAAGCCTCCCGCCTACTCTCTCAGTGACTGTAGCCATCTTGGTTGGGTTAATTTGCATACTTGCTCTGATTGGCTGGTATGTGTGGCTGGTAGGCATGGCTGTGGGTGAAGCAGAGGTCTGGTCAGTTTGTATATTACTCTTTTATTAGATAGGATGTTTCTATCTTGTATTTTCCAAAATATAGGACTCACTAAGTTTACAAAGTTGGACTCCCAAACTATCTTCTTTTTTCAAGGTATTTTTTCCTCCTTTTCTCTTCATTTTGGGAAATTTCTTAAGTTTGTCTTTCAATTACTAATCTGGCATTAATCAAGTTGGCAATTCAAATATTTTATTTTATCTTATATTTCATACTATTCCTTTTTTTACTCACTTAGCTTTTTAAAGAAAAACTTAGCTTAATGCCTAATTTTAATCAATTTCATAGAGTCTGTTTTCTTAAACTTTATTAAGTTCATAGCAGATGCTATTCAAATGTATTTCCTTTTCAGCAATAACCCTTTTCTAAAATTATGTTCCATCTGCCTTTTGAACATTATGTTTTTCTTCTTATATTAGAGAATTTCTTCCGAGGCCTGTATGTGTCATAGTTCAATCTGAAAAACACTCTGGATATTTTAAAGAGGCAGATCATACACAGAGAGTTGGCTAGAGGTGACTAGAGTGATGAGAGCATTGATAGTGGTAGAGCCCAGGAGCCAGACTACCTAGTGGGAGCTGAACCTCAGCGATCTGCTTGGGGGTGGAGAGACTGGGACTTCAAGAGGGAGCAATTATCCTGTCTGGTGCAAGCTGGGGCCACAGGGGAGATGAGGCCATGCCCAGAGTCTTCTGTAGCAGATAGAACAGCCTGACTGCTCTCTTCCTCTCACCCTCCAGTCTCTCTGATCCTCCAGAGAGTAAAACAGCCTTTGATTCAGAGCAGTATTATAATGCGAGGATCTGAGAGCAAGTAGAAAAAACCCTAACCTTGTACTACTGGCCACTTTTGTTTCCTTTCTATACTTTTTTGAATAATTAGGATTCTGTACAGGCTTTGTATTTGTGCCAAAAGGATACCTCATGGAAGGCCTCTTACATCCTAAACAGACACAATCTATTAACTGGGGGAAAGGGAAAGGCTTGAGGACTCTCCTGGCAGTGGAACCTCTGCCTGCTTTTGGGATGCTGCCTGGCCAGCCTCCAGCTGCCCCATGTTTCAGTCTCCTCCTGAGTCTGCAGCCACTGTGTCAGGGCATAGCTCTGCCTCTTCCAAAGTAGCATCCTTTCACAGCGGCTCTGGCTCCTGCATGGTGTGGCCACCTAGGGGCCACTCAGCCCAGTCAGATTCTTTTTGTTTGGCCTTCTGCCTGATGCTGGTGCCTGAGAAGCTTTAAAATGCTTACGGCTGACCATAGCTTGGCAGGGTTCCCAGAGCCACACACTCTCCATTGACCCAGATCCTAAAGATAGAATGTTGACAAAAGACCCTTAGCACTAACGCAGAGACCTTGTCCCCTAAGCTACTGCCCAGGTTCCCACGCTCTGACTATGGCTGCCTGTGTCTGGGGCTGTGCACTGAGTCTCCTTTATACTGGCCAAAAGGACCACAAATCTGGCCAACTTTCCTGGCCTTTGGACTCAGAAAATATTTATGAAGTTTGAGATCCTCTTTATGTACTTCCTGCAAGGCCACCACAACCATAGACTGCGTGAGTCTCTAAGGACACAAACTGAACAAGACACAGTCCCTGCTCCACTAGGAAGGCAGACAGGGAAGGGCAGAGCTTGCAGAGGATGCAGGTAGGAAAGTGAGGGTGGTTGAGGAAGGCTCCCTGTGTGGACATCTCTGAGGGGAGACCAGAGGGAAACGGCAGAAATGGGTTAGGATGCTGTTAGACATATGAGTCACAGGAGAGGGAGGACTTCTTAGGTAGAGAGAAGAGCATGGCCAGAGGTCTGAAAGTAGAATAAAGCCAAGTGTAACCATGGGGCAGCAAAGGGGGGAAATTGTAGAGCAAGGATGGGGGCCATGTTGAGAGATTTGAGAAGAGTGGCACCGATGGTAGGCCTTACATTCTGAAGTGTTCAGATGTTATGCTGAGGAAAATGGGCAACCACGAATATGTTTGCAGCATCACATGTGTGTTTAAGCAAGAAAACTCTCTTGCTCCCATATGTGGAATGGTTTAATGGGAGACTGGAAGACCAGTTAGGAGAGCAAGGTTAGATATAAAAGCATCCCAAAATAGAAGTGGCAAAGGAATGGAGAGAAATGGATGGTTCAGGAGAAACTGTAGCAGCTGATAGCTGATTGGGTGTGGGATGTCAGGGAGAGAAGTAACTAGGGCAATTCTAAGGCCTTCTTGGCTTGGGTGACTTAAATGAAAGGCCTAAGGCAGTGAACACTGAATGAAAACCAGGTTGGTGGGGTTCAGAGGAAAGATTTGAATTTTTTTTTTCATTTGATGAGTTTGAGACACCTGTAGTATATATGCTTAAAATATATGTTAGGAGTGCAGATGTTACCTACAAATTGTAAGAATTCTGTGGATCTAGAAATTAGAGATGTTCCAACAAGCAAATTACATTACTCTATACTGATACAAGTGGCAAAGAAAACTGAAAATGCTCTATTTGGAAATAATTCCAGATGTTTCCAAGATTGTGACAGGGACACAGATCAGTTTTAAAGATGACAATTTTTATTAGAGTGTGTCTTGTAGTAACATCCATGCAAAGTTTTACTGGTCAGCAGATCCAAGTAGAGTCAGGAGATAGATTTAAAACACATTGCAGAGGCAACAGAAGCCTCAGCCAGCATGCACAGGAGTCCTTCATGGAACTGGCTGGTCCCTTAGGAAGCTCTGCCTCACAATTACTGAGCGGGACAAACAGGAGTGTCTCCCTGAGCAAACAGGGCCAAGTCAGGAACTTGGTAAAATTTGGTCTCTATCAAAACGTCCCCAGAGAGCCTGAAACTCATTTAGAGCTGTTTCATAGAGAAACCATTTGAGGAACATGACGAGCCTTGTATAGCACCTTTAAAATAACAACTTTCCATTAAGCTGTGACCACTAAGGAAAACATTTCTCACAAATATTTTTTAACCAACTTCCAACAGAAGGTGGCCTTATACAGCCACCCTGGCTGAAACACTGCTCTCGTTCTATGAGGAGCCATAGGACCTCCTACAGCCATGAGCATGCCCGGGCAGGCTATTTGCAGCTTTCCTGGAGCAAAATGGAGTGAAAATTCTCTACATCATTTGAAATGTGAATTAGTCTTTGGCTCTGTTTCATAAAACATGTACTCAAATGAAAGTAATTGTAAAGTGAATATGGATTTACTATTGAAATTCCATTATTACTTTTAAAAATAATTATGAACACTTAGCAGATTCCAGGTACTGTAATAGGTGCTGAAGATAAGAAGTTAAATTAGAAGAGCTCACTGGCTCACAGTCTTGTGCTGAGTGGTATGAAGTTCTACAAATTGGAGGAGAGGTATGGAAGATTGTGAGGAGTTGGCAGACTATGCAATTTGAAGAGTAGTCAGGATGGTTTAGTTCAAACATTTCCTGAGGAAGATAATATTTCATGACATGTGAAAATTACATAAAATTTAAATTTTAGCATCTATTAATAAAGTTTTCTTATAACATAGCCATGTTTGTGTATTGTCTATCTCTACTTTGTGCTATAACGGCAAAGTTGAGTCATTGCAACAGAGATAATATGGCCTGCAAAGCCAAAACTTTACATAAATCATTTTCTGATCTGGTCTAGATTCAAGAAAATGAAAGGAAATATTAAAAATACATATTCTTAAATGTTAAAATTAGAGCGTTGGGTATTATGTGTTACCATATAAATAGCATGAACAATTGAGAAAACATTTTCTAGAATTCAAAAACTAATATTCAATTCAACAAAGAAATCTCTCACATTATTACCAAACAGTTGAAATTCTGGTTCACGTCTATGTTGCTTTATTTTCTTCTTAAATCAAAATAAACAAAACTATCAACTGACATTCATGATGTGAGTGATGTGAAAAAATATTCCATGCTAACAGTAACTAAAAGAGAGCTGGGGTGGCCATACCAATATCAGACAAAATATAATTTATATTAAGAAAGGTTACAAAAATAAAGAAGGATATTATACATTAATAAAAGTTTAAATAAAACAAGATTTATAAACATTTATATATCTAATCATAGAGCCTAAAAAAATATAAAGGAAATATAGTGAAGAGAAACAGTTCTACAATAACAGTTGGAGATTTCAATATTCCACTCTCAAAATGGATAGAACAACCAGACAGAAGATAAGTAAAGAAACAGCGGACTTAGCGTGGCTACCTAATAGACATATGCAGAATAATTCACTCAAAAACAACAGAATGCACATTCTTTCAAGTGCACATGGAACATTTTTCAGGATAGACCTTTTGTTAGTCCACAGAAAGTCTCAATAGATTTAAAAAGATAATATTATACAATTTATCTTCTCTGATCACAATGAGATGAAGTTAGAAATCAATGACAGAAGAAAAACTAGAATATTTACAAATAGGTGAAATTAAACAATACATTCTTAAACAACCAATGGGTCAAAAAAGAAATCACCAGAGGGAGGCAACATGATGACCGACAGGAAGGTAGGGAGGGAGAGTGTGTGAGAGAGTTAAGGGGCGATAGAGGTGTGTGTGGACATGTGTGGGTGTGTGTGTGAGTGAAACAGGGACAGTTCTTCCAGAAGGATGCCAATCTAGGCACTCTTAGATGGCAAAATCCAGTGGCCACCACAAACACTCCAGGGAGGACACTGGCAGCACAGAGACCACGCCATTCAGAAGAACAGAACTGATTGAGACTAGGATCCTAGCTCGCCACCACCCAGTCTGGTCTTGGAAGCAAACTAGGGCCCTACAGTCACTCTGTTAGAAGATATGCCACCACAGCCACAGACCTAGGGACACCAGGACTCCAGGGACCTGGCCACAGATTTCTGTGAGTCACAAAATCAATTTCCCTCCCCTGACGCTCCCAGAGCAGCGACATAGAAACTACCAGACCCCAGCCTCACAATAAGATGTTCTGCACACACAAAGCAGTGGCAACTCTGCCTGACTTTGAGCCTTGATGTCAGAAGTTTGTTTCCTGAGACTAGTCTCTGAGCTCAGGCAGGAAGACTGAGTAGAATTTGAGCATATCTGCTCATCCCCAGGGAGGTGGTCTTCTGCGACCAGATCCTGTGCCCATGCAGGGCAGGGCGACAGTACTGAACTTGACCCAGGATTTGCAAACTCAGGGAATTCGTTTTCTGAGACTGATCTCCATGCCTAGGTAGGGAGACTGAGTGGAATTTGCGCCTATCCTCTAATCCCTATGGAGGTGGCCTTCTGTGACCAGATCCCCACTCAGGCAGGGCAGGGAAACAGCGCTGAACTTGAGCCCAGACTTGCAAACCCAGGGCATTTGTTTCCCACATCTCATTTCCATGCTCAGGCAAGAAGGCAGTCTGAATTTGAACATAGGTGCACGGACTTGGGGAGATTGTTTTCTGCAACCAGATCCTATGCCCACATAGGGAGACAGCACTGAATTTGATCCTGGGGGTACAAACCCAGGGAGTTTGTTTCCCATGACCAAACTCTGTGCCCACACAAGAAGGCAATGCTGAATTTGAGCCTGGGTACATGAACACAGGGAGTTTGTTTTCCACAGTGCGTGAGCAGACCCCCACACCCACACTGACTTTGATTCTGGCAAGTGAACACAGAAGGCTGTTTACAGCAGGGCAGAAGTGGACCTCCTGCCAACAAAGTGCAGCTGAACAACCCAATCTCCCAGGCAGATCAGGGATCCTAAATCTCCACACAAGAGGAAGCATGAACAACCAGTGACTGGACTCTGTTCCTCATTACATGGGCCTGAGATCCCTGATTCCCAGAATATTCACACTAAGAGCCAGTGACTACAATTCTTGGTACATGTGCAAACAGGGGCCTGATTCTCAGTGTGAGGTAGCCCCAAGAAACAGAAACTCTAATACTCAATTCTCAGCATGGACACAGAGAGCCTCTGACTCCTAACATACAATAGAGGACTTTAATTTTTGGCACAGAACAGTGGGTTCTCTGTTTCAATATGGTGCAGGCAGCTTCCCTGATTCTAGGTGCACACACAAGGCCACACTAAGTGCTGGTGACTCTGACCCGGGGTGAGCGTGGTTCTCACCAACCCCCAGTAACCACACGTCTTGGTATCAGAGCTCTTCAGTGATACTTGAAGGTGCAAAACTCCCACTGCACATGGTTGAGGCCCCCGCAATTGAACATCTGAACCTTCTGGTGATAGAATGTGGAGACAATGAAACAATCGCCAGAGGAAAGAAAAGGAGGAATCACCAAGTAAGAAAATAAGTGAAACAGAAGCATGCAACATGACAGAAAAAGAATTCAGAGTAATGGTCATACAATTCACACACCAGATGGACGAGAAAATCAACAACCTATGCAAAAATAAGGAAGAAATGAAAAATGATATAGCTACAATCAAAATCACCATGGAAGGCCTCAAGAGAAGACTAGAAGCAGAGGATCAAATCAGCGAGTTAAAAGATCAGATACAGAAACAAACCCAATAAGAACAGCAACTAGAAAAAAATTAAAAAGCATGAGGGTAGCCTAAGGGAGCTTTAGGAAAATGCAAAATGAAATAACATACATATAACAGGGCTGCCAGAAGGACAAGAAGAGCAGCAAGGATTAGAAAATTTATTTGAAGAAATAATGACAGAAAACTTCCCTGATGTGGGGAAGAAAAACGTCCCTTAAATACAAAGAGTCCCAAGCAAGATGAATCCCTAAAGACCCACACCAAGACATACCATAATTACAATGGCAAATGTTACCGAAAAAGAGAAAATCTTAAAGGCTGCAACAGAGAGAAAGAGAGTTAACTACAAAGGATTGCCCATCAGACTATCAAATGATTTCTCAACAGAAACACATAAAACTAGAAGGGAATGGAAGGATATATACAAAGTGATGCAAAGGAAGGAACTCAATCCAAGAATACTCTGTCCATCAAGACTTTCAATCAAAATTGAAGGAGAAATCAGGAGCTTCAAAGACAAAAAAGGCTAAGGGAGTTTATTACCACCAACCCATCAATACAAGAAATGCTAAAGGGTCTACTGTAAAAAATAAATAAATAAATAAATAAATAAATAAATAAATAAGGAAAGAAAGAAGCAAAGAAGGAACACATGGGTAAATAAAAATGGAGAAAAACAAGTACCTATTAATAATACCTTTAAATGTAAATGAATTAAATGTCTCAATCAAAAGACATAGGGTAATGGATTGGATAAGAAAATGTGACCCATATATCTGCTGTCTATAAGAAACCCACCACAGAAAAAAAGACACACAGAGACTCAGGGTGAAGAAATGAAAAAATATCTTTCAGGCAAATGGAAATAAAAAAAAAAAGTTGAGCTAGCAATACTTGTATCTGACAAAATGGACCTCAAAGTGAAGGCCATAACAAGAGATAAGGAAGGCCACTTCATAATACTAAAGGGATCAATACAACAAGAGGATATAACCCTAGTAAACATATATGCATCCAATGCAGGAGCATTCAAATACATTAAAAAATCTCCTGGAAGATATCAAGAGAGACATAAACAATAATACAATCATAGTAGGGACTTTAATATACCACTGACATCAATGGATAAATCCTCTAGACAAAAAAAATCAGCAAAGAAACAACAATCCTAAATGAATCACTAGATCAGATGGACTTCATTGACATCTTCAGAACATTTCACCCCAAAGCTGCAGAATATACATTCTTCTCAAGTGAACATGGGACATTTTCAAAAATAGACCACATACTGGGTCACAAGCAAAGTCTCCCCAAATTCAAGAAGATTGAAATCATACCAAGCATCTTTTCAGACTACAATGGCATAATATTATAAATAAACTACAATAAAAATAATACAAAACACTCAAACAATTGGAAGCTGAATAGCATGTTTTACCATATTTTCTGGTTATAAGATGACTGGGCATATAAGATGACCCCCAACTTTTCCAGTTAAAATATAGAGTTTGGCATATACCCATGCTATAAGATGACACCCGGCATATAAGATGACCCCCGACTTTTGAGAAGATTTTCCTGGGTTAAAAAGTCATCTTATATGCCAGAAAATATAGTAAATATTGGTTGGGTTACCAATGAGATCAAAGAATAAATTAAAAACATTCTGGAAACTAATGACAAGAAAAGTACAACAATCCAAAAACCTATGGGATACAATGAAAGTTGTCCTGAGAGGGAAGTTTATAGCTCTACAGGTCTACCTCAAAAAAACAAGAAAAATGGTAGTAAATCATCTAATGCTATAACTCAAAGAATTAGAAAGAAAGCAATAAGAAAAGCCCAGAGTGAGGAAGGAGATAATAAAGATTAGAGCAGAAATAAATGACATAGAGACCAAAATAAACAATACAAAAGATCAATGAAACCAAGAGCTGGTTCTTTGAAAGGATAAACAAGATTGATGAACCTTTAGCCAGGCCCACCAAGAAGCAAAGAGAGAGGACCCAAATAAACAAAATCAGAAATGATAGAGGCAAAATAACAACGCCACATAAATACAAAGGATTGTTTAAAAATATTATGAACAACTCTATTACAACAAACTAGACAACCTGTTTGACATAGTACTGGAAGTACTAACCATTGCTATCAGAAGAAGAAGAAATAAAAGACATCCAAATTGGAAAAGAAGTAAAACTGTCTTTATTCGTAGACAACATGATACTGTACATAGAAAACCCTAAAGACTCCATCAAAAAGCATTATACTTAATGAATGAATTCAGCAAGGTAGCAGGATACAAAATTAATGCCAAGAAATATATGGCATTTCTCTTCCACTCTCCCTAAAAATTGATAGAAAAATATCCTCCAGTGAAAATTAACAAAAAAAAATAAAAATAAGTAAGACCTTTAGTCCTCGGAAGGCCCCCCATGATTTCTCCCCTCCCCATAACTTCTCTGGAATCATCTGCTATGGCTCTCTTCTCACTCAGTCTACTCCAACCACTCTAGCCAGGCACCTTTCTGCCTTCCTGCTTTTCCTAGTGGTTCCATCTATTGAAATGATCCCCTTCTCAAATATCACCTTCTCAGTGTAAACTCTCCTAGCTACCTCATCTAAAATTTCAACTACCTCCTTTCATTCTGATACTTCCTATTCTTATCCCTGCTCCAGTTGTCTTAGCATTCACTAATGTCTATCCTACTAGTGTGTGTGTGTGTGTGTGTGTAATGTACTAATACTATACCATAATATAGTATATAGTGTGTATTACTATATCTATCTCTACATATACTATCGTCTATATCCTATCTAATAAAAGAGTAATATGCAAATTGACCACACCTCCGCTACACCCACCAGCCATGCCCACCAGCCAATCAAAGTGAGGATGCAAATTAATCCAAACTAAGATGACTACAGCCACAGAGAGAGCAGAAGGGAGGCTTGGGTTGCTCCTGGTGATGGAGGAAGCCAAGCTTTCCATAGATCCTGGCTGGAAGACCTCCACTTAAGGCAACAAAGTTTCAATGGCTGTGTAAGCAGGAGGTTTGGCTCTGCTCCAGGCTACAAAGTTTCAATTGTAGAAGATAAATAAATCCCAGATATTAGGGCCTCCACTTGGATCACCAGGGGGCGGGGCCAGCCTGCAAACCACCACAGACCTCTCACCCAGGCCACCTCATGCCCTAAGGGAGCACCAACACTGATCCAGGACACCCTTCAGGGCAAACCAGCTGGCCCCCACCCATGCAACAGGCCTCTATCCTATCTAATAAAAAAGTAATATGCAGATTGACTATCACTCCAACACACAAGATGACTGTCCCCATGTGGACACAAGATGGCCACCACAAGATGGCCAGCAGGGGAGGGCAGTTGATGATGATCAAGCCTGCATGGTAGGGCAGTTAGGGGTGACCAGGCCAGCAGAAGAGGGAAGTTGTGGGTGACCGGGCCTGCAGGGAAGGGCAGTTGGGGGGACCCAGGCCTGCAGGGGAGGGCAGTTAGGGGTGACCAGGCCCACAGGGTAGGGCAGTTAGGGGCAAACAAGCTGGCAGGGGAGCAGTTAGGCATCAATCAGGCTGGCAGGGGAGTGGTTAGGGGGTAATCAGGCTAGCAGGCAGAAGCAGTTAGGGGCAATCAGGAAGGCAGGCAGGTGAGCAGTTGGGAGCCAGCAGTCCTGGATTGTAAGAGGGATATCGGACTGCCCATTTAGGCCTGATCCAGATATAATATCCTTCAAGGGGTCCCAGATTTGAGAGGGAGCAGGCTGGGCTGAAGGACAACCCTGTACCATGCACAAATTTCGTGCACCAGGCCTTGTGTGTGTGTGTGTATATATATATATATATATATATATATAGAGAGAGAGAGAGAGAGAGAGAGAGCTAATACGAAAATTAGCCAAGACACCTTAAGGCATCATGATTAGCTCAGGAGGAGATGCACGCACAGATGGGTGGGAGGGACTGCATGCCACCCCCAGCCCCAGGGGAAACACATCAGGGGTGGGGGCATGCTCTGAGTGGTCACAGAGTAACTCGGAGCATGCTCCTGGTGAGTGACAGTGGTGGCTGAAGCAAAGCAGCCCAGGTCCTGGATGCCAGAGGGAAGTTGGTGCCAGCAGCCAGGGGAAGGAAGGCCTATTATTGCATGAATCTTCATGCATCAGGTCTCTAATATAATATATAATGCTATACCTATATATATATTAGTGTATATTATAATATACAAGAACTAGTATACATATTATAGACAATATAGAAATAAAATACAGATGATCTTCACTGTACTACAAATTCCAAGAAAGCATTTTTTTGTCTGTTTTGCTATATCTTTTGTATTACTATATCCTTAACATTTGAGTAGTGCCTGGCACTTGGACACTCAATGACTATTTATTGAGTGAATGCATGAAAATTATATACATGCTTGTGTAGAAGGATATGTGAGGAAGCAAGGACCCAACCTAGAACATTTCCTTGGTTTTGTTTTTCAAAATAATATCATCATGTCCATTGATAGTCAGTTGGTAGGGAATATCCTGCAATTATTTTTGAAAGGAATAATCATTTCCAAGCTCAAACTTTCTTCAGAGACTGCAGATGAGAACAAATAGAATGTGGCTTTGCTGGTATTTGACACTGATATTTTAAAAATATATTTTTACCTGTATTGGGATTAGAGAAATCAGTTAAAGGGCAGCCAGCAATCAGCTAAAAGGCTAGCAAACAGGAGCAGAATGCTTATATGGGGCAAAAAGATGGGCCAAGGCAAGGGGAAAAAGGGAGAGAGAAGGGCCAAGATACATCCTTTGGCTTTTGTGGCATAACTCAAATATAACCAGAACCCACTTGGCCTCGTTTGGTGCATACGTTTTGATTCAAAGAGCAACACTCTGCTGAAAAACAAATGAAATCAGTTCCAACTTTTACTTAGAGGAAAATTGCCAAGAAATGTGGAGAGAACTAGACTTTTAGTATAAATCCAATCATCCTGAGTCCTTTTCCTGAGTCTCCTCCACTCTCAATATTTACCACAGAAATCACAATTGACCCCAGAAACCTCTTTCTCCCTCCCTCTCAACTCCCAACCCAAATCTCCTCCAAGGCCCACATCCTGCTACTCTCCATTCTCCCCCTGTCTATTCTCCCTTTCATCTCCAGTTTTCTTTCTTATGAATAAGCTTGTCATTTCCAATGTAAATGCTATATCCTCACTCATCTAGTGTGTCTGTCTCTGCCATCACCTCAATTCTGTACCATTAACCCAGACTCTGAGCTGACAAAACTAGAATTCTCTTGATGAGAAGGGCAGAGGGGGTTCTGGAAAGGCTGTAACCACAAACTATAATAATTTTCTTCCCCATCACAGTAGACTAAAGTCTCTTTTCCCTCCCTTGGATTTCCAGTGTCTTAAACTATCTGATTTCAAAAGAAGGAGGAAGAAGAAGCCCTTGGAAAGACAGAAGTACTAGGAAAAGAGAAATCCCTCTCTTTGACTAGGGATTTCAGCCAAGTGAGCTAAAAGGCCAGGATTCTTTTTAACCATCCATGCCACAAGATGTAAACGAATCTATTTACTCAGCAAAATATTTCCTTATTACATTTTGAGTAATTTCCCATTGAAAACAAACAGTGCATGTAAAAAGCTCCACAAGTCCCTGAGGCCTTGGAGGCTAGAATGGGCCCATCTCAGTCATCTCTCTTCTTTCAAGGGAGAAAGCCAGACAAGTTTATTTTTACTTTTGTCTTTCTATTTTGATTTGCCAAATGCCACTGCTCAATTGTGCTTTGAAAAAGACAGACAAAAGCAGCAACCATCTTAGTTTAGATTGACTACAGAACATTAGAGCTGAGAGGGATCTTAGTGGGCAGCTAATTTGACAATGTTTTATTGACTGGTTTGGGAAACTGGGAGCAGTCAAGGTTACCAACTTTGACATGGGTTGCTCAGCTCTCCTGAACTCTTCTGTAATAAAGCATTGAAAAAGAAATAAAATCATTTCCCTTTTCTTTATCTAGTGATTATCAATACAACTCATTGGACAATCTATTCCTTCTACACTATTGTAAAATGTTATGTTTGTCATAGGTTGAGGTCTCATACCTAATTCTATTCTATGATGTTGAACTATATATACATCTGGCAGCAGAGTTCAACACTTTTTATTCCTGTAAATTTCTGAGTACTTTTAATCTTATGTAAGTCCACTTTCTTTGCCCTTTAAATATTATTATCATTTATATTCATTACTAGAGGCCCAGTGCATAAAATCAGTCCTTCAGCCTGGCCTATGCCCTTTCTTAGTCAGGGACCCCTCAGAGGATGTTTGCCTGCCAGCTTAGACCCAATCTTGGGGGTTTGGGCCTAAGCTGGCAGTTGGAGATCCCTCTCACAATCCAGGATCCCTTGCTCCTTACCATCTACCTGCTGGCTCCTTACCACTCTGCTTGCTGCTCCTTAGTGGCAGGCTCCTTACCACTTGGCTCGCTGCTCCTTAGTGCTGCCACAGAGGTGGAAGAGGCTGCTGCTCTCACCAGCTGTGAGCCTGGCTTCTGGCTGAGCAGTGCTCCCCCTGAGGAAGCATACTGACCACTAGGGGACAGCTCCTGCATTCAGCATCTGCCCCTAGTGGTCAGTGCACATCATAGTGACCAGTTGTTCTCATGGTTCCACCACAACGGTCGCTTAGGCTTTTATTATATAGATTCTGGGTGAATTTAGAATCATTTGACAGATTTTGTAAAAAGGAAAAAAAAAACACCTCTATTAAGATTTTATTTTTTAAATTAGAGTTCACTTAACATCATTGTAGTTAACATCATTAGAGTTCACTTAACATTATTTATTTAAAAATATTCCTCTTTTGCTGAGACCAGTTTGGCTCAGTGGATAGAGCATCGGCCTGCGGACTGAAAGGTCCCAGGTTCAATTCCAGTCGGGGGCATGTACCTTGCTTGCGGGCACATCTCCAGTGTGGGGCATGCAGGAGGCGGCTGATCGATGTCTCTCTCTCATCGATGATTCTGACTTGCTATCCCTTTCCCTTCCTCTTTGTAAAAAATCAATAAAATATATTTTAAAAAATTATATTCCTCTTTCATTTCTTTTTTGTTTTCTTCATATAGGTTTAATCCAGACGGACTTTGAACATTTTTTTTAATATTCAAATCAAATTGTCTTGAATCTCTGTCAAATGCAGTGGGAGTCCCATAGTAGGTAGACTCTCAAGGACAGGTTGGCATATTGGGGATGTGCAGAATGTCTAGAACCAATATCCTAGACTCTTCAGCTGACTGAAGCCACTCCTACTGAAAGTCAGATGCTTGGGCTTCAAAAATATAGGGCTCTTACAAGAAAGGATGAGAGCAGTCTTTTCATTTAGGCTGGGTGGTTTCCTCAAAAAGGAATCAACTAATCTTCTACTAGAGCATTCATGCTGGCTGTTAGTTTTTTGGGACGCAAGTGAAGGAGGAGGGCCAGAGGTCTCACTGCTGAAATGTCAACCTGCATTGATCCTCTGCTTTCAATATGGCACCTCCCTCTCATTTTTCTGCTATGTTGGGTATGCCCTAATCCAGCACCTGTCAGAATTGCCCTCTCAAAAGAGAAAAACTCCAATATTCTGCTGAAAATAGAGAGAGACAGTGATGGGTCAGGGAAGGGATCCAGGAGTCTAACTGCTCAATATAAGGACTTTTAAGCAGCCTTCCTGATCTTGGCCACACCCTACACTCCATATCCCAGAGCTTTTATGGACCATCTGGAAAACCTAACTTACGTTGCAGTTGGTTTCTTCATCTGTAGGCTTAGATCTCAACTTTCTCTCTACTTTGTTAGGTCAGTCACCATTTTCCTGCTTCAAAAATATTGATATATCTTATTTGTTAATGTTTTCTATTCTATTATTCTTGTCTTTGTGGATTTATGCCTTTTGAATATATTTTACAGTCATTTTAGTGGGTTTCTGGAGAAAGTGGGAATAAGCTCATGTATTCAAATCACTATGTTTTCACTGTTTTTAAACTTTTCTTATTATTTTGAGTATGTCTTTTGAAAACAACAAATAGTTGCATTTTAAAACTCAATTTGAGTCTTTTCTTTTTTCTTTTTTTTGAGATATGATTTATACACAGTAAAGTGCACAAATCTTAAATGTACAATTAAATGAGTATTTACATATGCATACACTTGTGTATTCAACCCCCAAATTAAATTATAGGTCATTTTCATCAACCCTGCAGGCTCCCTTCTGCCCCCTTGTTATAGTTTGGGTTCTCTGAGACAGAGTGCTTAGGATATTTATTAAGGACTCTCAGGATCCATACCTATGGAAGAGAGGGAAGGAAGCAGGATTGGGTAGAAGATGTCATGGTATGATGCAGGATCCTCAGCCTCAGTCACACCCACAGGAAACTCTAGAGCAGTGGTTCTCAACCTTCCTAATGCCACGACCCTTTAATACAGTTCCTCATGTTGTGGTGACCCCCAACCATAAAATTATTTTCGTTGCTACTTCGTAACTGTAATTTTGCTACTGTTATGAGTCATAATGTCAATATCTGATATGTGGGATGTATTTTCATTGTTACAAATTGAACATAATTAAAGCATAGTGATAATCACAATTAGATATTGTGAAATATTTATTTCTAATTACAAATAAATGAAATTTTGTCTTGAAGCATGGTGTAGCATGGGTAACAGTCTTAATATAACAACAGTAAACTATATTACTACATTTTCCAATGGTTTTAGGCGACCCCTGTGAAAGGCTCGTTTGACCCCCAAATGGGTCGCGACCCAAGGTTGAGAACCACTGCTTTAGAGCTTAAAGAACCCATCATAATTACCCTGAATTGGACCAAAATGGACAGCCCTTGCCCCTTATCAATGATTGATGTTGGCTGCCTCTGGAAGAGTATGACCTTGGATGAGGCAGCTCTTAATCCCCAAAGCAACTGACAGCCAGAGCTGTTCACCAACAGCTTTCCCAGAAGCTGAGCAGCTTCAAAGTCCTCCCTTGAAGGGGGAACTTAAGCAGTGCATCCTCCATATACATCTACTCTAGTTATCAATACTCTTCAAGTCATTCTAACTTCTATTACCACAGATAAGTTTTGTTTAATTTTGAATTTCATTTAACTGGAATCACATGGCATTTACTCTTCATTCTATGTCATTTATCTTGTCCAGCATTATGTCTGTGAGGTTCATCATGCTGCATATATCGTAATTTATTTACCATTCTTTCATTGAAGGACATTTGGATTGTTTCCATTTTGAGGCTATTATGAATAACTAGAGGCCTGGTGCACAAATTTGTGCACGGGGGTTGGGGGAGGAACCATGGGAGATTGGCCAGCCAAGTGGGGTCAGGAGAGGAGGTGACGGTCACAGGGCCAGGCATGGAAGAAATGGATGCCAGGTGCTGATGCCACTGTCAGCGCCCCACCACCACATGGTTCCCCATCTCCCCCGCTCCTCCTTTCCTCGCTGCCATGCCACCACCGCAGCAGGTGGGTGGCCCTCAGGGAAGAGAGGATAGAAGTGAGATAAACCCTTGTGTCCAGGGCTGATTTTCAATAGATCACAGCGAGGGAGCTGCTCTGCTACATACAAACTCCAGACCCAGAAGCAGGTCTCTACAAATGGTTTAGCACCAGGGGGCAATGGGGACTGGCTGACGGGGGAGAGGTTGGTTGTGGGAGCACACTGACCACCAGAGGACAGCTCCTGCATTGAGCATCTTCCCCCTGGTGGTCAGTGCACATCATAGTGACTGGTTGACCAGTCATTCTGGTCATTCAATTGTAACAGTCGCTTAGGCTTTTATATACATAGATGTTACTATTAACATTCTTATGCATGTCTAGTCCATGCCTTATATATATTTTATTTTGGAGGACATAAAAACTCATTTTTTCTTGGTATGTATCCTAAGAGTGGAATTTCTGGATCATAGAATATATACAGGTTTAGCTTTAATAGATATTGCTAAGTAGTTTTCTTAAGTGGTTTGTACTTTCAATTTGTTGATTTCAATTGCTATATATCTTTGCTATCTATGTCATCAATTTCTGCTTGAGCTATATTTTTGCTTCATATACTTAGGGTTTATT
Organism: Lasiurus cinereus; assembly: GCA_011751065.1. Classification (NCBI taxonomy): domain Eukaryota; kingdom Metazoa; phylum Chordata; class Mammalia; order Chiroptera; family Vespertilionidae; genus Lasiurus; species Lasiurus cinereus. The sequence continues at coordinate 8,687,488 of JAAGEH010000032.1, forward strand.
TTGCTTTTTTTTCTAATTAGGGGCCAAGTGCATGAATTTGTGCACCTTGAAAGGACCTGTGGGCTGCGAGGCTCTGGTGAGCACAGGCCATCCTCTGTGCCCCACCCAGCCCCTCCTACTGTGGCCCCTGGTCCCCAGTCTGCCAGCAGCCCCACTCCTGCTGTTTCTGCTTCCATATGCTGATGGTGCCGGCCCCACTCGCACCTGCTAACAGCATGGAGCAATTGGAGCCAGTGTCAGCAATGGGCTCCAGTGAGGCCTGTGCCATTAGTAGGTGCAAGTGGAAGCTGCTGCCCCAATCACCTTCAGGAGCAGGAGTAGGTAGAGAAGCCCTCAGGGCAATCAGGACCAGCAGCCACTGCTCACACCCACTGATGGTGCCAAGCAATCAGGGCTGGTGCCAGGCGCCAGCAGCGGGTGAGTGTGGAGGCTCTGGTGCTGGCAGCAGGTGTGAGTAGGGCCAACACCGGCAGTCAGTGCAAGCACCAGGCAGGACTGTAGTGTGCAAGAGCAAAGAATTTTTAGTAACCACCAGAGGCTCACCACAATGACTGTGATGGGTGTTCCGCTTTGGTCTGGCACCCCCACTCACCTGCTCTACCATCCTGACACAGCGAATGCCTGCCATGTTCCATGCTCTGCAGTCTGCTGCCGATGCCCGCTATGTTCTGCACCTTCCCCCTGGTGATCAGCACACATTATAGCAACCAGTTGTTCAGTTGTTTCGTTGTTCGACCATTCAGTCTATTTGCATATTAGTGTTATATATATATTTCCTGAGGGGACTTAAATAATTGAGTTTCAAATTTTCTTTTTCTAATATATTCATTTAAAACTATAAATTTCTCTTTGGTCAGAAATAGAATTTGCAAGTTTTGATATGCCAAATTTTTACTACTATTGAGTTCAAAATATCTCATGACTAATATGTACTTCTTTTTTCATATGTGTGTTATTATAATTTCTTTTTTTATACATGTTTTAATAAAGTTCCAATTTTATCTATTTTTCTACTTATCTTTCTGTTAGTGATTTCAAGTTTAAAATCACTACTGTGGTCAAAGAACATTTTCTACATGCGTTTAGTCCTTGGAAATTTTGTGAGACTTACTTTATGCCCCATCAAATAGTCTATTTGGGTAAATGTTTCAAAAACACTTGTGTTCTGCAGTGGCTGGATGTGATGTTCTATACTTGTCAAGTAGGTTCAGATCTTCCATGTTTTTATTGATTGTTTTTTCTACATATTACTATCAATTATGATCAGTTACTGAGAATAGTGTATTAAAAACTATAACTAGATTTCAACTTCTACCTTTAGTTCTAGCAACTCTTTATATCTTTTATAACTATTAAATATATAAACATTTTAAATTATTATGTTTCCAAAATGTCTAATCTCTTTTATCATCATGGAAATTCCTCTCTTTATTAACATGTTTGCCTTAAATTCTGTTGTTCCCTATTAACATAGCTATATCCGCTATATTTTGGTTGTTGTTTATGTGGCATATTTTTCCTTCCTATTTTTCATCTTCCTGTGTTCCCTACAAACAGTATTTTATTCAAGTGTGTCTCTTGTAAATAGTATCTAGTCAGTTAGTAAAATCTACCTTGGCAAATGGGCTCAGCAAAGAAAATTGCCAGATCCCTTCAGACCTGGAATTCCATCTCATCAAGTTCTGTTTCCACAACTCTCCTATGTCTTTAAATATATAATTTTGGAAAATATTTCTAGCTATTGCAGTGAGAACATTGGATTACTATGATTACTACATCCTGCCATGAAATGCAAATCTCTGAGTTTTTGTTATTTAATAACAAGTTTAACTATTCACCATTAATGTGATAGCTGCTTTAAGTGATCTAACTTCTTATCTTATTTAAGTTTTATTGCTTTGTCATTATTTTTCACTTTACTTTTTGATAGTTTTATCTTTTTAACTCTAATAAAGTAGAAACTGTGTACTTCAAGTGTCACATGGCTCTTTGATATCTGAAACCAAACCAAACCACTGGTCCCCTCACTACATATTCAATGAGAAATCTAACATCCTCTCCAAGATTTTGGCAAACTTCCCCATTTTGGCACACTTACATTTTCATGGTAAATTTTGCTTCTGGTTGTCTGTGTCTTCCACCCTCAATACCTCCATGGCAGTTCCCATAGCTCCACAATCCCCACAGCTTTATTCTGACCCAAGTGTGCTCTCTGTTCTTTTTATTCCCTCTCAATTTCCTCATCACTTCCAACTTTATACTAAGCTTTTAATTATTTCCAAACCTTCTGCAAAGCTTTCACTGGAGACTTGAGGTGATGACGGCCCAGTAAATTATAGCAGCACAAGAAAGAGAATATTGTAGGAAACAAATCTCCTTTAAAATTTCTTTGTTCATCCTGACATTAAAGATTTCTTATAAACTACCACAGAAATAGACAGGACTATTTCTCTCACTGGGTAACATTGACATTTTTTCATTAGACTTTTACTTTTAAATAGATAATATTTTAGTTCTTTACTCCTATTCAAGTCTATCTACCTTTGTAGGTCCTTAAATTTCATTAATATACTGCAGCAGAAAGGGGGCAAATTTTCCAGATCTTATGCTTACCAGCACCAAAATATGTGCATGTGACTTTAAAGTTCAGTCTTTCACCAAAACTTTATATGTTGAAAGGACCAATATAAAGACTTCTTTTTTCCTTTTGACATGACATGCTATAATTATTTTATCTCTCTTTATTTCTATGTTTATCCCATAGGAGGTTGCTTTTCAATAATATTTAAACCTAAATTCTTGATCACAAAGCATCAAATCTATTTATCATCCCTCTTGAAAATTTAACAGCCTTTTTACTTTATATCCCCAGCTCCAAATTGCTGTTAAAATAATCTAAGCCTTTTAGATCCAATGACTCATGTTACTTTTTTAATATTATGTTTATTACATTTCAAGTCACTTTTATCAACCTTCTCGGGAGTAATAGCCTAAAAACAAACGAACCTTCCCACCCCTTGCTCCTTACTGCTGTTCTGAGGAGGAATATAGGGGGCAGTGACCAGTGTCCTAATGCACATTCTTGTTTATCCTATAATCTAGTCACTGCCCCTTCCTTAGGCAATAGTCTGTTTTCCTGAGTGCTCCCATTTTGCAGGGGCCACGGGCTGGGAATTTGGCAGCTTAGCCAGGGGGTGGGGAATTGTCACTAGTGCCAACCAGTCCAGGCATTTAGATACAATCTAACTTCCCCATTCTAACTGACTCAGGAGGGGCTGTGAAAGCCCACCACAAAAGCCTGGAAGTAAGGAAACACAGAATTTAGAAATATATATGGGGGTGATCTTATTGTATTGTTCAGGCTTTGTATCTTCTAATCTCTTGAGCCAGCGGCGCTGCTTTAAAAAAGCGTGTTTTTTTTCTGAATCTCCTAGTACTCCTTGTGTATTTTTCAGTCATCTGGTAAATTCTGTAACAGTTCTAATCCTCAAACTTGTTTTTGAAGAAACCAGGTAAATATTGATGCAGATTTCTGTTATATATTTATTTGGTTCTTTCATTCTTTTTATTTATTTTTTTTTTTAAGGAAATGTAAGTGAACATGTTAGAATAGTTGGAGTGGAGAAAGATATTTTTTAAAAATATATTTTTGAGGAAATCCAAAATGGTGGCATAGGTAAACACCTATACTGCTGCCTCGCACAACAATTTCAAAACTACAACTAAAAGACAGAACGGACATCATCCAGAAACACAGGAAAGCTGGCTGAGTGGAAGTTCTACAACTAGAGGGAAAGAGAGGGGCTCACAGAGACCCAGAAGAGCTGCAAAAAGCTGAGGTACGGAGACGCCTGCGAGGAGAGAGCGGGTGCCGGAGTACCTGGCTGGTTTTCTCTGGCGGGAGGGAAAGGGAGACTCTCAAAGGCATTGAACCCCTTGTCCTGCGACACTAAACCCCAGATCCAGCTGAAACTCATACGGGGGGAGTTTGGACTGTGAAAAGGGAGACGTGCACGGAAATTTAGGGGAGTTGCAAAGGATCAGAGGTCTGGTCGCACACGGCACCACGCAGAGGACAGATTGCTGATTGTGCCGCTGGCTTTCGCGAGTGGGCGGGAGACAGACCCTCCGAACTGTGCCACTACTGACTCCACTAAGCCCCTGTTTTGGGCGAAACCCTGGAGACCTAGACTCGTGTGGTCCTGGTTCGCAGGGGAGCCGGAAAGGCAGCGGTTAGAGGCACTGCGGGTGCGCGCGCGCACAAGGACCACTCCAGCCATTACCCAGTCACGTGAGACTCAGGGGCCGTGGAGGGCGGGGCCGACTGGAAGGCAAGGTGGTTCCTTAAGCACTGAAACTCCACCCCTCCCAAGCTCAACAGAGGCTTCTTCGGCTGAATCCAGCACAGAAGTTTCCCCGGCACAGTGAAAATGCCGAGACAAGGGAAGGGATTACAAGCAAAAGAAATGGAGGAAAAAAAAGACTGGATATAGAGTTCAAAACCACGCTTATAAGGTTTTTCAAGAATATCCTAGAAAAGATGGATAAATTTAGTGAGACCCAAGAGGAGATGATAAATACACTGACTGAAATAAAAACTATTATACAGAGTACTAACAGCAGACTAGAGAAAGGCAAGGATCAAGTCAAAAATTTGAAATATAAAGAAGCAGAAAACACTCAACTGGAAAAGCAAGAAGAGAAAAGAATCCAAAAATGTGAAGATAATGTAAGGAGCCTCTGGGACAGCTTCAAGCGTACCAACATCAGAATTGTGGGGGTGCCAGAAGAAGAGAGAGAGCAAGATACTGAAAACCTGTTTAAAGAAATAATGACTGAAAACTTCCCACATCTGGTAAAAGAAATAGACTTACAAGTCCAGGAAGCACACAGAACCCCAAAGAAAAGGAATCCAAAGAGGACTACACCAAGACACATCATAATTAAAATGCCAAGAGCAAAAGAGAAAGAGAGAATATTAAAAGCAGCAAGAGAAAAACAGTTTATTACCTACAAGGGAGCACCCATACGACTGTCAGCTGATTTCTCAACAGAAACGATGCAGGCCAGACGGGAGTGGCAAGAAATATTCAACGTGATTGAACAACAAGAACCTACAACCAAGAATAATCTATCCAGCAAAGCTATCATTCAGAATTGAAGGGCAGATAAAGACCTTCACAGAGAAGAAAAAGCTAAAGGAGTTCATCAACTCCAAACCAGTATTATATGAAATGCTGAAAGGTACTCTTTTAGAAGAGGAAGAAGAAAAAGGTAAAAGACAAAAAATTATGAACAAATACACATCTACCAACAAGTGAATCTAAAAATTAAGTGAATTAAAAATCTGATCAACAGAATAAACTGGTGAATATAATAGAATCAGGAGCACAGAAAGGGAGTAGACTGATAATTCTCAGGAGGACAAAAATCATAAAGCATCAAACAGACTGTGAAATTATAGCAGAAAGATTAAAGTTAGGTGAGGTAAATAAGTGATCAATCAAAGGACTTGTATGCATGCTTATAAACATAACCAATGATCACAGACACTGGGGGGTCGGGGTACGCCTGGGAGGGAGGGGGGGCAATGGGGAGATATGCATAAAAAATTAATAAAAATTAATTTAAAAATATATATATATATATTTTTATTTCTGAGAAGAAGGGAGATATAGAGAGAGATAGAAACATCAACGATGAAAGAGAATCATTGATCACTGCCTCTTTCATGCCCCCTACTGAGGATCAAGCCCACAACCCGGACATGTGCCCTTAACCAGAATCAAACGTGGGACCCCTCAATCTACAAGTCAACACTCTATCCACTGAGAAAAACCTGCTAGAGCTTATTTGGTTACTAGGGGCCTGGTGCACGAAATTCATGCACTGGGAGTGGGGGGGTCCCTCTGCTCAGCCTGCCCCCTCTCACATACTGGGAGCCCTCAGGGGATGTCCTACTGATGGGTAAGGCCCGCCTCCTCCTCCTGCAGTCTGGCCTCTCTTTGTGGGAAGGGATGGGGCTAATCAGGGGAAGGCACCAGCCCCATTACCCCACTGCTGCAGCCACTACCAGTCACCACAGCCACCAAGGTGGTTTCATCAACAAGACTCCAGTCCCTTCACCATGAAAAAATGACAACTTTCTTTAGGCATTTTCAAGATGTGTTTTACATAGGATATGACATTTCTTTCTTTCTCTCACCTTTTTTATTTTTATTTTTTATCCTCAACTGAGGATGTTTCCATTGACTTTTAGAGAATGTGGAAGAGAAAGGGAAAGACAGAGAGAAACATCAAAGTGAGAAAAACACTTTGATTGGTTGCCTCCTGCATGAGCTCTGACCTGGGCCCTGACCAGGGAGGAGCCTCCGACCTAAGTACATGCCCTTGATCAGAATTGAACCCAGACTCTGTGGTCAGAGGGCTGAAGCTATATCCACTGAGCCAAACCTGCTAGGGCAGGATATGACCTTTCTTAGCCCTCCAGCAGCAAACTTTCATTTTTTTCTCCAGAAGTGTGGTAGAAAAACCCTAGACCACCTTTTTGGATTCTTATTACCCAAGTTACTAAGAATATTAGCAGTGGCATACAGGGAGCTTAGCCAATGAGCAGTCAGAAAAGGTGTTTCCTCTATAGTTCACACCATTGCCAATAGCCTCCGATCTCCAGCTCTGCCCCTGCCCAGTCCTAAAGCCTCTGGCCGCCTGGGCAGCAGACCCCCAGCTCCCTCTGATTGCCAACTCCATCCTTGTCTAGGCCTACCTGGGTGAAAGCCTCTGGCCAAGGCTTTAGGCCTGGGCAGCGGACCCCCAGCTCTCTCTTATCTGGGTTCTGCCACTGTCCAAGCCGAAAGCCTCTGGGGAGGGGACCCCCAGTTTCCTCCAATCACCAGCTCTGCCTCTGCCCCCTTGCTCTGATTGCAGCCATGGCCCTGCCCAGGACCCCCCTGGATGAAGCCCTTCACAGGCTACTCAGGGCCTACACGGTGGCCTACCTCAGAGTGACCTGGGTGCCAGGATGTTCCCAGGACCCAGGCGCTGGGTGCCTAAGTATGCAAATGAACTGCCATCTTTGTTGGGTTAATTTGCATACTCAATCTGATTGGCTATGAGCTTAGCGGAGGTATGATCAATTTATATGTTTGTCTATTATTAGGTAAGATTTCAACAAGAATCTGAGAGGGGAAATTATCTACTGCTCAAATGCAGAGGACATTTTCTGCATCTTGAACTAGAAATCCATTAACTTTTACAGAAGCGAGGTCTTATATTAAAACTCATTACTTAAATTATTTCATGTCCAATTTTTAAATATAAGCCCATGTTCTTTCCCCTAATACTGCCTAATTTACTTCTTCAACTTTCTTCCTTCACACTGACCCTCCCATTACACTCTCAAGTAGCACACAATACTTGCCTACTTTATTCAAGGAATACAAATTTATTTTAATACTCACCCCAGTCTGTTTTAATTTTAAACAGACATAATACAAAATTTATTCTTAAAATTCTGTTTAAAATAATTTTTTGTGTGTTTTGTTTTTGTTTTTGTTTTTTGTTTTTTTTTGGGGGGGTGGGGGTGTTGAATTAAATGTACCAGCAGAGCTATTTTTTAAAGGAAACCTTCAGTGAATTATTTTGCAAAATAAGAATTTTTATGCCATGTGAATAAACTCTCCCAACCCATTTCCACCTCCTCATCCCACTAACAACAATAACAAAAATTCTGTTTTATAAATTAGGATTTTTGAATAGTAAAGAGACTTACCATATTTTATTTAAAAACCAAATGTAAACATTTACATAGCTCTCTCATCTGCATAAACAAGTACTCATTCTCTCTAATTGAGAACTATTTCTTTTCACTACTTTTGCTTCCTCTCTCCTTTATTTTTTAACCCAGACTGCACAGATGCTTAAAGAGAGCTGAAATGAGAGATTAAAAAGATTAGAGAGAAATAATGTTTTTCTTTGTAAATATTACAAACCTCTTAACTGTTTTCTTCCTGGGCTCAAATCTCCTTTAACTTTTTTCCTATCATCATTATAATTGGTCTCTCAGAGATCAAACAAATGTGCTAAATAGCCTGTACACACTGGCAGATTTTTATGTTTGCTGTTCTCTCAGGTAATGAAGCTAGCAGTCTAGAAAAATCAATTTAGTTGCTGGCAAAAACCACCACCCCAACACCAATGTGTGTCCCCATTTTGGGAATTTCTTTGCATGGTACTTTTCCTAGCACTGCACTCTTGATGTAGTTAACAATGGTGACTAGTATGGGGACGAAGGTTCCAAAACTGAGAAAGCCTTATAGTGAAAGATAAGCTTTTGCAGTTGTCCAAGAAACACAATAAAGTGGTGTTATGGAGCCACAGTGCTCACTAATAGGACCTGTTTTTGATGATTAAGGGAGAGGGCTCAGTAAACTTCATGGTGAAGTAATTAGCAGAATTTTTTATTATATTCTGACAAGTTCAATAAAGAGTTGTTTGGTTACTTTCTACAGTTGCAACACACATGGAAAACACATGTGGTATGGACTGGAGTACATTCTACTTTAGAGGTGTTGATAAAATATTTTTTAAAATGTAATTCACAAGCCTGTAACATTCCTCAACCCTACACAATGTCAACCTGCCTCCCAGTTGAAGGTAGAGTTTGTGCAGAGAACTCCATTGCTATCAAGCTGTCATCACCAACCCAAACCAGCACCATCCTGCCCGGCCCTGACCCCTAACCTCAACCCAGACCACCACTGAGACCCAGTTCTGTATTCCAGAGAAAGAAGACTCCAGGTGGAGGCCTGGTCTCATTTTCTCCTTTTTTCAGCTCTTCCAATGATTTTGTGATCCTGGAACCTAAGCACCAGGTTGCCAGCATAATCCAGTTTTAAGTCTCAGAAGGCAGCACATTTATAACTAATGAACATAGAGTGAATAAAATCATAATGTCCTTGTGATTCCTTCCTCTCAACATTTCTCATTTGTCTTGAATTCATCCATTATCATTATCAATCTCTTAACCTCGGCCACCATCATCTCTACCTTTTGTATTAATGCCAAATCCCTAAAACATCTGCCTCCAGTTCTCTTTTCTTCAAAACATTCTACTACTACAGCCAAAGTAGTATTTCTAAAATGGAAAGATGATGTTTATTCCTTCCTCAAATGCCTTCACTGGCTTCTTGGGCTTTCAAGGTTGAGATAGAATTCTTTGGCATGGCTTGAATGGGGTGATCATACCATTTTTATTTGTCCAAATCAATCACTGTTGAGAGTGAAGGAAGGGTGTGGGTAATGATTATGCTAGAATAGCAGATACAAATAGAAACCGTTCCAGGGTAAACTGGGACATTGGGTCAAGCAGAGAACAGAGGACCTTCATGAGCGGATCCCTGTTGATCTCTCCTAACTCACCTCCTACCTCTTTGCCATTTTGCATGTGATGTTCTCACTGCCTTGAATTTCATTCCCCTTATCACCTTCACCTGAATGGCTCTGATTGATTCTCTAGGTCCTTGTTTAGACTCCTCTTCTTGGAAACCTTTCCTGATTTCTTAAGACCACGGTAAGTGCTTCCTTTTGGGTGCCCTCCCTTCCCTTGTGCTGACTAGCCTTAGCAGTGACCACACCCTATTATTTATTTGTCTCTGACCCAATAGATTGCTAAACTCATTGAAAACAGAGATCCTGGTATTGTTCGCGTCCTCCCAAAATTCTATGTTGAAATCCTAACCCCAAGATGATTGTATTGAAAGGTAAGATCTTAGGGAGGTGACTAGATTCTGAGAACGGAACCCGTATGAATGGGATTAGTACAATTATAAAAGAGACCTTTCACTTCTTCCATCAAATCTGCTGATGATTTCATTTAAGACTACTCAGCCTCCAGAACTGTGAAAATACATTTCGGTCGTTTACAAGCCATTGAGTCTATGGTATTCTGTTATAGCAGCCTTAAATAACTAAGGTAACAAACACAATGAGTGAATTTACAAATCCAAGAGCCACTAGAATTGAGGGGGTAAAGATCTGAGAGATTTTTGGAAGATGGTGGAGATGATAGCTGGACTCTGGGTGGTATTAAGAAGCCTGGGGGAGGTGGAGGCACAGTCAGAGGAGCCTGAGGACAACTCTGGGTTACTCAGCATGCCCTTGACTAGAGCTCATTGTAAAATTTTGGCACAAGATAAATTATTATCTTTAGTAGCTGACATGAAAAATGTAATTTAAGATATAATGAATAAGGGGGAGAGAGCAGGGGCTGGAAGAGAGCTAAGAGAGGCTTATGGGATGCTGTTGATGTTCTTTTCTGTGACTTAGAGGCTGATAATACAGATGTATTCAGTTTGAAAACATTCATTGAGCTGAGAGATACACTTTTCTGTCTGTATATTATAAAAAGTTTAAGAATAAGAGGAATCCTCTCTTTCTAAATCCCTGTTCCTAACTTGGGAATCATAGGGTGTTAAGTATAAAATGTTCAGTTTCCATCCTGTCTCTCTCTGCCCCCTCCCACCCCTATCCTCACGAGCCATTGCATGAATCTGGAACACCCTCCATAGAGCTAAGTGCACCTGAAACCTTCTAGGCTTCCACCACCACAGCATTAGGATTTGGTGATGTGGGTCCCACAGTCAAGCAAATAAAAATGAACCAGCTTGCTAATTGCTTAAGTGAAAGTTCAATGTTTCTAAGATGTGCTTTCATTTTTGTTCACTGTGCATGTGTTTCCAATGAAAATTCCAAACGTGTATTTGAGTGCTCCACCCTTTTGGGGATGTTCACAAACATGCTCCAATATACCCTGTGTCTAGGCGTTAATGTTCAATTTGAAACACAAACTGCCCACACATGCATATTTATGACTGGGCCTCTCTTTTCCATTGCCCCAGCCCCTCTCTCACCAGTCCTCCATCTCACCCCCATTTCCACTTTTGTTTTCCTGGGGGCTGACTTGTCTAGGGACCCTTGGATTTTTGTTGGCCCATCCCTATGGCCACAAATGACACGGGCTGCTGACATCCAGTAATGAAGCTGTGTGGCCTCATTACAGATTATATTCTGCCCAGTTGTGCTGGAGCCTGTCCTGCTGAAGGGAGTCCCACCCAGAGCTGCATAGATGGCCCTACGACAGGCCAAGACCAGAGCTGCTCCTTTGTCGTGAACGTAGGCTCTGCATGCCTGGCCTGTCCCGTCCTGTCAGACTTTGAGGAGCAAGCCGAGGCCTGAAGACCCCAGCCTGTCTCAGGCAAAGGTCAGGGCACACCCCTTATTTTCTGCCTTCTCTGTATCCCTCCCCTCCTACTTCCCTTTTCCCCACTCCACCTCACCTCTCCCTTCCTCCACCTTTAAGGCTTAATGGGTAATTATTTCCTGACAGAAAACTCAACTTGAATTGTGAAACAGAAGTCATTTTAAAAGAAACCGGCTCCACATTTTATTATTTTTCCAGGGAAAACAGGTTTTGCCTTTCCCCAGGCCTCCATACCATGGTAGGATATGAGTTGTGACAGGCCTAAAACACATTCAGAATAGTAAACCCAAACCCGCCGCAGCACCCTAATTTAAACCGGGGCATTCTCGGCAGGCAGTGTTTACCAGGGCACTTTGAGCACAAGTGGCTTTATTTCAGAGGAAATCATTCCTTTTGAATCTGAGACTGAGAGAGAGAGTATAAGAAGGAAAAAAGTTTGGTTTCAATATGTGAAATTCGTTCCCCTGGGGGGAACTTTAATTCTTGTCAAATGTTTAGGGAGAATGCAAAAGGGAATTTTCCACGTTTGTAGATGCATTCAACGAGGCTCCAACTCCCAGTGTCTGTATGAAGCTTCTCACTCCCATTTCAGAGACTTCTGGAGGGAAAGAGCCCTGGGAGGGCCTGGGAAAGGGGAATGAAGGGACATCTGGCAAAATGACCAAGTGGCTGTGCATCCATAGCCAGTGAGATGTGCTTTGTCTGTTAGGAGAAGGGGACTGAAGCTGTAGCAACACAGGGCAGAGACTGGATCTGAGGAGTGGAGTGGCTCCTTCTCAAGATAGACATAGCTGAGAAAACTCTTCCCATAAAATTGCCTTCTCCTTCCTATGGCTGGACAGGCTCTGCAGGTCTGTATGCCAGGAGATGGCCAGGCAGGACACCTTGACATCCCCCATGTGTTAGAAGAACAGTGTCCCCCACGGATGCAGCTGGGTCATATTGACGGAGGCATGATTATAGTTGTAAAAAAAACAAACAAACCACATTTCCCAACCCTAGCATTGAAAATCCGATGGCCTTGTGATGTAGGAGGAGATCCCGGTTCCAGGGACCCAAGGATCTGAGACCTAGTGGGGGTTCTTGGCTTTGTTCAGCATAGAGTTTAAAATGAAAGTGAGTTTATTAGTGAAGCCATTAGACAGAGAATGGGCTACTCCACAAACAGAGCAGTTTCCCTTTCGCAGGATTTCCTTCCATTACTGAGGTTCATTTAATTGGGGTAAGGTATTCAATGAGGAGGAAGAAAATTCAGGATTTTTTTAAGGGAAGAGATGGCAATTTCTCAGAGGAGCTCCACTGACCATTTGGTGTCTTTATATGGGTTTTCTGTTTTTTGATCCTGTAGCTCTGGGTATGTCAAACCACAAGAGTTTGGGGGACATAAATCTGGGTGTAGCCTCCTAGGACAGCTGGCTTCTCTTAGCTTTTAGGTGCACTCAAGTGATCACCATTTGTAGCTTTCACATCATTGTCCTGACCTTTATACTTAGGTAGGCCTTTGTCTTTCCCATATACCCTCACACTGTTGTTTATGTTTAAAACATATCTTCCTAGATGGACTGGCAACTCTTTGAGAGCAGGGTTCTGCTGTGTTGTTCACCTCTGAATACTCTGTGCTTATTTCAGACAAGCACATAGGAAGTGCTTAAAGACTCTGCTTAATGAATGAATAAATGAGCCCTCCTGCTTGCTGCTAATGAAGAGTATTAGGCAAAGAAATGAAGAAAAAGAAGAGATGGAGGGTTTTAAAACCCCAACAGATCTAAATAGCTTAGCATGATTTTGAAAAGAGAGTTAAAGGCAAAATCCCTTGAGGCCATTTTTACTACTGGCTAAAAGAAACCTGGCCTGGGGCATAGGGAAGATTCCCATTGTGTAAAGGAATGCTAGTAGCCTGTTGGGGTGTGGGGTTGGGGGAGTTGGCTTCAGGTGGAAAGTTGCCAGAGGCACAAACAAGGAGAATGAGGGAAGGGCCAGCTTTACAGAGGAAGCAGTCTCCCAGGAGATATGACTGCAACAGTCACCACTGTTACCACTAATTCCTCTTCTTCACTCCTTAGGGTTGAGGCACAGAGGACTGCTATTAAAATTCAGGTGTTATCTTGGAGGGAAAGCTGTCAGAAACTTCGGAAATGGGTCAGATAATTCTTTAATAGTCAACTAAAGACATCTTGATACTCTGAACAAAAAAGAGAAGTGCCCCTTAAAGGGCCCAAATAGGTTCATGAGAAGAGGATTTAGAAATGAAAGGTGCTATTGCACTGCCAATAGAGGCTCTTATGCAGGATTCAATTCCATTGTTTGAAAATATATTTCAGAGAGGAAGGAGAAAGATAGAAACATCAATAAGGAGAAGGAATCATTGACCGGCTGTCTCTGGCACACCTTCTACTGGGGATAAAGCCCAAAACCCAGATATATGCCCTGACTGGGAATCCAACTGTGACTTCCTGGTCAATAGATCAATGCTCAACCACTGAGCCACACACCATCTGGGCTAGTTTCCTTTTTAACAGCATCTCCAGGTTGACAGATGAGGACACTTCCATGCAATGATTTCCGTAAAACATGTGACAAAACATCCAATAATATTTTATAGATAGTATGGTGAAATACAGGCTAGATGATAATAAGACTAGATGAATTTGGAATTGATGAAGAATGGAATCTGAAGAGTGATTCATGGCCTGTTAACATCTATAGAGAGTTGTTTCTGAACTTTAACTTTTTTACCAGTGTCTTATATGACAAGAGAAAACTATTGATGTTGCAATGTGGGGAAAAAATCAAGAGAGGAGGCCAGTGCCATACACGACAGACTCAAGATTTAAAATGTCATCATCAACAGTCTCAACTATTGCTTAAATGTAGATGGGATGAACTTTAACATAGAAGAAAGGGAAAGTGTTAACATTTAGTTTCCAAAAATAAATCACAAGAGAACAGGATGGAGGAGACTTAGATTGGCATAAATTCACGAGAAAAAGATTAGAGGATTAAGAATAGCTAGCAGGCAATCAGAGGACAAAGGCTGACTGAGGAGAATTCTGAAGAACAAGATAAATGACTGAAAAGATAGAATGTATTGCTTGGAAAAGAAAGTTGGGAGCAGAGTGAGTGCACTTGAAAAACCTATCTGGTTTGGCTCATTGGATAGAGTGTTGGCCTTTGGATTGAAAGATCCCACCCAGGTTTGATTCCAGTCAAAGGCACATGCCCAGGTTGTGGGCTTGATTCCCAGTAGAGGGCGTGCAGGAGGCAGCTGATCGATGATTCTCTCATCATTGATGTTTCTATCTCTCTATCCCTCTCTCTTCTACAGAAAGGAAGGAAGAGGGATAAAGAGTTAGAAACATCGATCAGCTGCCTCTTGCACGCCCCCTACTGGGGATGTGCCCATAACCAAGATACATGCCCTTGACCAGAATCGAACGTGGGACTCTTCAATCCGCAGGCTGATGCTCCATTCACTGAGCCAAACCAGTTTCGGCAATATATACATATATTTTATATATAGATAGATATATAGATATAGATATAGATATAGATATAGATATAGATATAGATATA
>JAAGEH010000032.1:8702330-8713152 GCA_011751065.1 Lasiurus cinereus
AGATATAGATATAGATATAGATATAGATATAGATATAGATATAGATAGATATAGATATAGATATAGATATAGATATAGATATAGATATGTTATACTGTATGTATATTATACACTAGAGGCTCATTGCATGAAGAGATTCGTGCAACAGGCCTTCCTTCCCTTGACTTATAGCACTGGTTTTCCTCTAGCACATGAACTAAAGGGCTCAAATTATGCTAGGAAAACATGCACCAAACCATAACACTGTCCCTACTAGCTTGAAAGGTTGTACTCATGCAGGTGGGTGCATGCTTTCATGCTGTATCTGCCAAATTCTCACTCTGCCATCTGCATGATGCAACTGGAAACATGATTCATCAGACCACATGACTTTTTTTCCAATGCTCAACTGTCCAATCCTTGTGTTCCTGTGCCAATTGGAGACGTTTTATCTTGGTAACTGCAGACAGCAAAAGTGTTTGAACAGGCCTTTGGTTTCCATGTCCCATACAATACAGTGTACAACTAATTTGCCTACAAACATCGGTTGGTCATAATAATCTGGCCACTCAATAGATAGATAGATAGATAGATAGATAGATAGATAGATAGATAGATATGACGGAACTATCAAGAAGAAGGAGTTGTTGCAGAAGTCAGAAGTGACGAAGAGACAGACTTGTACAACAAGAGAATGAAAAATATCCAAGTTCACCGTAGGGAGTTCTTGGTGGAAAGATGACTTCAATGACTTCCAAAGTTCCTCTCAGCCTTTTGATTCTGGGTCACTTCTTTTAATTTCTTTCCCTGCCTTGTTCTTGGCAAAGACACACATCATTAGGTTGCTGAGTGTTCTTTGTGAATCACTTATAGAATAAGCAGTGGCTCTGCCATGTCACAAAATTGCTTTCCCCTTATGGACACAAGAATTTGCTGTGAACACAGAGAACCCTGCCACGCTGTCCTCTTGCCAGCAGTCCCAGAATCGTCTGAAAGAAAATGAGTCGAAGGAGGGTGGAGAGAGAGGGGTGTTTCCATACCCTTCACACAAAAGGCTCCTCTGGGTAGGTCTTATTCAATCCATCTGGCTCATGAAACATTCTACTTTGTACCTTCTGTGGCTGCTGAAGAGGCAGAGTGGAGATTTATAACAACAATTGTTCATTCCAGCCCAACTGGTTTGGCACAGGGGGGAGCTATGTTTTTCAGAACAGCTTTTTGACATTCCTACATGAGCTGAAATGCATGAAAAAAATCTCAATTTTGAAGCAACCAGATGTTTCTGTCAGGGAAGAAATAGATAACCTAAAGGAGACAGGGAAAACAAACTTGGGCTCAGAGAAGAAGAAAATGGTAGAGTTGGGAGTTCATGTCTCTCTCCCAACTCCGACCAACCACTCACCATGACTGTCCTACTTATACCAAAGCCAGACCCCACTCAGCATTTTTCATCCTAAAGTTCCCACCTGGGCTGCAAGGCTGTTAAAAGGAGTTAAAGAAGAAATTCATTGTCTTCCACTGCAGACACTGTTCGTGAGGAGCTAAGACCACCAGGGACAGAACCTTCCAAGGCAGAACTTGCTTAGATGAAGCAGAAACACAATAGGCTATAGAGAGTAATAGAAATAATACTGAGCATAGAAATTAGAGCCCTGGGTTTCTTAGTCATGAACTTTGACATTTATTTGAGATTCAGTCATATCACTTATAAAACAAATGGCTTGGAACAGATAATCCCTAACATCTTTTTAGCCCCTCGATTCCCTATAGTTCTGATTTTTACCTTTCTTAAAAACAAATAATATAACTTTGGCCAGTGTTCTCAGTGGGTAGAATGTTGGTCTCCACACTGGAGAGTTGTGGGTTTGATTCCACAGGGCATTGTACCTGGATTGCAGGTTCCATCCCTGGCCTCAGTCAGTGCATGTGCAGCAAACAACCAATAAATGTGTTTCACTCACATCTCTCTTTCTCTCTCTCCCACTCCTTCCTTCTCTCTCTTCTAAAAAAATCAATGGGAAAAAAATATCCTCAGGTAAGGATTAACAAAAATAAACAAACAAAAGAAACCAGATAATACATTTAAATTGATCATAAGGAAATAACTCTTCATGATCAATTATCAGGTAAGATAGAAAGGTATTGTGTGTTTTTTTTTTCAATAAAGGTGGCATCTTTTTTATTTGAAAAGTGCAAATACTTCAATAGAGTCATTGAATTACATCACTTCAATAATTCATTGAACTATATTATACAGTGACCATAGTCACAGATTTTTCAAAATTAAATTGATTTTGGATTTCCTGCTATAATACCATGAGTTCTAGTTTTCAGTTAAGAAATATAGTCAGGTACTTATAAATAATGGTGAGAAAAATGGAGAGATGCTGGAGGGCATAGAGTTATGATTTCATATTATTGTTTTTATCCTGAATAAGATAAGACTTGTTTAAAATTCTTGAGCAAGAGAAGCCCAGGAATCACATAGCTCCTCCCCTTGGTCTCAGGAGTTCTCACTTTTTTGATACGTCTGAAATCTTGAGCTACACTAAGTATCTGTCTGCTGCTACAGCCAAGAGCCCTGAGCTCCGGGCATCCTCAGTGATGCTCCTTGGCGCTCTGGCACCTGCCAGCATTTCCATTCTTGCTACCTCTTTCCTTTGCTTTACAAAATGTTGTTTGGTTCCAAGAGGGAAAGGGATTTTGAAAAGTGGTACAACCAAGAATGATTTAGACAGAGAGCACTGAAAATGCCTAGCTTCAATTGTACCTGTCATCTGCCTACTGGTTTGACTTCCAGAACCACACATCAAACTCCTGCGCTGCCCTCTGCCTGACAAGCCCCAGCTTCCCGTGCTTTCCAAGTGCTACCAGCACCTGGGTGATTTGTTTAACATTACTCTTGTAAAGTGGCTGCTTCTCCTAAGGCCGCGTCAGCATGCCTCTCTCTTCTTCAGAGAGAGCCAAGAGAAACTATTAAAAATGTGTTTGAAATTACACATTCCCCGCTCTCCTTGACAGAGGAGCTTTGCAAAGCTCGTTAAGAGAGCTGGAGAAAATTCCACAGCACATTTCTGGGTTTATGGTTATTATTTTGCATGTGCTGCTGAGCTAATAGAATGTGACTTTGGACATCCATGATCCAAGGGAAAACGGCTGCGTAGGTTGGAGGCTTTACACCAGAGCAGCAGAGATGGTTACCATTTTGGCTATTCACCCCCATCTGCTCTACTCGCAGACTCTTGAAAAGCTGAGAGCCAAGGAGACAGAGACAAAGAAGAAAGGAATAAATTAAGCAGATTTTGAAATGAGGTTTTTTTCCTCTCTCCTCCCTTGCCCTTTCGAATGCTGGATGGGCTGATTTAAGCTTATTTTACAGCTTTTCTCTGACTCTGAAACTGAGCTCTACCAGAGCCGAACTCTGACACTTGTAAATAATCTCCTGGAGGAGCTTGCTAAGTGGAAGCAGCCTGTTCGGTTCAATTTTCTCCTCAAGTTACCATCGATGACCTCCAGACATCTCAGTTTCTTACATAATCCCCGAGCAAACAAAGCCACCCCTCCATTGCCTCTGTTGGAAAAAATGTTGTGCCTGACCTTCTCCCTGCTGGTATGTGAGCATGACAACGTGTGAACCAGCCCAGCTCAGATCAGGAACCACCACAGTAAAACTTCAGATCCGAGCCTCGTGATTTTATACCTTCTCTAGAAGACTGAACGCCTGGTGAATGCATTGCTAAACAGACACATTAGAAGTGAAGTTCTCTACCACCTCATTGAAACTGATCCTTTACTATAAAAACAGTGGAGCCCAGTGAGGTTTGTGTCAAGCAAAATGTGAAACAACACCATTTGACCTCAGGCCATGTAAATAACTTTAACAAGCCAAAGCTAAAACACACTGAGCTCATCTAACAAGAAACATATATTGAGAAGTCTAGCATGTGGGAGAATTTCGGCAGAATTTTTAAAATCCATTAAAAATGGGAACTGAAAAGCTCAGAGATACCTACTATATTTCCAGTGTCTTATAAATTTCTGAAGCAAAGAACACAAGACATTCCTAGTGCTATGAATGACTATACCTTTATCTTAAAACAAGAGTTTAGAGAACAGGTATCATTTCTATGTACCTGTACCTTTAGTTCTTGATTTGAAATAGCATTGTTAAACAAGCCAGCTGTCCCTGATGAACATAGTTTTCTTTTCATTCAGATTGAATTTAGATTATTTTAGTCTGGAAAAACTGGAAGAGAAAGAAAATATTCTTATCTCATTGGATCAAATATATTTCCTGATGAAATAAATGCTGAATTCTTAACAGGACAGTATATAGCCAACACCTAAAGAATTCTTGCCCTAGCTAGTTTGGCTCAGTGGATAGAGCCAAATAAATTAGTTGAATATAAAGTGGATGTTAATCTAAAAAGGACTTTTACAACCACCATTGTTAAGAGTTAATTTAAATAAAAAAGAAACCCACAGTAGAAATTTTCTTTGAAGTGCACACAATGTAAGAAGTAACAAAAATATACCTGGCAGAGCCAGGCTCCTGTGTGTGGCCTCAGCCCAGATGACAGACACTGAAGGTCCACCCGCCCTCCGGCCTGTCTGTGGTGAGGCTGCATGTATGGGGCCCCAGAACAGGTAGGACAAAGCCAAACTCTCCTCCAGTCACTAATGCATGGGAACATGGCCATCTTACCTGATATGGAGAACTAGCATTTTCTAACTGGCCTACAGACCAAGGGTCCTGGGTTCCATTCCCATTAAGGCCACATGCTTGAATGGGCCTGTTCCCCATTGGGGGGGTTATGCGGGTGGCAGCCAATCAATGATCCTCTCTCATCATTGATGATTCTCTCTCTCTCTTCCTCTCCCTTCCTCTCTGAAATCAATAAAAATATATATATTTTTTAAATAATCCTTTATTCTTCAAAATTTTAAGCACAATTTCATCTCAACAAGTTAAAAAACAGTTTCCAGAAAACAATTCCAAAAAGTATATCCATCATCTAAAAAGACCTCATTTCCAAAATCCTGTTATAAGTTTTTCATTTTCCTGGATATGTTTTTCTTTCCATCTCAACTTTTATCTAAAGCAAGGACCAATCTTTACTTGCAAAATTATTTCAGGAAAAAATGTAATACCAGAATATTTCCTTTTCTGGATTTCTAAGAACCCTTACCCACAAAGCAGGATCTTTTTGTTTGTAATAATCATTGCCTACGAAGATATGACCCTTTTAGATATGAAACTATGTGTTTTTAGATTAGCATCCACTTTATATTCAACTACTTTTTCAAAGTTCACAAGCTAAGCCCTGACTGGTTTGGCTCAGTGAATAGAGAGTCTGCCTGCAGACTGAAGGGTCCCGGGTTCCATTCCAGTTTAAGGGTATGTACCTTGATTAGGGGCACATCCCCAGTTGGGGGGGTGTAGTAGGCAGCTGATCGATGTTTCTCTCTCATCGATGTTTCCAACTCTCTCTCCCTCCCCCTTCCTCTCTGTAAAAAATTCAATAAAATATATTTTAAAAATACTGTAAAGTTCACAGGCTTTGAACAATCAATCACCTTCATCTATCCATTGCTGCAGTGGAGGATGACGGGCCTAGCATGCAATCCCCAAAAGAGACATTTTCTCTTTGTATTTAGGAGGCATGTGGGGCACTTGGTGTCTGAGAGCTCACCATCATTCCATAGAGGGCACATAGCACATTCCTCAGACCCCGGATGCTAGTGCACCATCCTCTGTCAACTGGAGGGTGGCACTTGGCAAAAGAGAAATTTACAAATAGTCTTGTTGCCCGAACTTGAACTGAAGAGCGCAGAGATACCTGATTTGGAGAACTAGCATTTTCTAACTGGCCATAACTGAAGTTTCTCTCAGAATTGGGACAGGCAATGGAGGGCAGGACTGAGTTTTCCTGGGCGCTTCATTCACTTAAAGGTAGACACTGGCACCCAAAGTCATAGAGCCTGAGAATGAGGTCAGGGCCATTTCCCAGGTGGGAACATCTACAATCTTAAGCAGTTCTTCAATCTCTAGGCCCCACTTAACTTTGTTTCCATGCCACTCAGCTCTCTGAAAGGTACAAAGGGGCAGAAAATTTGCTGAGCTTTTAAGGACTTTTACAACCACCATTGTTAAGAGTTAATTTAAATAAAGAGGAAACCCACAGTAGAAATTTTATTTGAAGTGCACACAATGGAAGGAGTAACAAAAATGTACCTGGCAGGCTACTGTGTGCTGGCCTCAGCCCAGATGACAGACACTGAGGGTCCACTCGCCCTCCAGCCTGTCTGTGGTGAGGATGCATGTATGGGCTCCAGAACAGGTAGAACAAAACTGAGCTCTGTTCCAGTCACAAACTGCATAGGAACATCACCATCTGACAAACAGAAAAGATCAAAATGAGTGGGAAAAGAAATTTTTAAAAATATATATATATTTCTTTATTGATTTCAGAGAGGAAGGGAGAGGGAAAGAGAGAGAAGGGAGAAACATCAATGATGAGAATCATTCATCGGTTGCCTCTTGCACTCGGAATTGAACCCGGACTCTTCAGTCCGCAGGTGAACACTATCCACTGAGCCAAACTGGCTAGGGCAGAAAAAACATTTTTAAAGTTTTTGTGTTGGAAAAAAATTATTAGGTGTGGGTGGGGGGAAGTTGGAGAGGGTGTGCGCACAAATGTACTTTGAAAATGTTGGTTTATTTGGTGAAGATAATTGGAAAAAAAAGTCAGTTTATTAGGTGAGGAGAGTTTCTTAATGCTTTTCAGAAAGGAAGAAAAGAAAAGGGGAAAGCCAATGAATTCATGTATGAAAAGTGTAGAAAAAGTCCTCTGGGCTTGGGGAGACGCAGCAGCTGTTCTGGGGGCCACTTACTCACATGTGAAGCCCCTTTCTCACTGTTATCTTCTTAGATCCAGGCTAATCACCAAATAATCAAGTGGAAAATTCTCTCATGCTTCAGATAGTATCTGTATCACTCCCTGAATCCCTCGACTAGACCAGATCCTTGAAAAACTCTCAAACACCCATTTTCTGTCTCCTCCACTGTCCTACAAGCCACATGGAGGAAGGGCGTGTAAGATACCAGTGCCTGGCTCATTCATTCATTCAACAAATGTTCACTATGCTCCTATGTAATCTGTGCCAAGCACTAAGACACTGTGAGGCACAAGACAGAAAAAGCCTCTTTCTCTCATTGATTTTAAATTCAGGGGTGGAGATCAAGGGATGGGTGAAATGAATGAAGGGGGTCAAAAGGTACAAAATTCCTGTTACAAAATAAATAAGTCATGGGGATATAACATCCAACATGGCAACTTTAGTTAACAATATTGTATTGTATGTTTGAAAGTTGCTAAGAGAATAGAACTTAAAAGTCCTCATCACAAGACAAAAAGGAAAAAATGTTATAATGTGTGGTGACAGATGTTAACTACACATATTGTGGTGATCATTTCACAATATCTACAAATATCAAATCATTATGTTTAGACCAGAAACTAAAATAATGTCAATTATATCTCATTTAAAAATTAATAAATTTAGGGGTGAGGTGAGTGTGGGAGAAGAGAGGCCAGTATATAAGCAAATGAACAACAGAAGTTCAGGTAACTGTTCAGTTCCTTGAAGAAAATAAAAGAGGGTGACATGTTTTTGACAGCGGCCCTGGGCAGCAGAATGGAGGTAGGTTGTCAGAGAGGTGATGTTTCAGTGACAGAATACGGTCAGCTTTGAAAAGATCTTGGTGACAGGAGATTCCACAGTGAGCTGGGCACATTTGTGGAAGAATCACTGTGGCTGAAGCTTAAAGAGATCTGAGGAGAGAGGCAGGAGATGGGGTGGGAAGAAAGGCACAAAGATTATAGGGTTATGTAGGTACATGGCAAGGAGTATGCATTTTGTTCTGAGTTCATGGGAAATCTCTGGAGAGGTTTAAGGAAGGAAGCAAGACACCAGCATAATTTAACAGGAAGTTTTTTTGTTTTAAATCACTTTCAATTGCATAAGGGTTTTGAGGGCAATGAAATGAAAACTAGGGGTATCCTAGTTGAAAGAGCACAACATCAAGGTCCTGTGTGTGGTTAGTAAAAGGTCTTCAAAAAACTCTTCACGATGACTGCTTCCTTTGGGGCAGTGGTCCGCAAACTGCATCTCGCGAGCTGCAGTTTGTCACTCTGTTGACCAATGAGTTTGCCGACCACTGCTTTGGGGGGAATCTTTGGAGCAAGTTAAGCAGAAATACTGGTGTTTAGAGGAATCCTTCAGAAACCTGGAACCCAGATGTTGTGACTCTGGTCCAGCATTTGAGGACAGTTCCACTGCGGCTTTCCAGAAAAGCCAGGGAGGAGGAGGAAGGAGTGGTTTGCCCCCTTCCTGCAAGGCTGAATTTACCAATGAAATCTAGTTGTTTTTTTCAGCCAGGAAATTTATTTCACCTTGTTCACCTAACAAGGTTGGGGTCGGGGAACACCATATCTAGTGTTATAGATCATTGCTTCTAAAGTTAGCCCCACAGTATCTTAGCATCTAGGGGTGCATGCAGGAGACCCCATAGGAAACCTGTCTGTTCATTGAATGTTAAATGTTAAATGTTATGTTGATTTAGCTTCCTATTCCATAAGATACTTAGGTTTGCTTGAAAATTTAGAGATGATTATGCTCTAAAATACTTTATTCAGTTTTTTTGCTTTACCCTTGCAATTTTCTGGTTAAAAAAAAAATTTCCAACCCTCTTGGATGACCTGATACATGCCTGCCAACCCCAGGAGTGCCTGCTCTCCTATGTGAGAGATGAGGGTCTAGGTCCAGCAGCATTGGCACCCTGCGCCCGAAGAATTAGATACTCCACCAAAAAGGTGGTAAATGAAGGCTGGGCCTGAGTTGAGGAAGCAGAAAGGGAGGAAATAAGAATCCCCCCTGGGTTCCAGAATACATCTGATTTTTAGCTGGTGCCCAATCCTGTATGACACCTCTCTTCATGGTGAACCAGCTGCCGGACCCTTGGGCTCTGTGCTAATTCCATGACTGTCACACCCATCAGACCAAACTCTCTTCTTGTTTACTGCTGATGAAATGCTGCAAGCTTAAGGTTAGTAGAAGAAAACCAAAAGATACCACACCTTTTTTATGGCAGTTTGGGTGAATTGTCCAAGAAGTTCACATCAGTTTTTCTGTTTTGGAAAATCAATGCAATTTCTCACTTGCAGAGCCAACACCAGGATCCCAGCCAAATCAGCCACCAACTGTTATCTTTTTTCAACTTCAAATAATGAAGTAACTAATCTTGTTTTCCAGAAATATCTTGAAAAGGTTATTTCCTTACTGACACTTTGCTTGCCAGATTTTATTTGTAAACACATTTTTAAATATAGTCACTTCAATTCTCAGAGAGAAAAGGGCCAAGAAAGAGTCAATAAAATAGGAGCTGAGGTGATTGCCCCTGCATTAATCCCTGGGCTCTGATTAAACTTGAGCCCTGAAAACACAGACCCTCTTTCAAAAGGGAACCTTGTTGCCCTGGAGGGTTTAAAGTTGAAAAGGAAAGCTTTTCAAAGCCACCAGAAAATGAACATCAACTTAAGTGCATCTATGTAGCACAAGAGTGTCAGAATCCATAATTAGGATTCAGAAATTTCTTTGCAACAGAGCAAAAATAAATAAACTCACATGAGCACAAATCTACAGGATATGGATGTACACATATTCCAATATCAGCTTGAATTTATTTCTCCACTTGGAAAGGGGAGTCTTTGAAAGCTGCTGTCAGTGTGGAGGGAGCCTCCTGAACTCTTCTCAGTCTAGCAAAGCTTTGAGTGTTGTAGAGAGAAACCCAAAGAATAGCACAGGAAGCTTTGGACTTCTTACTTTGAAGAACAGTTCTTTAAAAAAAAAATTACAGTTTACATTCATTATTATTCTGTATTAATTTCAGAATAGTGATTAGACAATCATATACTTTACAAACTGTTTCCCTTGATATATCCAGTCCCAAACTGGCAGTATAGATAGTTATTGTAATATTGTTGACTATGTTCAATGCTGTAATTTACATCCCCATGACTGTTCTATAACTACTAATTTGTACTTCTTAATTCCTTCACCTTTTTTGCCTAGCTCCC
This sequence comes from Lasiurus cinereus, assembly GCA_011751065.1. Taxonomy (NCBI): domain Eukaryota; kingdom Metazoa; phylum Chordata; class Mammalia; order Chiroptera; family Vespertilionidae; genus Lasiurus; species Lasiurus cinereus. The sequence goes on from JAAGEH010000032.1 coordinate 8,712,449, forward strand.
AAACCCCTTCCCTTCTAGGCAACCTCCATCTGTTCTCTGTATTTATGACTCTGTTGAAAGAGTTATTTAAAAAAGAGGAGGGTAGGGAGAAAAAGAGAAAGATAACAAACCTCTTTTATAGTAATCTCCTTGGTATAATAGTCCAAAATGCTTGGCACATTAAAACCAAATACCAACAAACAAACAAAAGTAAAGTCTGATTTACAGTATGCTGTTTGATACATCTGGAAGGGGTTTAGCAAAGACACTGACATATCATTTTAACTGCATTGAGAATTTTGCTAGGACAGCAAAGATATATTATACACACACACACACACACACACACACGTAATTCAGAGTGTAGAAACCTGAGTACATAACCATTTCCCTTGTGAATGGAAAAGACATTATTATAGCATTCAAACTGGAGGGGATCAATAGTAATGGAATTTCCTGAGAGTGTCATGTGGAAAAAGGGTCACAGAAAACAATACCTGTGGAACTGATTACTTGTCATTAGACTTTATGGCATGAAAATAATTTTTTTTCCTCTTCTGTTGTCATTCACTTTCAGGCATCCAAACAGGAAGCTCCAAATTAGCAAAGTAAAAGAGCCACTCCAAGAAGATTCTGGTGCTTTTGGGAAAATGTCTTCTGAAGCAACCTTTTTTTTTTTTTTAATTTATCTTTATTGTTGAAAGTATTACAGATGTCCCCCTTTT
>JAAGEH010000032.1:8717515-8744673 GCA_011751065.1 Lasiurus cinereus
GGGAGGAAGAGAAAACATATATATAATAAAAATGATGGAAACTTTCCTAACCTGGTAAAGGAAATAGACACACAAGTATAGGAAGTGCAGATGAACCCAAAGAGGCCCTCACCAGGACAGATCATAATTAAAATGCCAAAGGTTAAAGACAGAAAAATCTTAAAAGCAGCAAGAAAAAAGCAGTTATCTACCAGGGTGCTCCCATAAGATTGTCAGCTGACTTCTCAAAGCTGGAAGGGATTGACAAGAAATGTTTGAAGTGATGAAGAGCAAGGACCTATAACTAAAATTATTCTACCTAGCAAAGCTATCATTTAGAATAAAAGGACAGATAGAGATTTCCAGGGAAGAAGAAAAAGAAGAAAAGAAGGAGGAGAAAGAGGAGGAGGAGGGGGAGGAGGAGGTAGAGGAAGAGGAGGAGGAGGAGGAGGAGGAGGAGGAGGAGGAGGGGAAGGAGGAAGAGGAGGAAGATTTAAATGTCTATCAACAATTAAATCTAAAAAACAAAATAAACAAAGAAGCAGAACAGAAACAAAGTCATAAATACAGAGAATATTTTGATGGTTGCCAGATGGGAAGGGAGTTGAGGGGATGTTGAAAAGGTGAAGGGATTAAGAAATATAAATTGGTAGTACAGAATAGTTATGGGGATGTAAAGTATAGCATAAGGACTATAGTCAATATCATAATAACTATGTATGATGTCAGATGGGTACAAGATTTGTTGGAAGGTTACTTAGTAAATTATATAATGTCTAAGCACTGCATTGTTCACCTGAAATTAATATAACGTTGTATCCCAACTGTAATTGAAAAATTAAAAAAATATTTAAGTAAAAGAAAAAAAAAGAATTTGGCTTGCATTTAGAATGATTCTCTGGGGAGGAAAATGCCTGAGCCTTTGATTATACTGCCTATCATTTCAGAAGACAAGGCCCATCAACTTAGTATCAAACACTATATATACATACTTTTTCAATTAAAGAAAACACTTTATAGCTTCTCTTTGGCATATCTGAATTGCCAATTGCTAGCATACTTACTCTTGTGCTTTAGGGCCATTATTAAGTAAAATAAGTAGACTTGAACACAAGCACTGTGATATGGCAGTCGTCAATCTAATAACCCAGAAAGCTAATAAGTAACTTTGAAGTGATGAAGAGCAAGGACCTATAACAGGCAGGGAGAGTCTATAGTGTAGAGATGTTGGACAAACAGGAGATTTCCGTCACAGACAGGATGAAATAGGACAGCAAGATTTAAAACAGAAATTATTTATTTCTGGAATTTTCCATCTAATATTGTTAAAACTGTGGTGACCACGGGTAATCAAAACCACAGAAAATGAAACCATGGATAAGAGAGCCTACAGTATTAGCAACATAACGCAAGCAGAGGTTTGCTCTCTTGAGATGATGTCATGAGAAGAACATGTCCAGAGAAGCTCAACAATTCCAAGAAAATGAGAAACACCTGGAACATACTTGAACTTCTGAGATGAAGAGTGAAATCGTCACAGGTTCCTTAGTTAGCCAACCATTTGAAGCCAGCTGGCCCCAAATGACCAGCAGACAAGTGATCCAGAATAAAAGTTTATTTTTTTATGCCACCATGTTTGGGGATGGATGGCTTATTATGCAGCCATTTGTAGCAATAGACGACTGATATTGGTCCCCAATGGAAAGTAGAACAAATTATAAATTACAAGTGGGAGCCAGATATTTGGTGAGTAATACAGGATTTTTTTTACAACTGCAAAATTTGGAAATTGTATTTTAGCAATATGACTTGATTGATTCTCATTGACATTCAGTTGGCATCCCAGGTTCCCTCAATGACTGAAACACTAAATGTAAATTGGATAAAGAAAGCTAGATATGTATGTAACATTTTCCCCTATTTTTACTACAGAAATGTCCAAACCCAAAAGAAAGCAGATTGAAACCAGCTTTAACAATTATTAGCATTTTACAAAATGCATTGCCCCTAGTGTAGACACTGTTTTCTTGAAAATTAGATCTTTTAAATTACAGATATGCTAGACCATACTTTTTATTAGTTCCTAGCATCAAAGTAGAGATATTCTTTAGGAGGAGTTCCTAAATTTGAGTTCAAGGGGTCCTTGTATCTTCAGATATTTATGCAAAAGTTTGTGTATGTAAATTTTCTGGGGAAGGGGTTCCATGGTTTCCACCAAATTCAGAAGATAAGATCCACACAACTTCAAACAAAAAACACCAGCCATTCCAGCCTATTCTCCCCATGGCAGACAACAGTATCTCACAGTACCTTTTGCAGACAGCAAAAAGCACATCCATATGAGAGGTCAGATCAGTTCAGCTCAAGAACCACAAATTCTCCAGCTGGAAGATCATTGGCTTGCTTATGGGTGCAAAGAAATGAGACAAATAGTCAGCTTTAATTTTACCAGTACTAGAAGTCACAATCTTCTATAATAATAAAAGCATAATATGCAAATCGACCAAACCACCGAACAGCAGAAGATTGTCTGGACAACCTTCCAAATGACCACACTATGATACTCACTGGTGCCAGGCCAGCCAAGGTGGGTGCGATGCAATTGGTCAGGCCTGGCCATCGCCCCATGATTGCCCAGGCCACAGGTGGGTGGGCTGTGGTGGGTGGGTGGGGCCTCCCTCTTTGGGGCATTGATGGTGGAGCCCTGCAATCCATTTGGCCCAGGCTACTCGGCCAGTGGCACTACAGCAGGAACCCTGGCCCTCCTTCTTCAGGGGGCGATCCATCGCAAAGCCTCAGCCAGGTAGTCAGGGCCTACCTTTTGGGGGCGATTGATCACAGGGTTCCCAGAATGTGAGAGGGCACAGCCCGGGTTGAGGGACCACCCTCCCAGTTCAGGAATTTAATGCACTGAGCCTCCAGTCCTTTAAATAATCAGTAAGAACAACTCTGTCTTTCAGTGAACCTATCTTGGGTGGCTTATGGGCTCAATTTCTAGACCTTAGTGGTCTAACATGTTGGATGCCCTGCCAGCCCATTTAATCAGCAGAAAATCAGTACCTCAGGGTGGGTAGACTGAGTCTAGTACAATGATTCTTACATTTTTGAGAATATATGCATCGTCTGGAAGACTTTAAAATCCCTATTTCTGGGTCCATTTCCAGACCTACTGAATTGGAGCCTCTGGGAAATCTGCATTTTTTAACAAGGTCCACAGACCACATGCCAAGAAGTACTAGCTGAGAGTTCCCCAGGTCAGGAGCAACTATCTGAATCTTAAAGTAAGTCTTCCTTTATTGAATTTATAGTTCCTTTTAGTCTGCAAATGAGGCGAATTTTTTTTTTAATGCACCTTTAAATTCTCTACCAGCCTAAAAATCTGTGATTCCTAAGATTTCCAATTTCCTTTACGGCCTGTGTACCTCTACTAATTTGTATGACTCCTATTCCACTGGGTTGGTTTGAAAGGTTTTGGGGGAATTCTCATCAATCCAAACTAGGGGAAATCAAGCAAAGTCAGTCCGTGCCCCCCTCTTCACCCCCCTGCCACCAGTTACTCAAACTACACAGGTGGCAGTGGCAGGCAGGGAACATAGAGTCAAGCAAAGTCAAATTTGAATTTTGAAACCAGTTCTTCCCAGGAGAAAGTCACACAAGCAATGCGAGCTCCAGAAGTTCCTTTCAAGTACAAAAGGGAACAAGAATTTGATGAGAAGTACAGAGCTAAAGGACAGTAAATACAGCCCCCTCCCCACTCCGTGTTCAACATCAAGGCCACTGGTACAACGTGGGTTTCATTAATGGCTCAAAGACAATATTTCACAGAGTTATAAGTACAAGATGTTATTGGAAAACCCATATTGTGGCTTTTTAAGGTCTGCCCTTTTTCCTCCCCCAGGGTTTTCTAAAAAACTTTTAAGGTGGTTCCACCCCAGTGGTCAAATTTCTAAGGGTTTGGGGCAAACCTCACCCAGAGCCAGTGAAACCCAAAACGGTTTGGTAGAAGATGATGCTATTTCCTCTGCCTCTCAGGGGGAGAAAGGGAAAAGCTGTGAACCCTTTAAGTACATAAGCAGGATCGTGTGGGTGGCCCCAGAGAGGGACACCTGTTTTGCTACTAAAGGCGAGATTACAAACACAATTTTTCCTTAATACTATCCTATTTAAAGCTCAGCCAGCACTGCAAAACCAAGGGGATTTCTAGAGAAATTGAGAGCAAGATCTCACAAGGTCTTAAAGGTATAATCTTGGAAAAGAATCGTTGCATTAAAAGAAAAAGTATTATGGACATTATTTTTTGTAGATGCAGACTATTCCATGATATGGCTATACTGGTTATTGGTGGACATTCAGGTTGTTTATACTTTTTTCTACTATAAACAATGCTGCAATGGATAAATAAATGTATGTTAATATATATTACATGTATTTTTGGAGGATGAATTTCATGATTAATGTTGAAGTGTTAAGAATATTTAACCAGCATGAACATTGAACATTTAATAAATATTGCCATACAGGTTGAGGCTAAAGCTTTACAGTTGTTCATATGGAAAATACTACAATAATTAATATATAATAATACAAGAATAAACAGTTTCACATTCTCACAATTGTAAACACACTTTTTAAAAATTTCCCCCCAAATGATACTAAAAAGTCTTATTTCCATCAGAAGTAGGGAAAAGTATCTGTTTTCTCACACAGCACTGTTGCTTCTTTTTCCCCCATTCTGATGGGCATAAAATGATCTTATTTTTATGTGCGTTCCTGTGAGTTAGGTAGAGCATATTTGTATATTGTTATTTGTCACATAAACATTTTCTCTTCTGTGCATGCTTGTTTTTTTCTTATGAATTTGTAGAAGCTGATTAACACTTGGCCTTTCATATTTGTTAATTATGTTTTTTCCCAAACTTGTTTGTCTTTTAACTTTATTCCTAATCTTGTCCTTAGACATAGAGATTTTAAATTTTAAGTAATCAACTCCTTATAGATTCTGTTTCCTGAAGGCTTAATTGACCCAAGGTTGTAAAATATATACCTTAAATTTTCTCTTAAAATATTTATAGCTAAAAAGAACAAGAATTTTAAATCATACATCTTAAATTTATTTTTGTGTATATTAAGTGAGGTTCAGGTTTCAGTTTAGAATCTTCTGTTATACAAAGCCAATCATGACAATGCTAAAAACCGTCACCTTATCTTCTGGTGAGTTAAAATGAAATGAGGTCATATAATTACATCCCCAAGGGTCTGTTTGTAAACTTTTTTAAAATTCCTGTGATTGTGCTACACTCATTTATTTACAATACATCTACAGTAAATTTTAATATTCTCTATTTTTTCTTTAAAAATTTAAGCAATTCTTACACATCTTGTTTTATACAAAAACTTTATAATACTTTATCTATTAAAAAACTACTCACTGGAATTCTGAATGGATTATTGCATCTTATGTGGATCTAACAGCTAAGATCAGCTGATCTTTCCATTTACTCAACTCTTGTCTATATTCCTATAATCCTATTTTGTTTCCATTCCACAATTGGAACTGTGTTGCTAATATGAATAAAATTTTGCCATGCAGGCAATCTTCAATACTCTCAATGACATCTACTTGCTAAAATGTATTTGTAATTCACAGAACTTTTATGGTCATTCACGGACATGAACAATGTGACAAAAATTTGAGTCATCTGAATGTTCAAATTATCAGCTGAGGTTGAATAAGGAGATGCTCTGCCTTTTTGTTTCAGCTTTTCTACTGTAAACATGGTATATTTAGTGCCATGTTGTTCATATTTTTGTGGGTGATTTCACTCTTTCAAATGGTGCTCAAGCATAGTGCTGAAGTGCTGCCCAGTGTGCCTAGGTGTAAAAGGATTATAATGCCTACAGGAGAAAATCTGTGTATTAGAATGCTTTATTTAGGCATCAGATAGAGGCATGAATTAGCTGTTAGTTCCATCTTAGTGAATCAACAATATATATTAAATAAGGTGTCTCTAAACAGAAACACACATAAAACAAGGTTCTGTATTGATTGAGTGATGAAAAGCCTCAGGACTGGGCAGGGCCCCCCAGTTCCCTCCAATCGCCGACTCCACCCCTGCCAAGGACCCAAGCCTCTGCCAGAGATCAGGGCCCCCCCAGCTCTGTCCAGGAGCCCCCTGGCTCAGGCCCTTTCCTGTTGCTCAGGACCCACCTTGGGCCTACCTCAGAGTGACCTGGTGCTGAGAAAATTTCCAGGACCCAGGCTGGTGGGCACCAACTTATGCAAATTAACCTCCATCTTTTTGGGGGTTAATTTGCATACTCACTCTGATTGGCGTGGGCATAGCGAAGGTACGGTCAATTTTCATGTTTGTCTATTATCAGGTATGATGACTAGAGGACTGATGCACAAAATTAATGCAAGGGGTTCAGCCCTCGCAGCCACAGCAGCTTACCTCAGCCCTTACAGGCCCAACTTCGTCTTTAAGGTCATTCTGCTGTCCAGTCTAATTAGCATATTATGTTTTTATTATTATAGACTAGAAGCCTGGTGCATGAAATTTATGCACTGGTGAGGAGGGAGTCCCTCAGCCCAGCCTGCACCCTCTCATAGCCCAAGACCCCTCAGGAGATATCCAGCTGCTGGCTTATGTCTGTTCCCCATGGGGATCGGGCCTAAGCTGACAGTCGGACATCCCTCTCACAGTCAGGGACTCTTCCAGGCCAGAACCCCTCGCTCCTTACCACCAGTCTGCAGTGGAGGTGCAAGAGGCTCCAGCCACTGCTGCTGCACTCGTCAACCAAGATCCTGACTTCTGGCTGAGTGACACTCCCACGGTGGGAACATGCTGACCATGAGGGGGCAGCTCCTGCATTGAGTTTCTGCCCCCTGGTGGTCAGTGTGTGCCATAGCTACCAGTCATTCTGCTAGTTGCTCCACCATTTGGTCAATTTGCATATTAGGGTTTTATTATATAAGATTAGTTTCAGGTGTACAGCATAGTGGCCAGACAATTGTATAACAAAGTGACTCCTGCCCCCTTCCACTCCCAAAATTCAAGTACCCACCTGGCACTATACATAGTTATTACAATATCATTGATTACATTCCCTATGCTGAATTTATATGCTAATAATATTTTGTAACTACCAATTTATACTTCTTAATTCTTTCACCATTTTTACCCAATCTTCCAAACCCTCTCTCATCTGGCAATCATCAGTCTGTTCTCTGTATTTAGGTTTCATTCTTTTTAATGGCTGAATAATATTCCATTGCACCATGTATCACTGCTTTTTTTAATCCACTTGTCTATTGATGGATAGTGGATTGCTTCCATATCTTGGCAATTGTAAATAATGCTGCAATGAATATAGAGGTGCATATATTTTTTCCAATATATATCCAGAAGTAGAATAACTGGATCATAAGGTAGTTCTACTTTTAATTTTTTAAGGAAACTCCATACTGTTTTTCATGGTGACTGTACCAATCTGCATTCCCATTAGCAGTGCATAAGGGTTCATTTTTCTCCACATGCTCTTTAACACTTGTTTTTATTGATTTATTAATGATAGCTATTCTGATAAGTCTGAGGTTTTTAATTTGCATTTTTAAATTGGATTATTTTATTGATTGATTGATTGATGTTGAGTTGTATGAATTCTTCATAAATTTTGGATATTAAGCTCTAATGTGATGTATCATTGGTGAATATCTTCTCCACTTCAGTAGGTTATCTTTCCATTTTGTTGAGAGTTTCCTTTGCTGTACAAACACTTTTCAGTTTGATGTAGTCAGTCCCCTTTGTTTATTTTTCTTTTATTTCCCTTGCCTGAGGAGATATATAAGAAAAATTATTGCTAAGAGAAATATCAAAGATCACTTCTCAGCCTTTTGGCTGAGATCAAGTGTAGAAATATCAGAGAGTTTATTGCCTATGTTTTCTTCTAAGAATTTTTTGGTTTCAAATTTTATTTAAGGTTTTAATTCATTTTGGGTTTATTCTTGTGTAAGGTGTAAGAAGGTGGTCTAATTTCATATCTTGCATGTACCTATCCAATTTTCCCAATACCATTTATTGAATAGGCTGTCTTTACCTTATTGCATATTCTTGCCTCCTTTGTCATATATTAATTGACTATATAGTTGTGAGTTTATTTCTGGACTCTAAATTTAATTTCATTGATCTATGTGTTTGTTTTTATATCAGTACCACATTGTTTTGATTACTATAGCCTTCTAAAATATTTTTATAATAATAGCTTAATACCTTCAACTTTGTTCTTCTTTCTCAAGATTGCTGTGACTATTTGGCATCCTTTATGGTTCCCATAAATTTCTGGATTATTTGTTCTAGTTCTGTGAAAAATGCTATTGGCATTTGATGGGTATTGTGTTGAATCTATAAATTTCATTGAGTAATATGAACACTTTAATGATGTTAATTCTTCCTACCCATGAGTATGGTATATGCTTCCATTTATATGTATCTTCTTCAATTTCTTTCTTCAATGTCTTTTATCTTCTTAATTAAATTTATTTCTAGGTTATTTATTTATTTATTTATTTATGCAATTGTAAATGGGATTATCTTCTTAGTTTCTCTTTCTGACAATTCATTATCAGTGTATAAAAATTCAATCAATTTCTGAATGGTCATTTTGTATCATGCTACTTTACCAAATTTATTTATTAGTTCTAGTAGTTTATATGTGGAATATAGAATATCTCTACATAGAGTATCATGTCAGCTGCAAATGACAGTTTTACTTCTTTCCAATATGGATACCTTTTATACCTTCTTCTTGTTTGACTACCATGGCAACAACTTCCAGTACTATGTTGAGTAAAAATGGTGAAAGTGGACAACTCTATCTTGTCCCTGATCTTAATCACCTTATATTATTTGCTCAAACTGGCAACCCTAATTTAAAACTAAATGGAAACCACATAGTGAGTGTGACTCCAACTTGAGGACTGCCACTTAAATTCAAAATTGGCCTCTCTGCACTTCCCTTTTTGGCTCTCAATGAAAAATGACATTTGGAGCTAACTGATGTAGTGCTGCCTAACTAATGTAGGCTTGGAGCCATATTAACCTAGAACCTATTTTACAAAGGCTGGACTTAGTTCCCTGGTAGTTTAAGAGGGATAAATATTGTTCTAACCACCAATGTTTGAGAAGGTCTAATTCCACCTTAGTCTTTCTTGAAGATTTTTGTCCTAATGAGACTCAAGGTCATGCCAACAACAGACTTAGTGGTACACCCTCCTTTCATAGCAGCCTGCACACCTGCTGTCTAACTCAGGTCCACTGGCACAATACCAATCAATCACGCTAGGTTACTTCAGCCCCAAGAGACTTTGTATTGCCATTCTGTATAAAAAGTGTTCCATGTCTGTGGATAAAACCATTCTAAGTGCAGTAACCTGCCATTGGGTAATGCCACAAGACAGGCTCTTGAAAAACTTGAGCTTTAAACACCCCACCTAGTCTGTGCTAACATTGACCTAATGAGACTTGCAGAGTAAGAACCGAAAGATGGGAGAAGGAAAAGTATCAACTCACTACAGGGGAAATAAAAGTTAATTAAGGTCAATATACATATATTAAATGCTCAATTTCATTTATAATATATATTTTTTAATTAAAGAAAGGAGATATTGTTGAGGGCCTATATATTTGGCCAAAATGACAAAAATTTTATAGCAACTAGGGTTATCAAGAGTGTGAGAAAATAGCTACTGTCATATAGTCTTGCTGAGTGTAAATTTGTATGGTCTTGTTGAAAAGTAAAATTATATAAAAGAAGTCTGTTTATTATAAAGAAAAATTAGAATTGTCTAAATGTCAATTAATAGGAACTAATAATTATGGTAGGTATCTCTTATGAGAAGAATGAGAAAGATTATATATAATGACAAGGAAATATCTGTGATATGTTATTATATATCATATCACACAATATATATAAAATTACACACAAAATCTGAAATGGGAGCATTGTCTATCTATATTGTGTGTATGCTTCCATTTCAAATTTTAAATTATCTGGTTTATAGACAACTAGATAGATTGATAGATATTTGTGCTCCAAATGGCCACTGAGTTACCTAGAGTAATGAGGACAAGTAAAACTATTCTTTTCCAAATTTGAACCAAGTAAGTGATGATTTCCAAGCCAGTTTCTTATGATAAAACTAGTGACCTGGTGCATGGATTCATGCACATTGAAAGGAAATAAATCAGAAGGTGGCCGATGGGGTGTGACTGGGTTAAATGGGGTTAGACATGTCCTGAAACCAACCTCCCACAGTCCCTCCCTGGCCAGCTGCACCTGGGGTAGCATTATGGTTGGAAGGGCATCTAAGAAGTGAACAGGGTTCCACTGGCAAGTGAGGTCTCTCAGCCTGGCCTGAAGGGAGCAGGCTGAAACTGGCTCTCCAACATGCCCCAAGGGGTCTGAGAGTGTGAGAGGACACCGAAAAGTTGCTGTTGTACAGGGTGTGGAATGCAAACACAAATGTGCAATAAACCAGATTCAGGGCCAATAGTGCCCTGTCAATAACAAAACCCATGGCTGAAGGTGGAATCGCGTGGCCCCATAAGGACTCAGGCTTCCTCCTCTCTGGTTTTAGGGTGCATCACCTGAGAACTGTCGCTGCCAAGTCACTGCAGCTCAACAGCTCCTACATTGAGTATCTGCCCCCTGATGGTCAGTGCACATCATAATTACTGGTCAGATGGACACTTAGCATATTAGCCTTAGATAGATGATAGTTAGATAGATAGATAGATAGATAGATAGATAGATAGATAGATAGATAAACAGACAATTGGTGGGAGTGGTGGGAGGGCACTCATCCTATGTTAATCTCCTACCCTTGGTCAGATGGGGTGTGACTGGGCTAGACAGGGTTAGTATCAGAGGCCAATTCACTTTGAGTCTGAACAGTTTCCCTCAGAAGATGGGGTAAGCAGGTTTTGTGGGGCCTAACCATAAATATTTGAGGTTTCCTTTAATAAAAACATTTAATATCTTACTTGTGTATATGTTAAAATCATTTGACCAGGTAAACCCACTACTAGGGCACTTCCTAGGACCAAGGCAGTCAGAGGCCCAGAGCTCAAGCTCAGTTTGATGTGGCTGGTGCACAGTCAAAAAGGAAAGGTTAAATGGGGACCCAGGCCCAATGCACCCTGCAAATGTGCAGCTAGGTAAGGCTGGTTGGTGACTAGCACTTAAATTTACTGCCCCTCCATTGGGAAGAAGTGAGGTTATTTTCCTCACCCATGCCAGGTAAGGGTGGTTTCATGGAAAAACAGTGATTAGGTAGTGTCTGCTTCCCAACTGGAAGATTCTGAAGGCAGGAGGCATTCTGTATCAACCTATATAGTACATACAGAACAGAGGCTGCAGCGGGGCAATAGTCTGTATTCTTCACTTTCATTTTTTGGGAAGAGGGGAGTTCCATGAGCCAAGGAAGCTATGGCAAGCAACTACACATAAAAGATCTTAAAGGGACCCCAGCCAAGGGAGCTTCCAATCTAGATGAAGAAATTACAGAAAGAAGCCATGCCAGGGAAGCAGGAACTACTGTAAAGATGGAAGGGGTTAGGAAAAGAGCATCACAGTGTGCACAGAGATCCTCCAAAGAGCTATAACTTGGAGGTTTACAGACAGAGGGTTGCAGAGAGAATTATAAGCAACTAGAGGCCCATTGCAGAAAGATTCCTGCAATAGGACTTTCTGCTTCGGTCTCTACTGCCTCACCTGCTTCCCTCCCGTCTTCCATGCCCTGCCTGCTTCCCTCCCTTCTCTGCTGCCCCACCTGCTTCCCTCCTTTCTCTCCTACCCTTCTTGCTTGCTTCTCCACAGCTTTTCTCCCTTCTGCAGTGCTTGGCTTCCTTCTTCACTGTCTTCAGTCTTTGCTCTGTCCCTGCATATGCAAATTGACCCCCATCTTAGTTGGGTTAATTTGCATGCTCGCTCCTGATTGGCTGGTGGGTGTGGCTGGTGGGCATAGCAGAGGTACAGTCAATTTGCATGTTTCTCTTTTATTAGATAGGATACCATCTTTGTGAAAAGAGTTTTACTCCTCTCATCCTCTCTCATTCCTTGTCTCACTTCCCCTTAGGAAAACATTTGTGAGTGAGAAGTGAAAGAGCATGGTGGAGCATAAATGAGAACACAGATCCCAATCCCCTCTACCGATGGCAGATTCCTGAACCATGGCAAAAGAGGAAGGAGAGGAGAAGCATTGGAGATAAGGTTGAAGTTTTTGTGTTATACTTCACTGAACTTTTAATATCTGAAAATGTTATAGTTCTCAAAGGCCAAAAGTAGACTGAAGGTGATGGAAACTGCCAGAATTGCCATCAATGAGCAACAGAAAGGAAGATCAGAAAGAGCTTATTTACAGGCAGTGGTGAGATGCCCAGCAGGTGTTGCTCAGTGTTTAAACATCGATGCATGCACCAGGAGGTCACAGTTTGATTCCTGGACAGGGTACATGCCTTGGGGCTTGATTCTCAGTAGGAGAAATGCAGGAGGCAGCTGATCAATGATTCTCATTGAGGTTTCTATCTCTCTCCCTCTCCCTTCCTCTGAAATCAATAAAAACATATAAAAAGTAAATAAGAAATAATGGCAGTAGTGAGAGAAAAGTAATGACTGTTCAGACCATGAAATACATCAGTTACACAAAATATATTTCTCCTTTTTACTTTGTAAGATGGCTTACAATGGAGGACCTACCTACTTCATCATTGTAACAATATGCACTAAAACATGGTGATTTGTCATAGAAGTTTCAATCACAATCATGAGACATGATCTCTTTGACTCACATTCATAGTATCAACAACCATCAACAAAAGATTTTAAAAGTTCTCATTCATTCTACACTTTGATTTCTATTCCTTCCATTTTTTTTCCTATTAGAGGCAACCAAAATATATAATCATAATTGACACTAATTTCTTTATGATTTGCTTTCAGCTGAATGACATGGGCAAGTCTGAGAATCTTTAGGGCAACAAACATAGAATTGAAGATTTCAGTGCTAGCCAAAACTTCTGTAAAAGAGCCTCAAATTTTTCTCTTAACACATATAATTTCAAAATATCTATGAACAATATATAAAACTCATGAATAGTCACCCAAGTTGATGCTGTTTTCTCAAGATGACATATTTGTCCTCTTCAGTACCACCCCAAAACATCTAAATGCATCACTGCTTCCCCTAGCAAGATAAGTTCATTCCTCAAACAATTGTTTGCACAATTATTAAGGGCCAATCTGGACATTGGAAATATAACAATAAACAAGATAAGGTCTTTGACTTCATGGGACTTCCATTATGTTGGGGAATTAGTCAACTACTTTAGAGATATGGTAGTTGGAATTCTCCAGAGAATCAGAATACATAGAATAGGTAGGTAGGTAGATAAGTAATTGGCTCAGACAATTTTGGAGGTTGGCAAATTTAAAATCTGCTGAGCCAATGCTCCAGTTTCAGTCCAAAGACAACAGGCTGCTGTAGAACTAGGAAGAACCAATGTCCCACATTGAAGGCCATCAGGCAGGGAGATTTTCTCTCACTTGGGGAACAGTTTGCCTTCTGTTCTATTCAGACCTACAATTGATTGGGTGTGGCCCATCACATTATGGAAAGCAATCTTCTTTATTCAAGTCTACCAAGTTAAATGTTAATCTCATCCAAAACCACTTTAACAGAAACATCAGAATAATGTTTGACCAAATATATAAGCGCCTCATGGCCTAGTCAAGTTGACATATAAAATTAAATACCACAAGAGATAAAAAAAACAAATAAGATGTTTTATGATTGCTAGCTACAGGAAAAATGAGCCTGGTAATCTCATCACAAGGTGAAAAGAGAGAAAGTGACCAGGGAAGGGAAGAGGTTAATATAGGCAGGTATTTAAGTTACAATACTGTCTCAAACTTGAAAAACATCAGTATCCAAATGCCATGTTGTGGCTGGCTATTCACATTAACTTTCATTTATTTGGTGCCCTTCACCTCACATCTATTAAAATGTGTTAAAATGTTAGTTTGGAATCAATGGAATTGCCTTCAGAAAGCTCCAGGATTTGTGTTCCTGATTCATTCACATTATTAGTAGCAATTCCATATTTGAATTATTCAGGATACCACCAGCCATACTAGTTTCACATCATGTTCAAATGCCTTCTTTGCTTATAATGGATTTATTTCAAGCACACCATAAAATAAAATATTTGTGGTCAGTGTACATAAGGATGCCATAACAGAAATATTTACACATTTAAACTAATATACACAATCACTTTACAACCCCTATGTTTAGTGTAACAATAACATCATTACGCAGTATAAACAGGACTGAACTATTTTCCCAATCCAGGCTTCCATAAATAGTAGTCTGCATTCTTGGCCCAGTGATGTAATCTTTGCTTGGTAACTTTATGCAGCCTAATAAAACACTTATTATAAAAAAGGTCTTGGGCATGACCCATAATCAATTATTTATCTTAAAGACATATTATTATTATTGTGTAGGTCAAATCTTTACATTTTTTTTACACATCACTACTCTACCAGCAACTTCACTTTTTATATCTGCATTGTTCAGAAGGCCCATTGAAGTCAAGAGAATTGCTGGCTTTCTCTTTAATAAGTAAATGTACCAAATCAATATATTGTACAACTTAAACTTACACAATGTTATATATTAATTATATCTCAATAAAATAAAAATTAAAAATATTCTACAAAGCAAAACATGTTTATTAAACACTAAAGAATATTTGTAACATATGTAAAAGGCACAACTACAATAACTTAAACCCAGGGTGCTCACTTCATAGCACATATACTCAAATTGGAAAAATACAGAGAAGATGAGTATATAGCCCTTCTGCAAGAATAACATGCAAATCTGCGAAGTGTAAAACATAAATAAATAAATGCCTGCGTACATTAGTTTCCTATTACTCTGTAGCAGATTACTACAAAATTAGCTGCTTAAAACAACAATTATTTATAGACTCACTGTTCTATATGTCAGAAGTCCAGCACAGTGGGACAGAGTCTTCTGTTGAGGTTATCACAAAGCTGGAATCAAGGTATCGTCCAGGCTGAATTTTCATTGGGGACTATAGTTCGTTAACTTTTAAATAAAAGAAAGAAAGAAAAAAAATATATATATATATACATACAGTGGTACCTCGAGATAGGAGTGCCCTAACATAAGAAGATTTTTGAGATATGAGCCATCAAGCAAGCCATTTTTTGCTTTGAAATAAGAGCAACATTTGAGATAGGAGTAATCGCACAGATAGATCAGCCGGCTGCACACGACCACCAGTTTACCGCGACTCAGTGTACTTGTTTACCTCATTGTCGAAGCATCTTTTGTGCATTTACATACTTTATCACATTTCTTTTTATAACCATGGGTCTGAAGAAAACGAGTGGAAAGGGTCTGAAGAAAACGAGTGCTCAGAAGAGGATGATGTCTATTGAATTAAAGCGAGAAATCATAGAAAAATATGAGCAAGGTGGGCGAGTGGCTGGCTTGGCGAGGCAGTACGGGCGTAGTACTTCAACAATATGCACTGTGCTTAAACAGAAGGAGTTGATAAAGGGTATAACGCCAGCTAAGGGCATTACAATAATTTCTAAGCTCCGTAGCTCTCTCCATGAAAAGATGGTGTGGATGACGGAGAAGCAGCTTAAAGGAGATACATTAACACAGGGCATCATATGCGAGAAGGCGCGAGCGATTTATGGTGATTTGCTGGAGCAGACCCCATGCACTTCCACGGACGAAGCATCAAAAGACTCACTTAAAGCCAGTAGAGGCTGGTTTGATAACTTCAGGAAAAGGTCCAGCATTCACTCCATCATCAGGCATGGTGAGGCAGCAAGTTCGGATGTGAAGGCAGCTGAGGATTACCTCAAAACTTTTTCCGAACTGATAGAAGCCAAAGGATATATCCCCCAGCAAGTCTTCAACTGTGACGAGACAGGGCTTTCTGGAAGAAGATGCCAAATAGGACTTATATAACAGCAGAGGAGAAGGCGATGCCAGGCCACAAACCCATGAAGGATAGGCTAACCCTCGCACTGAGCGCCAATGTGAGTGGCGACTGCAAGATCAAGCCTCTGCTCATATACCATTTGGAAAAACCCAGAGTCTTTAAGTCACATAAGATTTTAAAGATAAACTGCAAGTTATGTGGAGGGAAAACCCGAAGGCATGGGTCACCAGGCAGTTCTTTGTGGAGTGGGTAAACCTGGTTTTCGGCCCTTCTGTTAAGAAATATCTATAGGAAAACAACCAAACCATGCAAGCCCTCTTCGTCCTTGACAATGCTCCTGCTCACCCACCGAACCTCGAAGATGAACTCCTCGAAGAGTTCAAGTTTATAAAGGTTGTCTACCTACCTCCCAACACCACTCCTATCCTGCAGCCCATGGATCAGGAGGTGATTTCTAATTTTAAAAAGCTGTACATCAAGCACCTGTTCCGGCGCTGCTTTGAGGTGCCGGAGAACACAAACCTCACCCTTCGAGAGTTCTGGAAGAACCACTTTAACATCGTGATATACCTCAGAATTATTGATCAGGCCTGGCTGGGTGTTACAACGAGGACTTTGACCTCTGCATGGAAGAAGCTGTGGCCTGAGGCCGTAGCCGAAAGGACCTTTGAAGGATTGAAACCTGAGGTGCCAGTGGAGGAGGAGATAGTGTCTGGGAAAATCCATGGGCCTGGAGGTGGATGAGAGAGACGTGAATGAGCTCATCGAGGAGCACTCTCTGGAACTCACGACGGAGGAGTTACAAGAGTTGCAGTCTCAGCCACATGCGGAGGTTCTCCCAGAAATTGGTTTTGAGGAGGAGCCAGAGGTGGAGGAGATCTCTACAAGTGAGATAAATGTGGGAGAGGGTGTCACACTTCGTGGAAAAGAAACACCCCGAAAAAGTTGCTACTGGTCGTGCATCGGAGCTGTTCAATGAAACTTGCCTCACCCATTTCAGAAACATTCTGAAAAGGAGGAAGAGGCAAACCTCGTTGGACACGTTTTTTTTTTTTTTTTAATTGGCCAAAAATGCAAAGACCAGTAGCAATTAAGTTCAGTGAAGATTAGTTAAGTTACATTCAGTTTAGGGATAAAGTGTAGCATTAAGAGTGTAACGAGTAGGTAAATACACTTTATAAAACCAGTTTATTCCTTTACATTCTCTTTTATTATGTTTTTATACAATATTTGTCATTTATAAATACATTTTTCTTATTCAAAAACACGTAACAAGAACAACTGGGGTGGCATTTTGGGGGCTGGAACAGATTGATGGCATTTCAATTGATTTCAATGGGGAAATTTGCTTTAGATACGAGCAACTTGATATATGAGCAAGGTTACGGAACGAATTAAACTCGTATCTCGAGGTACCATTGTATATATATATGTATATATATTATTGATTTCAGAGAGGAAGGGAGAGAAAGATAGAAACATCAATGATGACAGAGAATCATTGATTTGGCTGCCTCCTGCACACCTTTTATTGGGGATCAAGCCCGCAACCTGGGCCTGTGCCTGAACTGGGAAATGAACCATAACTTCCTGGTTCATAGATTGACACTCAGCATAAAACTGAATTTTTAAAATCCATTGCATTAAACTCTTATTTTTTGATTTACAAGTTTCATTCATATTGATCATGTTTATTTATATATTTGGGTTTGTTTTAATCATCTTTTTATTCAATTTTCTTGCTTTTCTTTATTCATTTTCATTTCTTATTTGATTCTCTGAAGCAATATTAACTAGCCATATTACCAAGAGTTTTAATGATTTTTTAAAAATTAGTGAGCAACTCTAACTAGTATGGCTCAATGGAAAGAACATCAGCCTGCAGACCAAAAAGTCCCAGGTTCAATTCCAGTCAAGGGCATGTACCTCAGTTGCAGGCTTCTCCCCAGCCTGGGCCCTGGTAAGGGCTCGTGCATGAGGCAACCAATCGATGTATTTCTCTCATATCTATGTTTGTCTGTCTTTCACTCTCTCTAAAAATCAATGAGAAAATATATTCAGGAGAGGATTTAAAAAAAATAGTGAACAAAAAGAGATGGAAGGCCGAAACCGGTGTGGCTCAGTGGATAGAGAGTCGGCCTGGGGACTGAAAAGTCCTAGGTTTGATTCCGGTCAAGGGTATGTATCTTGGTTGCAGACACATCCCCAGTAGGGGGCGTGCAGGAGGCAGCTTATCGATCTCTCTCATTAATGTTTCTGGCTCTCTATCCCTCTCCTTTCCTCTCCTTAAAAAAATCAATAAAATATATTTTTTTAAAAAAAGAGAGAGAGAGATGGAAGAAGATACAAACAAGTGGAAGAATAATCCATGTTCATGGATTGGTACAATCAACATCATTAAAATGTCCATACTACCCAAGGCAACCTACAGATTCAATGCAATCCTATTAAAATTCCAACAGCATATTTCACCAGTTAACAATAAAGATTTTTTTCAATAGATGAAGTTACACATATGTTGATGTATATGCGATTTGATATGTATGCTATTTTGTTGTATTGACAGGAAGCTTCAAAACTTCATATGTCGAATTTTCTGAAGGTGTTAACATCATGGATATTTTTATGCTTAAAAATGTTGAGTTTTGCCAAAACCAGTTTGGCTCAATGGATAGAGCATCGGCCTACAGACTGAAGGTTCCCAGGTTTGAATCCGGTCAAGGGCATGTACCTTGGTTGTGGGCACACCCCCAGTAGGGGGTATGCAGGAGGCAGCTGATAGGTGTTTCTCTTTCATCGATGTTTCTAACTCTCTATTCTTCTCCCTTCCTCTCTGTAAAAAAATCAATAAAATATATCTTTTTAAAAATGTCGAGTGCCAAAAGAAAAAGAGCATTTGAGGGAAGTTTTAATTAATTACTTTATTTTGAAGAAAAGTGCTAAGTGCTGCTGAAAGTTATATGTATCTCGAGAAGCTTATGGTAAACATGCTCTATCTCAAGATAATTGTGAATGCTAGTTTAAACACTTTAAAAGTGATGATTTTGATGTGAAAGGCAAAGAATGTCCAGGTTAACTGAAAAAGTTTGAAGACCAATAATTACAAGCATTATTGGATGAAGATGCATGTTAAACTCAAAAACAACTTTCAGAGAGGGAAACCAAGATGGCAGCCTAAGGTATACACCTGTACATGCTACGTCTCACAACCACACCAAAACTATAACTAAAAGACAAAATGACTATCAATCAGATCCACAGGAAAGATGGCTAAGTAGTTCTACAACTAGAAGAAAAGAAAAAAGCACATTGACACTGGGTAGGAGGTGCAGAGGCTCAGAAGAGCAGAGGTACTGAAACACATGAATCGAGCCACCAACTAGGTGCACTGTTGTTTTTTTTCAATAGGAAGGGAGATACAATCTCCCGACTGCCCTGAACTCCAGTTTCCAGCAAGAATGTGGGGACCCAGACTCCTATGGGGAGAAACTAGACTGTCCGGCATGGGGTCAGAAAGCAAGGGTGGCTTTCTCACAGAGGTGCTTGCAGGAATCATTGTTACTGCATGGGGGCGCTAGACACAGGGAACCAGAGACATGGAGATGCAGAGACGAAGAGACAGCTGACTGGCAGCCATTGCTGTTTGCTATGCCCTGGTGATTCCCAGAGACCCTGCCCCAACCAATTTACAATTCTAACCAAGCTGTGCACAGCTGCTTTTGCATATGAATGGCCTGTCCTTTTGCAGCCTAACCTAACAAACTGCAACTGGGTCAGAGAACTCCAAAACTTCCAAACCTCAAACAAAGAGGAGAAATCTGCAGACCTTGCGGTAGCTCCTGCTAAGGGCCTCAGGCAGTAGCTGACTTTGCACCTCTTTGGAGATCCAAGAGCCAGTGTACCCAGTGGTCAGTGTGAGACGACACCAGATTTCAACTCCTCGCATCCGTAAGTGACTACTCAAGAGGCAGACTCAGTGAGCACCAAAGCCCCACTAAAGCAAGCCCTGCCCCATAAGGGTGTCTCCAGCACAGCAGTTCTTCCATTATAGACACAGCTAATCCTCACAGTCAATTGGCCTGGAAGTCAATTCTTCCCAGTGATACCAATAGCAATCAAGGCTTGACTATAATAAGACTGTGCATCCATCCCACAAAGGAGTGCACCAAGAGTGTCCACCTCAGGTGATTGAGGAAGTGAGCCATGGGGTCCTATAGGACACCTACCACACAAAGCTACTCCTTCAACACAAGGAAGCAGCCAAAATGTGGAGACAAAGAAACATATTGTGAATAAAAGAAATGGAGGAAAGTAAACTACTGGATACAGAGCTCGAAATCAAAGTTATAAGGTTACTCAGGAATCTTCTAGAAACCTATGAGAAATTTAGTGATAACTCTGAGGAACTTAGTGAGACCTTCAAGGATCTTAATGAGAATGTCAAAAAAATGACCAGTCAGAAATTAAACATACACTGTCTGAAATAAAGAATAACATACAGAAATTCAACAGTAGACTAGAGGATCCCAAGAATCAAATCAAAGATTTGAAATACAAGGAAGCAAAAAACACCCAACCAGAAAAACAAAAAGAAAAAAGAATCCAAAAATATGAAGATAGTGTAAGGATAGTGTAAAGAGCCTCTAGGACAATTTCAAGTGTACCAACATCAGAATTATAGGGGTGCCAGAAGAAGAGAGAGAGCAAGATACTGAAAACCTTTTTGAAAAAATAATAATAGAAAACTTTCCCTACCTGGTGAAGGAAATAAACTTACAAGTCCAGAAAGTGCAGAGAATCCCAAACAAGAGGAATCCAGAGGACCACACCAAGACACATCATAATTAAAATGCCAAGGGCAAAAGACAAAGAGATAATCTTGAAAGCAGCAAGAGAAAAACAGTTAGTTACCTACAAGGGAGTACCCATACAACTGTCAACTGATTTCTCAACAGAAACACTGCAGGCCAGACGGGAGTGGCAGGAAATATTCAAAGTGATAAATAGCAAGAACCTACAACCAAGATTATTTTAACCAGCAAAGCTATCATTTAGAATTGAAGGTCAGATAAAGAGCTTCACAGACAAGAAAAAGCTAAAGGAATTCATCACCACCAAACCAGGATTATATAAAATGCTGAAGGGCATTCTTTAAGAAGAGGAAGAAGAAGAAAAAGGTAAAGTTAAAAATTATGAACAACAAAGTGACAACAAATACATATCTATCAACAAGTGAATCTAAAAATCAAGTGAATAAAAAGTCTAATGAACAACATAAACTGGTGAATATAATAGAATCAGGGGCATAGAAAGGGAGTGGACTGAGAATTCTCAGGGGGATGGGACGTGAGGGGTGCTGGAAGAGATTGGACAAAAATCTTACACCTATGGATGAGGACAGTGACAGGGGGTAAGGGAATGGTGTGGGGGAGGAAATCAGGTAGATGGGAGCCATCAGTTGGGGGGGGGGGAGAGGAACATCTGTAATGATCTGAACAATAAAGATTTATTTAAAAACAACAATGACTTGCAGAAAGATTAAACATTGCTCAGCAAATACTTTCTGGTTGTTTACAAACAATAGGAAAGATTTTAAAGGAAGGAAAACTGAATGAAAGACAAATGGAAAACTGAAAAGTCATTAGTAAAATGTTGATTCAATGGCATGAAAGGAAGTCTTTTTTTCATAGAATTGTGACTATTGATGAAAAGTGGATTTATTTTGAAAATCCCAAACGCACAAAATCATGGGTTGATCCAGGTCTACCATCAACATCTACTACAAGGCCAAATCACTTTAGAAAGAAGACAATGCTCTGCATTTGGTGGGATCAGGAAGGTGTGGTGTATTATGAGTTTCTAAAACCAGGTGAAATGGTTAATACTGTTCACTACTGACAACAAAAAATCAATTTGAACCACACTTTGATTGTAAAACAACCAGAATGGGCCAGAAGACATAGCAAAGTAATTTTGCTTCATGATAACGCACCGGCACACACTTTAAAACCAGTTAAAGGCACATTAAAAGTTCTTGCCTGGGAAGTGTTAACCCACGCACTGTATTCACCAGACCTTGCTCTTCAGATTACCACTTGTTTTGATCGATGGCACATGCACTTTCTAAGCATCACTTCAAAACATATGAAGAGGTGGAAAATAGGGTCTCTGAATGGTTTGGCTCAAAACAACAAAAGTTCTATAGAGATGGTGTCCACAAATTACCTGAAAGATGGGAAAATGTGTAGCTAGTGATGGACATTACTTTGAATAAAGCACTTTTGATGTTTCTCTTGAAATTATTGTGTTTTCTTTGATTACAAAATCTGCATTATTAACCAGTACACCTGGTATATCCTAAAATTTATATGGAATCAAAAAAGACCCCAAATAGCTGCAGCAATCTTGAGAAAGAAGAGTATAGTTGAAGGAATCACAAGACCAGATATGAAATTATATTACAAAGCCACCGTAATCAAAATAGCTTGGCACTGGCACAGGAACAGATATATAAATCTATAGAACAGAACAGAGAACCCAGAAATTGGCCCAAATCATTACATTCAATTAATATTTGACAAAGGAGGCACAAGTATACTATGGAGTAAAGACAGTCTCTTCAATCAATGGTGTTGGAAAAATTGGTCAGATACATGCAAAAAAAATGAAATTAGACCACCAATTTATACCATATACAAAAATAAACTCCAAATGGATAAAAGACCTAAAAGGTAAGGAAACCATAAGAATTCTAGAAGAAACCATAGGCAGCAAAATCTCAGACCTCTCTCGAAGCAGTATGTTTATGGATACATCTCCTAGGGCAAAGGAAACTAAGGAGAAAATAAACAAATGGTACTACATCAAAATAAAAAGTTTCTACACAGCAAAGAAACCATCAATAAGACAAAAAAGGAGCCCACTGTGTAGGACAGTGGTCGGCAAACTGAGACTCTCGAGCCACAATGCGGCTTGTGAGCCACTATTTGCCATTCTGTTGACTAATGAGTTTGCTGACCACTGGTATAGGAGAATAAACTTGGCAAGGATACATCTGATAAAGGGTTAAGATCCAAAATATATAAGGAACTGATGCAACTTAACAAAAGGAAGATAAACAATTCAATTTAAAAAATGGTCAAAGGACTTACGTAGACATTTCGCCAAAGCAAACACACAGATAGCCAAGAGACATGAAAAAATGCTCAAAGTCACTGATCATCAGAGAGATGCAAATTAAAATGACAATGAGGTATCACCTCACACTTGTCAGAATGGCTACCATCAATAAATCAGGAGGACAGAAAATGGCGGCGGAGTAGACAGACGGGTCTGGAGCTTTGTTGCTGGGCAGAGGGAGAGAGAGCGGCTGAGAGTTGCATTGGGAGTGTTTGTTGGCAAGCTCGGAGTCAGTTGTCCTCCAGGGGAAGGCGGGGAACTGCTGGAAGGGGCTCTCCCGGCCAGGCAGCCCCACTGCCACGGGGTTTTTGTCCGCCGGAGCCACCAGCGCGAACGCGGAGCCCGAGCCATCTTGCAGTGGGAGGTGGATGTCTGCGGCGCTCTGAAGCCTTCGGCTGGGCACCCATCGAGCAGCCAGGGACCCAGGGACCCAGAACTCCGCTCTCCAATCGGCGCAGACACGCGGTGGAATCAGAGATCCACAGAGCGAACGGAAAGGGCAGATTGCGCCTGACTTAAGGGGGAGGTGGATGTCTGCCGAGGTCTGAAAGCTGCGGCTGACGGAGGCACCCACAGAGCAGCCAGGACCCAGAGCGCGGCTTCCCAGGCGGCACAGACGCGCAGGCGGAGGATTCAGAGATCCACACGGCTTGCAGAAGGGTCAGATTTTGTCTGGGCCAGGGTGAGGTCTCCTACCCCCGCAGGGCAGAGACAGGCACTATGGGAGCTGGGCTGCGGGAAAGCTGCCTCTGGAGAGGTCCGCAGAGGTGGTCAGGGCGTGATCCCTGAGTGTGAAGGCAAACCCTCTGACCTGTTGACAGAGGAGAGCTCTGGAAAACGACTTTTTTTTTTTTTTTTTCTGGGGCAGAGGGACAGCCTGGGAGTTATTACAGTGTCCCGGCTGCAAAACCCCCACAAACTGGTTTTGAGAAACACAGAGTAGCAGGATCTGAGCACAGCCTAGAGAGGTCCTGTGCTTTGTTTCAGAGATCAATTCTGAAACACTGCCACCCAATGGACGACACACAAATTGACTCTCGCATAACCACAAAAGAATAAAGAGATTAAAACACCAAGAGGGGAACACAGGGAACTGTAATACCTCCCCTACTGGGAAACAGGAGTGCCAAGCAGAATAATAGTGGAAGTGAAGGACCATTCTATTTTTCTTCTTTTTTTTAATTTTTCCTTTTTTCTTTTTTTTAATTTTTAATTTTTTATTTTTCATTTTCACATATTTTAATTAAAAGAATATTTTTTTCTTTCTGCCTCAATTGATTTTACCTTTATAATTATTACATTTTTGTTTTAAACTACTATTATTAATTACCACTAGTACTTTACCGTTTTGGGGGGAAAAAAGTGTCATTTTGTTTTCTCTTTATTTTATTTCGGGATTAGAGTTCTACATTCTATTTTCATCTTCCCTTTAGCATAATTTTACTCCAATTCAACTCTACCTTTATGCCAACACTTTCCTCCTAACTTGCCCATTTTGTTGTCTTGTTTCTCTTTCCCTTTTCTAACTTTAGATTCTCCCTATTTTTCTCTTTACCTGGTTAAAATTTCACCCCATTTATATATCTAATTTCAAATCCCCTACTACAAATCCATACAAACCTCTCTCCTCTTGTCTACACTAGCCAAAAAGTTGTTTTTTCTCTATGTCCTTTTGTGGCTATTTGCCTGAAAAGTGATTATATCGATTTTTTGAAATTTTTTTGTGAGATTGTTTTAGTTTATTCTACTTCTTTTATTTTGCTTTTTGCTTGCTCTGTTTTCTAACTCTCTTTTCCCTCACCTCCCTCGATACCCATTGCTATTTGCAATTTGCCTTAATCTCTAGGTACTGGTTGCTGGCCTTTATTGGGATTAGTGACTGTTCTATTGGAGTTGTCTCCTGATATCTACATTTTGTTCTTCTTTTCTCTCTTATACACTTTCTTTTCTCTCTGACTTTTTTCTCTTCCTCTTTCCTTCTCCTTTTTCTCCTTTATATTTTCTTATTTTATTTTATTTTATTGTTCATTTATTTATCTTTTTTTTTCTCACTCTCCCAATTTGATTTTGGCACTTCTTTCTTTTCTTTTTTCCTCATTTTCCTCTTCTTCTTTCTCTATTTACCCCTAATTTGTCCTTCATTGGTGGTCACCTTATTTGTGATTATTAACATCTTGAATACATTTCTACTCAGTGCCTTGTGTGCTGTACCTGGTCGTGTTGTAGTTTGTGCCTTTCAATCAACGTAGGAGAGAGAACTACATAACCAGACACCCAGAGAAGAAAGACCATGGGCAGAAAAAGAAACAGCCCACATAAGACAGAAAGGCAGGTTTCACCAGAAAAGGAAGTAAATGAAATAGAACCACAAATAAGCCTACCAGAGAAAGAGTTCAGAGAAATTATCATAATGTGGTTGAAAAGAATGGAAGACAAATTTGACAATATGAGTAAGAGCCAAGAGGAAATGAAGAAGAACCTAGAGGAGGTGAAGAAGCAGCAAGAAGAAATGCAGAAGAACCAAGAGGAGGTGCAGAATAAACAAGAAGAAATTAAAAATGACATCACTGCTATAAAGAACTCAATAGAAAGCATCAAAAACAGACTAGAAGAAGCAGAGGACTGCTTCAGTGAGCTAGAAGACACGGTAGGAAAAAATACCCACGTACAGCAGCTTCTAAAAAAAAAGTTAAAAAGCAAGAGGAGAGTCTAAGGGAACTTTGGGATAACATGAAACAAAATAACATCCGGATAATTGGGGTTCCAGAAAGAGTGGAAACTGAACAAGGATTGGGAACGTGTTTGAAGAAATAATGACAGAAAATTTCCCCAATATAGAAAAGAAAAAACCCACACAAATCCAAGAAGCTCAGAGAGTCCCAAGCAAAATGAACCCCAACAAACCGACACCGAGGCACATTATAATTAAATTGGCAAATACCGACGGCGAAGTAAGAATCTTAAAAACAGCCAGAGAGAAATAGAAAGTTACCTACAAAGGAACCCCCATAAGACTAGCTACTGACTTCTCAAAAGAAACTCATCAGGCCAGAAGGGAATGGAATGAAATATACAAAGTCATGCAAAGGAAGGGTCTGAATCCAAGAATACTGTACCCTTCAAGACTCTCAATCAAAATTGAAGGTGAAATCAAAAGCTTCACATACAAAAAAGGACTAAGGGAATATATTACCACCAAACCAGCAATGCAAGAAATGTTAAAAGGTCTGCTGTAATAAAAAGAAAGAGGAAGCGAAGAAGGAACTCGGGGTAAGGACTAAAAATGGCAACAGATAAGTAGTTATCAATAATAATATTAAATGTAAACGCATTAAATGCTCCAATCAAAAGACATAGGGTAACCGATTGGATAAGAAAACATGATCCATATATCTGCTGTCTGCAAGAAACCCACCTTAGGAAAAGAGATGCACACAAATTGAGGGTGAAGGGATGGAACATGGTATTTCAGGCAAATGGAAATGAAAAAAAAGCTGGGGTTGCAATACTTATATCTGACCAATTAGATCTCAAAGTGAAGGATATAACAAGAGATAAAGAAGGCCACTTCATAATACTAAAGGGAACAATCCAACAAGAAGAAATAACTCTGGTAAACATATATGCACCCAATATAGGAGCACCTAAATACATAAAAAAAAAATTCTTGGAGGATATTAAGGGAGAGATGGACAGCAATACAATCATAGTAGGAGACTTTAATACCCCACTGTCACCATTGGATAAATCCTCTAAACAAAAAATCAGCAAAGAAACATCAATCCTAAATGACTCACTAGACCAGATGGAATTAATTGACATCTTCAGAACATTTCACCCCAAAGCCACAGAATATACATTCTTTTCCAGTGCACATGGGTCATTTTCAAAGATAGATCACATGTTGGGTCATAAGAAAAGTCTCTTCAAATTCAAGAAGATAGAAAT
>JAAGEH010000032.1:8744683-8769887 GCA_011751065.1 Lasiurus cinereus
TAGAGTGTAGATAAACAATTTGGAGACCAAAGAAACAATTCAAAAAATCAACAAAACAAAGAGCTGGTTCTTTGAAAGGATAAACAAGAATGATGGACCAAGAAGCAAAGAGAGAAGACCCACATAAACAAAATCAGAAATGAAAGAGAAGAAATAACAACAGACCTTTGTGGAAATACAAAGGATTGTTAAAAAAAATACTATGAACAACTCTATTCCAACAAAATGGACAACCTGCAAGAAATGGACATTTTCCTAGAAAAATATAACCTTCCAAAACTCAATGAGGAAGAAGCCAAACATCCCAATAGTCCAATAACTATGGAAGAAATTAAAGCAGTCATCAAAAAGCTTCCAGCAAATAAAAGCCCAGGACCAGATGGCTACACAGGAGAGTTTTACCAAACATTCAAGGAAGAATTAAAACCTATCCTCCTCAGACTATTCAAAAACATTTAAGAAGAAGGAACACTTCCAAACACCTTCTATGAAGCCAGCATCACCCTAATACCAAAATCAGATAAAAGCAACACAATGGAAGAGAATTATAGGCCAATATCTCTCATGAACATAGATGCCAAAATCCTCAACAAAATTCTAGCAAATCGGATCCAGCAGTACATCAGAAAGATCATACACCATGACCAAGCAGGATTCATCCCAGGAATGCAGGGATGGTACAAAATCCGCAAATCAATAAACGTGATACATTACATAAACAAATTGAGAGATAAAAATCACAGACATATCAATTGATGCAGAAAAAGCATTTGACAAAATCCAACACGCTTTCTTGATAAAAACTCTCAGCAAAGTGGGAATAGAAGGATCATACCTCAACATCATAAAAGCCATATATGATAAACCCAGAGCTAACATCATACTTAATGGGCAAAAACTAAAACCATTTCCCCTAAGAACAGGAACAAGACAGGGATGCCCACTCTCATGTCTCCTGTTCGACATAGTACTGGAAGTATTAGCCATTGCAATGAGACAAGAAGAAGAAATAAAAGGCATCCAGATTGGAAAAGAAGATGTAAAGCTGTCCTTATTTGCAGATGACATGAAAACCCAAAGGACTCCATTCCAAAACTAATTAACTTAATTAATGAATTTGGCAATGTAGCAGGATACAAAATTAATGCTAAGAAGTCTGTGGCATTTCTGTACACTAATAGTGAAATTACAGAAAGAGAAACTAAAAAAGCAATCCCATTTACCATCGCACCAAAAAAATTAAGATACCTAGGAATAAACCTAACTAAAGAGGTAA
Organism: Lasiurus cinereus; assembly: GCA_011751065.1. NCBI lineage: Eukaryota > Metazoa > Chordata > Mammalia > Chiroptera > Vespertilionidae > Lasiurus > Lasiurus cinereus. Next base: position 8,745,960 of record JAAGEH010000032.1, read on the forward strand.
AAGACCTATATGCAGAAAACTACATGACACTGAAAAAAGAGATAGAGGAAGATGTTAACAGATGGAAGAGCATACCATGCTCATGGATTGGGAGAATCAACATCATTAAAATGTCCATACTACCCAAAGCAATCTACAGATTCAACACACTACCCATTAAAATACCAATGACATATTTCAAAGACCTAGAAAGAACTCTTCATAGATTCATCTGGAACAAAAAAAGACCACGAATGGCTACAGCAATTCTGAGAAAGAAGAATAAAGTAGGTGGGATCTCAATACCAGATTTCAAGCTATATTACAAAGCAACTGTTCTCAAAACAGCCTGGTACTGGCACAAGAACAGACATATAAACCAATGGAATAGAATAGAATAGAGAACCCAGATATCCACCCAAACCACTATGCTCAACTGATATTTGGCAAAGGAGACATGAACATTTAATGGAGCCAAGATAGCCTCTTCAATAAATGGTGTTGGGAAAATTGGACAGATACATGCAAAAAAAATGAAACTGGACCACCAACTTACACCAAATACAAAAATAAACTCAAAATAGATACAGGACTTAAACATTAGAAGGGAAACCATAAAAATACTAGAGGAATCCACACGCAGCTCAATCTCAGATATATGCTGAAAGAGCTTCTTCACTGATTCTGCTCCAAAGGCAATGGAAGTAAAGAAAAATTAAACAAATGGGACTACATCAAAATAAAAAGCTTTTGCACAGCAAATGAAACCATAAACAAAACAACAAGAAAGATCACTGTATGGGAGAACATATTTGCAAATGTTATCACTGATAAAGGTTTAATCTCCAAAATCTACAGCCAACTTATACAACTTAATAGAAGGAAGATGAACGATCCAATAAAAACATGGGCAACGGACCTAAATAGAACGTTTTCAAAATACGACAGAAGGAAGGCCAAGAGACACATGAAAACATGTTCAAAGTCATTAATCATCCGAGAGATGCAAATCAAAACGACAATGCGATACCATCTTACACCTGTCAGAATGGCAATCATCAACAAATCAACAAACAACAAGTGTTGGCGAGGATGTGGAGAAAAAGGAACCCTTGTGCACTGTTGGTGGGAATGCAGACTGGTGCAGCCACTGTGGAGAACAGTATGGAGTTTCCTCAAAAAACTAAAAATAGAACTCTCATTTGACCCAGCAATCCCACTCTTAGGAATTTATCCTAAGAAATTACAAACACCAATCAGAAAAGATTTATGCACCCCTATGTTCATAGCAGCACAATTTACAATAGCTACAATTTGGAAACAGCCTAGGTGCCCGTCAGCAGATGAGTGGATCAGAAAACTGTGGTACATCTACACAATGGAATTCTATGCTGCCATTAAAAAGAAGGAATTCTTACCATTTGCAGCAACCTGGATGGAACTGGAGAGCCTTATGCTTAGTGAAATAAGCCAGTCAATGAAGGACAAGCATGACATGATCTCACTCATTTGTGGATAATAAAGAACATTATAAACTGATGAACAAAATGATAGATACAGAGACAATAAAGCTTCAAACAGACTGTGAAATTACAGCAGGAAGATTAAGTTAGGTGAGGTAGATAAGAGATCAATCAAAGGACTTGTATGCATGCATATAAGCATAACCAATGAACAGACACTGGGGGGTTGGGGTATGCCTGGGAGGGAGGGGGGGCAATGGGGAGATATGTATAAAAAATTAATTAAAAAATAAGTTAAAAATAAATAAATAAAATTATAAAATAGCAAATAAGCACACACATTGGACCAATGTCAACCTCCTATATTTAGTTTCTACTATAGTTGAAATTAAATGTAAAAATTTATTATTCCAAAGTAATGTTTAAGAAATAAAGGATGAAATTTTAAATTAGAAGAAAAAATAAAACTTTGCTTTTAAAAACACAAATAAAACATATTAAACCCTCAGTAAGTCTGACTAAGGAGAGTAAAAGAGAGAAAATGAAAGTACAAAGTTAGGGATAATAAATAAGATATAACCCCAACTATGGAAGAAAGTAAGAAATATGATATGTTAAATAGCAAAAAATAAATTAAAAATTTAAAATTTTAGAGTTAACTGTACTAGTATGGGCTGTTTTACTAGGTATGACCTCCTTTGATGGCCACGTAGTTTGTGCTCACTGAGTCCATTCCTATCAAAATGTATTCCCATAAAACAAAATGGAACCCCCTAAAGGCCTTGAGTGCATTGTATGCATTAATGGCCTCTTTATAGGTAATAAATATCACAGCAGAAATAAACAAAATAGAGTAAAAAAAATACAAAAAAATCAATTATGAGAAAAAATGGTGGCCCAATAGATGGATGTGTCCAGAGCAGACAGAGAGAACAGCCGAGGGTCACACTGGGAGTGTTTGTGGGTGAGCTAAGGGACAGTTATTCTCAGGAGAAGGTTGGGGACTGCTGGATGAGGCTCCCCCTGATCAGGCAGGCCCACTGCTGTGGAGTTTTTTCTCCCAGAGCTACAAGCAGGAATGCTGAATCCGAGCGTTTGTGCCATCTTAAAGGGGAAAGTGGATGTTTACTGAAGCCTGAAAAGCTATAGCTGTAGCACTCATCAAACAACTGCGAGACCTAGAACACCAAATCCAAATCGGTGTACAGTGGTACCTCGAGATACGAGTTTAATTCGTTCTGTAACCTTGAGGCGTGGGAAACTACGAGACGCTCGAGTTGCGGTAAACTGGTGGGTCGTGTGCAGCTGGCCGATCTGCGAAATTACTCCTATCTCAAATGTTGCTCGGATTTCAAAGCAAAAATCGCTCGCTCGATGGCTCATATCTCAAAAACTTCATGTTAGGGCACTCGTAACTGGAGGTACCATTGTACTCGGATTCAGAGGAGTTCAACACACCACACAGAAAGGTCAGATTTTGCCTGGAAAAAGGTGAGGTCTGTGGTACTGCAGAACAGAAAGATGTACACTGGGAACTGGACTGGGGGAAAGCTGCACTTAAGAGAAATCCATGGCTGTTGGGGCTGGAGTGATACATGAATGTGAAAGGGGGTCTTCAGAGTTGCTAACAGAGGGAATCTCTAGAGAGCAAGCCATTTTTATCTGAGGCAGAAGGACAGCCTGGGAGTTATTAAAGTGTTCTGGCTGTTTGGACAGGAACAGGAAGGGGGACTGCACAGACTTGCACTTTTTCCTCTTCAGATCCTTGCTTCTGATTGCTAAGCCCGATACATAGAATAACCCAATTGGAGACATCCTAAGAGACTGTAGGTGAAAATTGTTTTTTTGGAACATGGGGATCAGAGCACGGAATTGCCATCAGAGAACCAGCTCTGGGGCAATCCACTCCCACAAACCAGTATTGAGTGCCACAGAGAAAGTAGGATCTAAACACAGGCTAGAGGGGACCTATAGTCTCAGAGGTCAATACCAAAACACTGCCACCCAGGGGCTGACTCACAAATTGACTTGTGTAATCACAAGAGAATAAAGAGATTAAGACACACCACCTGCTTAAAAACCAGGACTGGCTTCCAACACTAAGCAGCAGTGGAACACAGGGAACTGCAATACTGTTCCCACTGGGAAACAGGTGTGTCAAACAGAACACCAGAGGAAGTGAATGACCTACACTACTGCACATTCTATTCTTTTATAAATATTTTTAATTTTTTTTCATCTTTTAATTAAAAAATTATTTTTTTATTTTTTCCTCAATTGATTTTACCTTTTTAATTATTACACTTTTATTTTCAATCAGTATTATTACTACTACTATTTTATCTTTTTGAAAAAAAGTGCTATTTTATTTTCTTTCATTTACTTTGGGATTACAGTTCTACATTCTATTTTCATCTTTCATTTAGCATCATTTTACTCTATCCCACCTCTACCTTTATGCCATCACTCTATTCTTAAGTTTTCCCATTTTGTTGTCCTGTTTCTCTTACCCTTTTCCTACTTTAGATTTTCCCTATTTTTTCTTTTTACCCAGTTAAAATTTCACCCCACTTATAAATGTAATTTCCCATCTGCTACTCCAAGTCCATACACACATCTTTCTTCTCTGTCTTCACCATCCACAAAATTGTATTTCTCTATGTTCTTTTGTTGTTGTTTGCTTGAATGTTGATTATATTTATTTTTTATGCTTTTTTGTGAGATTTTTTCTTAATTCTTCTTGTTTTATTTTGCTTTTTCTTCTATTTGTCTTTGTTTTTTATTTCTGTTTTCCCTCACCTCCCTTGATATTAGTTGTTATTTGTAGTTTCTTTCATCTTCAGTTACTTCTTGCGGACATTTGTTGGGATTAGTGGCTGTTCTATTGGAGTTTTCTCCTCATTTATATATATATAATTTGTTCCCCTTTTCTTTTGTTTTTTTTTTTAATATATTTTATTAATTTTTACATAGAGGAAGGGAGAGCAATAGAGACTTAGAAACATTGATGAGAGAAAGACATTGATCAGCTGCCTCTTGCACGCCCCCTATTGGGGATGTGCATGCAACCAAGGTACATGCCCTTTACCGGAATCAAACCTGGAATCTTTCAGTCTGGAGACCGACACTCTATCCACTGAGCCAAACCAGTTTCAGTCCCCTTTTCTTTCTTATTATCTTACTTTTCTCTCTTATTTTTATTTTTTTCTTCTTTTTCCTTTTTTTCTTTTTTCTCCCTTCTCCCAATTTTATTTTGGCACTCCTTTCTTTTCCTTTTTCCTCTTTTCTCTTTTCTTCTTTCTCTAGTTTCCCCTAATTTGTCTCTCTCTGGTGGTCACCTTATTTGTGGTTATTAATATTGTGAATACATTTCTGTTTAGTGCCTGTGTATTGTACCTGGTTGTGTTGTATTTTGTGCCTTTAAGTCAATGCAGGAGAGAAGGAACTACATAACCAGATACCCGGAGAAGGGAGACCATGGGCAGACAAAGAAACAGCCTACATATGAAAGAAAAGCAGGCATTGCCAGAAAAGAAAGTAAACAAAATGGAGGCAAGCAACATGCCAGAGAAAGAATTCAGAGAAATGGTCATAAGGTGACTGAAAAGAATGGAAGACAATTTCGACAATATGAGTAAAAACCAAGAGGAAATGAAGAAGAATCAAGAAGAAATGAAAAAAACATCGCTGCTGTAAAGAACTCAATAGAAAGCATCAAAAGAAGACTAGAAGAAGCAGAGGACCGCATCAGTGAGCTAGAAGACAAAGTAGGAAAAAATACTCAAATAGAGCAGCTTCTAGAAAAAAAAAAATTAAAAAGCAGGAGGAGAGCCTAAGGGAAATTTGGGATAACATGAAACAAAACAACATCCGCATAATAGGGGTTTCAGAAGGAAAGGAAACTGAGTAAGGATTAGAAAATCTGTTTGAAGAAATAATGGCAAAAAACTTCCCTGATAAAGGGAAGAAAAAACCCACACAAATCCAAGAAGCTCACAGAGTCCCAAGCAAAATGAACCCCAAAAGACTAATACCAAAGCACATTATAATTAAATTGGCAAACACCAATGACAAAGTAAGAACCTTAAAAGCAGCCAGAGAGAGACAGAAAGTTATCTACAAAGGAACCCCCATTAGACTAGCGACTAATTTCTGAACAGAAACTCATCAGGCCAGAAGGGAATGGAATGAAATATACAAAGTCATGTAAAGGAAGGGTCTGCATCCAAGAATAGTGTACCCAGCAAGGCTTTCAATCAAAATTGAAGGTGAAATCAGGAGCTTCACAGACAAAAAAGGACTAAAGGAATTTATTACCACCAAACCAGCAATGCAAGAAATGCTAAAGGGTCTTCTGTAAAAAAAAAAAAAAAGAAAGAAAGAAATAGAAAGTGAAGAAGGAGCACAGGGAAAAGGAATAAAAATGCTGACAGATAAGTACCTATGAATAATAACTTTAAATGTAAATGGGTTAAATGCTCCAATCAAAAGACATAGGGTAATGGATTGGATAAGAAAACATGACCCATATATCTGCTGTCTACAAGAAACCCACCTTAGAAAATAAAGCACAAACAGACTGAGGGTGAAGGGATAGAAGACAGTTTTTCAGGCAAATGGAAATGAAAAAAAAAAGCTAGGGTAGTAACACTTATATCTGACAAATTAGATTTCAACGTGAAGGACATAAAAAGAGATAAGGAAAGCCACTTCATAATACTAAAGGGAGCAATCCAACAAGAAGAAATAACTCTAGTAAACATATAATCACCCAATACAGAAGCACCCAAATACATAAAAAAAAGACCTAAAGATCCTTCTCAAATTATTGCAAAAAAAAAAAAATTCAAGAGGAGGAAAGGATCCCAAGCTCATTTTACAAGTCCACTAGCACATAAGAATACTACATAGAAAGACAATTATAAACCTTGATGATCATAGATGCTAAAATCCTCAACAAAATATTAGCAAAACAGATTCAGCAATATACTAAAAAGATCATATACCATGATCCAGTGGGATTTATTTGGGAGATCCAGTGTTGGTACAATAGCTGCAAATTAATTGAGATAAATAAAATAAAGGATAAGAACCACATGATTATATCAATAGATGCAGAAGAAAAAAAAATTTGATAAAATCCAGATCCCATTTATGACAAAAACTCTCAGCAAAGTTGGAATAAAGAGATCATATCTCAATATAATAAAAGCCACCTATGACAGATGCATAGCCAACATCATACTCAATGAGCAAAAACTGAAAACATTTTTCTTAAGATCAGGAACAAGACAGTTATATCCTCTATCATCTTTCTTATTCAACATAGTGCTACAAGTCCTAGTAACAGCAATCAGAAAAGAAGGAATTAAAGTCATCCAAATTAGAAAGGCTTAAAAGTAAAACTGTCATTATTTGTAGATGACATGACACTGTATACAGAGAACCCTAAAGATTCCACCAAAAAACTACTAGAACTGATAAATGAATTCAGTAAAGTAACAGGATACAAAATATCTAGAAATAGGTAGCATTTTTTTACACAAATAATGAACTATCAGAAAAGAAAACAATCACATTTACAATTGAATAAAAAAAGCTATGAGTAAATTTAAACAATTACAGTGGTACCTCGAGATATGAGTGCCCTAACATACAGGATTTTTGAGATACGAGCCATCGAGCGAGCCATTTTTTGCTTTGAAATACGAGCAACATTTGAAATACAAGTAATCACGCGGATCGGCCGGCTGCACACAACCCACCAGTTTACCGAGACTCAAGCGACTCATAGTTTCCCACGCCTCAGTCTGTGTGCTTGTTTACCTCGTTGTCGAATCATCTTTTGTGCATTTACATACTTTATCACATTTCTTTTTATAACCATGGGTCTGAAGAAAACGAGTGGAAAGGTCAGTGCTCAGAAGAGGATGATGTCTATTGGATTAAAGCGTGAAATCATAGAAAAATATGAGCAAGTTGGGCAAGTGGCAGTACGGGTGTAGTACTTCAACGATATGCACTGTGCTTAAACAGAAGGAGTTGATAAAGGGTATAACGCCAGCTAAGGGCGTTACAATAATTTCTAAGCTCCGTAGCTCTCTCCATGAAAAGATGGAGAATCTACTGATGGTGTGGGTGATGGAGAAGCAGCTTAAAGGAGATACATTAATACAGGGCATCATATGCGAGAAGGCGCGAGCGATTTATGGTGATTTGCTGGAGCAGACCCCATGCACTTCCACGGATGAAGCATCGAAAGACTCATTTAAAGCCAGTAGAGGCTGGTTTGATAACTTCAGGAAAAGGTCCGGCATTCACTCCATCATCAGGCATGGTGAGAAAGCAAGTTCGGATGTGAAGGCAGCTGAGGATTACCTCAAAACGTTTTCCGAACTGATAGAAGCCAAAGGATATATCCCCCAGCAAGTCTTCAACTGTGACGAGACAGGGCTTTCTGGAAGAAGATGCCAAATAGGACTTATATAACAGCAGAGGAGAAGGCGATGCCAGGCCACAAACCCATGAAGGATAGGCTAACTCTCGCACTGAGCACCAATGCGAGTGGCGACTGCAAGATCAAGCCTCTGCTCATATACCATTCGGAAAAACCCAGAGTCTTTAAGTCACATAAGATTTTAAAGATAAACTGCAAGTTATGTGGAGGGAAAACCCGAAGGCATGGGTCACCAGGCAGTTCTTTGTGGAGTGGGTAAACCTGGTTTTCGGCCCTTCTGTTAAGAAATATCTACAGGAAAACAACCAAACCATGCAAGCCCTCTTCGTCCTTGACAATGCTCCTGCTCACCCAACGAACCTCGAAGATGAACTCCTCGAAGAGTTCAAGTTTATAAAGGTTGTCTACCTACCTCCCAACACCACTCCTATCCTGCAGCCCATGGATCAGGAGGTGATTTCTAATTTTAAAAAGCTGTACATCAAGCACCTGTTCCGGCGCTGCTTTGAGGTGCCGGAGAACACAAACCTCACCCTTCGAGAGTTCTGGAAGAACCACTTTAACATCGTGATATACCTCAGAATTATTGATCAGGCCTGGCTGGGTGTTACAACGAGGACTTTGACCTCTGCATGGAAGAAACTGTGGCCTGAGGCCGTAGCCGAAAGGACCTTTGAAGGATTGAAACCTGAGGTGCCAGTGGAGGAGGAGATAGTGTCTGGGAAAATCCATGGGCCTGGAGGTAGATGAGAAAGACGTGAATGAGCTCGTCGAGGAGCACTCCTTGGAACTCACGCCGGAGGAGTTACAAGAGTTGCCTTCTCAGCAACATGCGGAGGTTCTCCCAGAAATTGGTTTTAAGGAGGAGCCAGAGGTGGAGGAGATCTCTACAAGTGAGATAAATGTGGGAGAGGGTGTCACACTTTGTGGAAAAGAAACACCCCGAAAAAGTTGCTACTGGTCGTGCATCGGAGCTGTTAAATGAAACTTGCCTCACCCATTTCAGAAACATTCTGAAAAGGAGGAAGAGGCAAACCTCGTTGGACACGTTTTTGTTTTTTTTAAATTGGCCAAAAATGCAAAGTCCAGTAGCAATTAAGTTCAGTGAAGATTAGTTAAGTTACATTCAGTTTAGGGATAAAGTGTAGCATTAAGAGTGTAACGAGTAGGTAAATACACTTTATAAAACCAGTTTATTCCTTTATATTCTCTTTTATTATGTTTTTATACAATATTTGTCATTTATAAATACATTTTTCTTATTCAAAAACACATAACAAGAACAACTGGGGTGGCATTTTGGGGGCTGGAACGGATTGACGGAATTTCAATTGATTTCAATGGGGAAATTTGCTTTGAGATATGAGCAACTTGATATATGAGCAAGGTTATGGAACGAATTAAACTTGTATCTCGAGGTATCATTGTATGTAAAAGACCTATACTTGCAAAACTGTAACTGAAGAAGATACAAATAAATGGAAGCACATACCATGCTCATGGATAGGAAGAATCAACATTTTTAAAATGTCCATACAAACCAAAGCAATCTATATATTCAGAGCATTTCTATTAAAATACCAATGGCATATTTCACAGAACTAAAACAAATATTCAAAAAATTTACATAGAACCACAAAAGAACCTGAATAGCCACATTTATCTTGAGAAAGAAGAACAGAACTGGAAAATCACATTATCTGATATCAAATTAAACCACAAAGCCCTAGTAATCAAACAGCATGATACTATCATAAAAAAAAATACTAAACCAATGAAACAGAATAAAGAGCCCAGAAATAAGCCCACGCCAAAATATGATTAATTAATATTTGACAAAAGAGGCAACAAAATACAATTGAGTAAAGATAGTCTATTCAATAAATGGTGTTGAAAAAATTGGGCAGATATAAGTACATGCAAAAAAATGAAACTAGCCCACCTTCTTAGACCAAACACAAGAATAAACTCAAAGTGGATTAAAGACTTAAATGTAAGATTTGAAACCATAAAAATCCTAGAAGAAAACATAGGCAGTAGAATCTTGAACATTTCTCTGTTTTGTATTTTATTTTTCTGATATATTTCCTCTAGCAAGGAAAACAAAAGAAAAATTTAAGCAAATAGGTCCTGGCCAGTGTCATCCAGTGGTTAGACCATCAGCCCCATGCACCAAAGGGTCTTGTGTTGAATTCCTCGTCAATGGCACATACGTGGGTTGTGGGTTTACTCCTTGCCCTCAGTAGGGACAAGTGCAGGAAGCAACCAGTCCACATGTCTCTCACATTGATGTTTCTCTCTTTCTCTCTCCCCTGCCCCTTCTACTCTGAAATGTAATGAAGAAAAAATGCTGGAAGCTACCCATTGTACACACTATTATGAAAGTACAGCAGGGAACACAGAAGGTTGATGGATCTTGGGCTTTAGCAAGGGCTAAAGTTATACACCGATTCTTCTGTCGTGACGATGGTGGCTCAAGGCAATCCCCAAACCTGATAATCTTTTACTGTTTACCAACCCTTACCTTTGATATGCATGTTTGCTTTGCTAAAGTGCAAATGTATATTCTAGTAAATAAAAAGCTATGGGTCTGGAAATTCAGGGAACCTCTCCACTAGAGAGTAAGGTATCTGCCTGGTTCCCCCTATGCCTTCTAAATTTATATTTCTTGTCTAGTGTATCTGTTTATGTGCAGCCCCTTCTCCAGATTCTTAATCCTCACTGCAAAAGGTTGCAGAAAAAAATATCTTCAGGTAAAAATTAAAATAAAAATAAAACAAACAAAAATAACAACAACAAAACAACAACTGGGACTATATCAAAGTAAAAAGGTTTTGCACAGTAAAACAATCAACAAAATGAAAAGACAACCCACTAACTGAGAAAATCTATTCAGCAATGATATATCTGATAAAGGCTTACTATCTAAAATTTATAAAGAGCTTACAAAACTTAATACCCTCCCCCCCAAAAAAAACAATCCAATTTAAAATTGGGCAAAATAAGTGAATAGACACTTCTCCAAAGAGGACAAACAGATGGCTAATAGACACATGAAAAGATGTCCACTGCCACTAATCATCAGAAATTCAAATTAAAACCACAAAAAGATATCACCTCACACCTCTCAGAATAGTTATCATCAGTAAATCAACAAACAAGTGCTGATGAAGAAGTGGAGAAAAGAACCAACATTCCCTGTTGGTGTGAATTCAGATTGGTGCAGCCACTATAGAGGAAACAGTATGGTCATTCCTCAAAAAATTAAAAATGAAACTGTCTTAAGACACAGTGATCCCACTTCTGGGTATATATCCAAAGAAACTCAAAATGCTAATTGGAAAGAATATATGCACCCTTACGTATACACCTAAGCTATGGAAACAACCCAAGTACCCATCAATATACAAGTTGATAAAAAACTGTGGTACATTTACTGGAATATTACTCAATCATAAATAAGAATGAAATCTTACCATTTGTGTCAGCACAGATAGACCTAGAAGGTTTTATGTTAAGTAAAAAAGTTAGTCATTTCACTTATATGTGAAATCTAAAAACAATATAAACAAAGAAACAAAACAGACACAGAACTCATAGATACACAGAACAGACTGATATTTGCCAGAGGGGTGGAGGGTTGGGCAACTGATTAAAAATGGTGAAGAGACTGAGAAGTAAGATTGGTATTTACAAAATAGACATGGAATGTAAAGTAAAATATAGGAAATATAGTCAATAATCCTATCTAATAAAAGGGCAATATGCAAATTGACCCTCACTCCAACATATGTGGCTAAAGATGGCCCCCCCATGTGGAAACAAGATGGCCGCCAAAAATGGCTGGCAGGGGAGGGCAGTTATGGGTAATCAGGCCAGCAAGGGAGGGCAGTTAGAGGCAATTAGGCTGGCAGGGGAGCAGTTAGGCATTGATCAGGCTGGCAGGGGAATGGTTAGGGGTTGATCAAGCTGGCAAGCAGAAGCAGTTAGGGGCAATCAGGCAGGCAGGCAGGCAGGCAAGCAGTTGTAAGCCAGCAGTCCTGGATTGTGAGAGGGATGCTCGATTACCTGTTTAGGCCCTATCCTACCAGATCGGGCCTAAACGGGCAGTTGGGTATCCCTCGAGGGTTCTCAGATTGGATACAGTATAGGCTGGGCTGAGGGACACCCACCCTCCCTCCCCATGCATGAATTTCATGCACTGGCCCTCTAGTATTGTTATAACTATGTACCCACATGGGTACAGAAAATATCAGGGTGAACACTTTGTCAAGTATATAATTGTCTAGTACTATACTGTACACTGGAAACTAATACCAAATAATCTATACTAATAAAAATACAAAATAATCTATACTAATAATGTGCAAATTGGTCAGGACGCCCTCACAGTAACAAGCGAAAAACAGGCTGCGTGGGGCGACCAGACTGGCAGGTGGGTTAGTGAAGACCACCAAATAACTGAACAGCAGGCTGTATGGGGTGACCAGCTGGTAGGGGAGTTAGTGAGGGACAACTAAATAACTGAACAGCAGGCTGTGTGGGGTGACCAGGCCAACAGGAAGGGTATTTGGGGCAACCAGGCCACCAGAGGGGGTGCAGTGAGGGGTGACCAGGTCTGCAGGCAGAGGCAGTTAGGGGTGATCAGGCAGGCAGGCAGGTAAGCAGTTAGGAGCCAGCGGTCACAGACTGTGAGAGTGATGTCCAACTGTTGGTGTAGGCCCAATCCAGGCAGTTAGACATACCCCAAGGTGTCCCAGACTGGAGAGGGTGCAGGCTGAGCTGAAGGGAACTTCCCTGCCCGCCTGCGCATGAATTTTGTGTACCAAGTCTCTAGTAATGAATAAAACACTAACTGGAAAAAAAAAAAACAGGAAAAAACACTTTATATTAATAAGATATACTCTAAGAATGTAAGGATGGTTTGGCAATGGGAAATGTTTAATATAATTCATTATATTAAACCAAGCAACAAAACCATTTGCGTATACCAATACATGGAAAAAACAAACAAAAATACATAATGAAATGAAAAAATTCAGCTGCCATTCCTAATTATATTTAAGTCAAATATTAGAAGAATAAAGCTAAATCAACTTATAAAAATATTAAAGACTATTTCTTAAAATTAAAAAAGCAAATAGTATCTTAAACTATTGACCATATTAGGAACTCCCATCCTTTGGTTCTACCATATTATTTTCGCTATCAAAAATTTCCTGATAGAGCATCGGCCTGCGGACTGAAGGGTCACAGATTCGATTCCGGTCAAGGGCATGTACCTGGGTGGCGGGCACATCTCCAGTAGGGGGCGTGCAAGAGGCAGCTGATCCATGTTTCTCTCTCATTGATGTTTCTGACTTTCTATCCCTCTCCCTTCCTTCTCTGTAAAAAATCAATAAAATATATATTTTTTTAAATTTCCTATTGAACTCACTAGTTAAAAAACAAATGACGGTTCCAGCTTAGGAGTGAATTTCTAAGCATGAGTTTGATTCTAGGCCCTCACAAAAACGTGATAAAAATATATTAAGAAATCAAAGAACAATTCTTAACAATGAAGAACATTCTGAGGTATTCCTAAATTTAAGCAAAATGGAAACAACATGGATGTGTCTCATGGATAAAAGAGAAGAAAAAAAAAGCAAGTCTAGAAAATGTATTTTGAGCCTGCAACAGAGGCCAGAGCCTATCTGCCTGTAGGCCACAGAGTAAGCCCCAGGCAGCATCAGATATAGTGGAAGTTCGGGTAGCAAATGAACCAAACATTATATACAAGCAAACTTTTCAGTAATAGAAATGTTCCAGATCTCAATTGTTATAATCGATACATCAAGGTCTATTTATTAAAACTCACCATGAATAAAATGATTGCCAAAATATAGTTGAAATATAGTTCTAAAATTGATGCATTTTATTTTATGTAAAATATGCTTCAATAAAGATATTTTTTAAAATATATTTTATTGATTTTTTACAGAGAGGAAGAGGAAGGGATAGAAAGTTAGAAACATCGATGAGAGAGAAACGTCTATCAGCTGCCTCCTGCACACTCCCTACTGGGGATGTGCCTGCAACCAAAGTACATGCCTCTGACCAGAATTGAACTGGGGACCCTTAAGTCCGCAGGCCGACACTCTATCCATTGAGCCAAACCGGTTTTGGCAAGATATTTTTAATTGCTCTAGAAACTTATCCTCCACAAATATGGAACAACACAAAGTTATTCACTGCTAATACATGTTGAATAAACTGTGTAACCCACAATGGAGGACTTGCAAAAGAATGAAGGATAGCTCAATGAACTAAAGATGTATAAAGAGCTTTTTCAGGTCTTTTTAAAAAAATTTAAGCCGAGACCAGTTTGGCTCAGTGGATAGAGCGTTGGCAAGCGGACTGAAAGGTCCTGGGTTTGATTCCGGTCAAGGGCATGTATCTTGGTTGCAGGCACATCCTCAGTAGGGGGTGTGCAGGAAGCGGCTGATCGATGTCTCTCTCTCATTAATGTTTCTGACTTCCTATCCCTCTCCTTTCTTCTCTGTAAAAAATCAATAAAATATATATATTTTTTAAATTTTAAATCTTGACACTCTATAGTAACAAAATTGGTAAAATGCCTAGGAATACATTAACAAATAAAAAAAAAAAAGATCCCAAAGAATGTTTATAGTATACTATATTTTGTGTAAGAAATGGAAAAAAAAGAATATTGCATGAATTTTGCAAATAGAAAAGAGAAGGAAGGGGAGGGCACCCGGCTGGCATGGCTCAGTGGTTGAGCATTAGCACATGAACCAAGAGGTCACAGTTCGATTCCCAGTCAGGGCACATCTCTCTCCTTCTCCCTTCCTCTCTAATATCAATAAAAACATATTAAAAAAAAAAAAAGACAGAGAGAGCATGAGATCAGGATGGAATCAATAGGTTTAGGAACATGACTTCTCTGATTTAGCTTTTAATATAGTATTAAGTTTTATATAAGAGATTAAATAAATTAAGAGATTTTAAAAATCCTAAAATTGAATACAGGCAGGAACAAATGAATTTATGTCAAATAATTAAACCACGTAGAACTTATTCACCAGGATTTTCCCCTATCATTGCCATACTCATTCTTGTGTTTCATGAAAAGTACTTTATAAGCCTGGCCAGCGTGGCTCAGTGGTTGAGCGTTGACCTATGAACCAGGTCACAGTTCAATCCCCGATCAGGGCACATGGCCAGATTGTGGGCTCAATCCCAGTAGGAGGCATGCAAGAGGTAGCCAATCTTTCTCATCATTGTCATTTCTATTTCACTTCCTCTCCCTTCCTATGAAATCTTTTCCTTGGAATTTCCATTTTCTTTCCTCAAAGAATTATAAATCTCATAGATTAATTTGTGAACACAGGGGCAGAAAAGCAGAGAAAGAGCAAATGAACTGACACTTATCTTCTTCTACCCTAGGACATGAGTGCTCCTGGCATTGGACTCAGTCCAGTACTTACACCATCACTTCCATTATCAGGCTTTTGGACTTGGGCTAAACTATACCACCCGTTTTCCTGGTCCTCCAGCTTGCAGATGGCAGATCATGGGTCTTCTTGGCCTCCATAACTGAGGTCAGACTGGAAATACCACTATATTAAGGAACATCAAACTGAAATGACCAACTGAAGTCCACCTGAGAAGGAAACTTGTATCAAGGATGGACGGAAAACACCTGGAGACTAGTAGGAAGGGTGAGGTCGAGAGACGCTTCCATGGATAGCAGGCCAAGAGTGAAGAGGGATCTCTTGGCCACCAGAAGGTCTTTTCTCTCACATCAAGGCCCAGAACCCAGGCTAGGCTCCACAGCTTGGGGCACCAGAGGAAAGAGTAGCCCACATAACATCCAACCAGGAAATGGGGCAGGGCCTTCTGGTCACTGGGGAGGCTGGAGCCGCTTAGAGATAATAAATAAGGCTACCAACAATAAAAAATATAGTGTAACAAACCTATTATTAGATAAGAACTGCAACATGCAGAGATGAATATACAGATGATCCCATTAAAAGAATATATGAGTAAAATATATATACACTACCGTTTTCCCAAAAATAAGACAATGTCTTATATTAATTTTTGCTCCCAAAGATGCGCTAGGTCTTATTTTCAGGGGATGCCTTATTTTTCCATGAAGAAGAATACGGTACACATTTATTGTTGAACAAAAAAACAAAAAAGGGAAATTACCTGTATAACCTGTATACGGTAAGGTAGTATTGTCATCACAAACCAGCTCACTGACTGGCCGCAGCGCAGCCGGAACTGTTCAGGCACTGCGAGGTCTCTTTAAATCAGGAGTCAGATGCCTTACGGTAGCTTAGGGGGACTTATATTCTGGGGAGGCCTTATTGTCAGGAAGGTCTTATTTTCAGGGGATGCCTTATATTACAGCGAGAGGCAAAACTGGAAGTAGGTCTTATTTTCAGGAGATGTCTTACTTTCGGGGAAACAGGGTAGAGGCGTGGTGCACAAAATTCGTGCACTAGGGGCAGGGGGTACCTCAGCTGGGCCTGCGCTCTCACAGTCCAGGACCCATCGGGGGATGTCTGCCAGCCTGCTTACTGCTCTTTAGTGCTATTGCTGAAGCAAGAGAGGCTCCCACCACCACCACCGCTGTGTTTGCCTGTCATGAGTCCGGTTTCTGACTGAGTGACCCTTCCCCTGTGAGAGCGCACTGACCATCAGGGAGCAGCTCTTGCATTGAGAGTCTGCCCCCCGGTTGTCTGCCCTTCATAGCAACCAATTGTTCTGGTCGTTCCACTGTAACGGTCCTTTAGGCTTTTATTATATAGACTAGTGGCCTAGTGCATGAAATTCATGCACAGAGGGGCGTTTACCCAGCCAGCTTGCACTCTCTTAGGGACCCCTTGGAAGATGTCTAACTGCTGATTTAGGCCCAATTCCTAAACTGGAAGTCAGAAATCCCTCTCGCAATCTGGGTCCGCTGGCTCCTAACCACTGGCTCCTAACTGCTCACCTGCCTGCCTGCCTGATCGGCCCTGCCTGTGCCTGCCTGATTAGCCCTAACTCCTCTGCCTGCCTGATCATCCCTAACATCTCTGCTGCCTGACCACCCCTAACTACCTCTACCTGATTGCCCCAAACTACCCTCCCTACCAGCCCAATCTCGCCCCCAACTGCTCTCCCCTGCTGGCCTGATCTCACCCTCAACTGCCCTCCCCTGCCAGCCTGATCTTGTCCCCAACAGCCCTCCCCTGCCAGTCTGATCTTGCCCCCAACTGCTCTCCCCTGCTAGCCAATCTAGTTCTGATTGGTTGGTTTCTATGCCAATCAGTGTCAAAAGTTCCACCTCCTAGGCAGCCATTGGCTCCTCGCACTTCACCTAGATTTGGTTCTGACTGGTCAGTTTCGATGTCAGTCAGTGGCTCTTGGCCTATCTCAGGGCCTGATCAGAGAGGCTGGGCTGATCAGCACCCCCTGTGCAGGCCCAGAGAGAAACAGAGGCAACGGCTGATCAACAGCTGCCACAGAGGCTGCGGATCAGACCCTGCTTCTCTTTCCAGGCCTCTCTCTGGGCCTGATCTGCAGTCAGTGCTGGGTCACTGTGCCTACACAGGTGGCAGTCAGTGCTGGGTCACTATGTCAACCCATCACTGACTGCAGAACTGACTTCCAGTGTTTGGCCGAGCCTTCAGTTGGTCATTACAGACTCTGGGTTTTTATATATTAGGATATTTGCATATGATTATAGAGGCATGGAGAAATACAGAAGAAAGCGTACACATGCCAGGCTGTAACACTAAAGACCTCAGGGAGGACAGGGAAGAGTGCATTTCCCATGACAGAGAAAACTAAATTTAAAACCATGAGATGCCGAGACCGGTTTGGCTTAGTGGATAGAGCATCGGCCTGTAGACTGAAAGGTCCCGGGTTCAATTCCACATCTCCACTGTGGAGCGTTCAGGAGGCGGCTGATTGGTGTCTCTCTCTCATCGATGTTTCTGACTTCCTCTCTCCCTTCCTCTCTGTAAAAAATCAATAAAATATATTAAAAAAAACAAAAAAACAAAACAAAACCATGAGATACTATAAAACAATGGGTCCTTAAAATCACATTTATCAAGTTAACTCACTTATATGTATATATTCACAAATATATGAAGATATTTGTTACTTAACAATATTGGCTTTTATCAACACACTGAGCCTGATGGATAAAGAGCCCCTCCATATGCACTTTCACAGCATACCTTTGGTTGTAAGAAAAAAAAGGAAATCCAACTCAAACTAGTTTCAACAAAAAAAGGAATTTATTGGCTCTCATAAGTGAAAAGTGAAGAAATAATCTTGACTTCTGTTCCAATTTGATGGAGGTTCCAAATTGCTTCAGGGTTTCCAAGTTAGAATCCCACTTCTTTTCTTGGTGCTGCTTTCAGGCTGGCTCCTTTATGTTAAAAATATTATCTGCAGCAAGGTCAGACGTTAATCCTCATACCACACTATCTCCAAGGTGTTTTCATCAGCAATTCCTGAGAAAGCCTCAGCAAACATCTTTTAATAAGTAGCCTGATCCAGGTAAGGTGCCTATCCCTGAACCATTTCCTTTGAGTGTGTGTGTGGGAGGGAGGGGGAGTGTCGGGGGACAGTGGGAGATGGGGGCTGGTGGGGAGAGGAGGCAGCATGGCACTGTTTAAAATTAACTGGGTTAACTCTAGAGCTGAATGTATCGCAGTGCCATCCAAACCACATGCTCAGTAATGGGGGGAGTGGGAGAAGAGGCAGTAATTATACAAAGAAAACATGGGGGGTATTGTGAGAGAAGGAAGTGGGTGCTGGATGGACAACCACAATACACACAAACAAGGAACTTATGTAATAAAATATTAAAAGTACTCAGTCTAATTAGTTATCAAAGAAATATAAGTAAAATTACATAATTTGCAGCTTATCAGGTTGATAAAAAAAGAAATAATGTTTGTGTGTGAGAGAGAGATGATGAAGGGGCAGGACTGAAAATAAGAGCTCACACTGCTATTGGAAAGATGCTTATGTACAAAGCTGTTTTAACTAAATGGCACATAAGCAAATTTCACACCACAATTAGAAATGTTACTGGTTTCCTTTGAAACAAAAAGCTAACAAATAGTAAAATTTAGAGTCTCATAACGTAACAGAAGTAGAGTACCTTTCCCCGCGCCCCCCCCCACACCCAGCCCCTCCAATCTGTTAGATGTTTCCCTGTTGGAAAAAATAAAGATCAAATTTCCTGGGTAAATCTATATTCTTTAGTTCCAAGTCTTGACTTAGCCTATCTCTTTCTTTCTATTCTCTTCTTTCAACATGCCTGGACAAAACCCAGAATGGAGCCTATAGTTGACTAATCTTGGCATAGCTGGGGTCAGAACTAGTAAAATGTCTTCTAAAAACTGATTAAGTGCTTTTACCCCACACCAACTTGGGAAAATACACAAGGAACAATAAATTCCCTAAGTATGATTGTTAAAATAGACATCAATACATAGAAGCATAATGCTTGAATACTGAGAAAACTAATAGTCGAGAGTACCTACAGGATTGTTCCAGTTCACTTAAAAATCAGAAAAAAAATATACACTAAACTGTATTTAAAGATATTACAGCTATGAGGTAGTTCTGTGCCATCTTACAGGTAAAGTAAGTAGTGGCATAAAAAGGATGCTCTTATAAGCTATGGGACCAGTCCCACATTTTGTATAGAATCATCTACATTTAAATATGCAAACTACAATGAATCAAAATGAAGTTCAATTCCAAGTGCACTCAATTAGGAAATCAACACCAAGTGTGACTTTAGATGACAATTAAGTATTTGAAGTGAAAATACCTCCCCTCACCCCCACAGAATTAGATTTGGAACAAGACTGTTCCTGGATTTTTCTCAAATCCAGTTACAAATAGGAAGTTAAGGTGCCATAAGTCCCCGGACTTTGTACTATTCTAAGTCAGAGATTTTTATTTCATCCTGAGAAGATAAAATAACTAAGACACAACTTACTTCACTACCTTAACTTTTTGGTTAAATGACTTGTACATGGCTGGTTTACATCAATGGGATTTATTCTATAACCCAAAAATCTGAAATATTTCTATTATACATGAAAAAGAACAATAAGAAATAGGAAAATTCTTTGAACCCTGCTGAAACTAGTCACAGCAAAAGAGAGCAGTGGTCAAGAATCTTCAACAGTGAAGATTCCTTTACTGGAATCCAACTCCATCACTGATTAGCTATGTGATCTTTGGGAAGTTACCTAACATATCTGTGGTTTTATTACCCTCATTTTTTAAAATTTTATTGATTTCTGAGAGGAAAGGAAAAAAAGAGATAGAAACATCAATCATGAGAGAGAATCATTGATTGGCTGCCTCCTGCACGCTCCCGACTGGGTATTGAGCCCACAACCCAGGCATGCACCCTTGACCGGAATCAAACCTGGGGCTCTTCAGTTCACAGGCTGACGCTCTATCCATTGAGCCAAGCTGGTTAGGGCTCATTATCCTCATCTTTAAAATAGAGTACCAACCAATCTCTTAAGGTTGCTGTGAGGTTTCATGAGATAATTCAGCACTCAGAACAGCACCTCACACAAAGGAAACTTTCAATAAATGCTATTACTCCATATTAGGAGTAATTGAGTATATGTTTGTTTAGATTATTTCCGTATTCCAAGAACTCAAACACTATATCCTAAATGTTCTAATCTGCACCATCTACATAAAGCATTTTAAAACGACTTCAACTGCTTGGAAAATAAAAATTAACAAATTCCTTTCAGTGGCTAATTTTAGATATTACAACTACTTCACTTAGAAAACTTCCACTGTGAAACAATAAGCTTGCAACAAAATAGTAAAGGGAAAGCCACAGACTACCATAGAACTTGAATAACACTATACTCAAAGGTTCTTCAGCTGATGAGAGTAATAGGTAAATGGATAATACTTCCTGAACAAATACATATAGAGAAAGCAGGCTATATTTATTCAAAAACTATAAAAGGTTACAATATAAATCAAACGAAATTAGTTTTTAAAAGTTAAGTGACTCATGTATCCAAATTCTGACCAATTCAAGACAATAATACAATGTACAGAAAGATTATTATATAGCCCAAAGGAGCAAAAAGCATTAAACAGAAATGCCTTATCAATATAGATACTACATGAATATACAAATCTACAGTTTTAACATAACAAGCTTGTTTTAACATAACAAGCTACATGTGTTGGCTACCATTTTCCAAATTAAAGTAGTAAATGTTTTATACTTGGTAAAAACGTATATACTGTACACAACTTTTAATCAGATGTAATGAGGTCTAACAAGTGTGAATAAAGTAGAATATAAGGTTTTACGTAGAGGTGGACATTTCAGAAAAAAACCAACTTCAAGTAAATCTATTATCATATATATTGCAAAGATGACCTACACAAATGTTTATCCTTTGCAACTGCATACAGAGAACAAAATGCCCAGAAATTAATATCAGAATTGTACTGTGGAGGGTATTAGAGTGACTGACTTATCTGAAAAGACAAATTACTTATTTGGGGGCTTATATAGCAGAGGTCAACGTGAATTTAAATAACATGAGTAAAAGAAAACATACAATGTACAATAGCTAGAAGTTAAAAAACTGAATATGGTGGGAAAGATTTATTAGTCTGTATAAGTTGGTTTTAATAAAATATTGACTTGTTACAATAAATTACCAAGATTTTCATTGCAACACTATTTTCCCCACACACATCAAAATCTGGAAACAATATGTCTTTCTCAAATTGTCATTTAGTGTTTTTTATCCCAACCCTCAAAATACAGACATGGGTTTTTTGAATATCAACAAGCCATTTATGGAAGTCATTAGATACAGCATTCATAAACATTACACAGCTACAATGGAGGTATCTGGACAAACACCACTAACATTTATAGAAAAAAGTTTTGGTTTCAAAGTATAAGTACTAACATGAGTCACATAAACACACTACTCATGTCTTTCCAAAACCAAAGTGGGGGAAACTTTATTGCCATTCTGCCAAACACCCACTAAAAATGCTGCACTAAGGGTCTTGAATCCAATGTACATATCACAGAATTAAAACTCCAGTTAAGCAACTGAGCTACTCATTGAAATTAAAAAGATCAAACTTCTTTAACATATCAATGCTATTTTAGAAGTATCATCAGAACAGATTTAATTATAAATTGGCCTGGATTACATCCTATAAAGGGAATTTTGCTTAGTACCAAAAGATAATCTGTCAGCAAATATCCTAGGGAAAGCTGTGGAATCATGCTCTTTGTTATTCTTGAAGAAACTCAGCAGGTTGGATACCTGTAATCTCTCGGCAGTTCTAGAAATCCTACATACCAATTAATTCAGTAATTGATAGGAGTATTTAAGCAAAAAGAAGACCAAAAGTAGACCTTGTTCTCACATATATTAGATAGGTGGATTTTTAAAAATCACATGATAAATGTAAATCATAAAATCAAGTGTACTTATAAAGGTACACCAATTTTATGTTACATAAAAAACTATAGGCTGCAAACTGTGCATGCTTACCATAACATTTTACCTGGGAAAGCCAATGAGTGAGATTTCATATAAATACTTATGCCATGATACAAAACCAATATGTGCAAACTGCAAGGTCCCTAAAATAGCAGTTAAAGAGTTTATATACAGAAAGATGTCACTATCTGATCAAATATGGCATTTCCCAGAGTCTATAACACAGAACAATAACCTCCACAGGCTCCTCCATGGCCTTCTTCCCTGTGTGACAGTTTGACTCCTTTATTCTGGTTCTCACTTTCCCACAGTCCAGGCGTCTGAATGATCTTTTCAACAAGTTCCTCAAAGGCACACTGTACACCATCACAGGTTTTTGCACTTGCCTCTGAAATTCAAGGGAAAATGTCATAGTATATTTCTTTGGATCATATGCCTATGTTTCTATGGGAAACTATTATGATAGATAGATCAGCCTACAATATGTAAAGACCCAAATCGGTAATTTCCCCCCCACAGGTTTAATATTAGTGAATTTCCTCAAACTCTCAGTGCCTGTCAGCTTTACCATTAACACATCTCCCAGATTAGCTAAATTTCCACCACCTGCCAAAAGCCGCAGTCAAAGCCACCAGTTTCATTCATCTGGGCTATTGTTATAAGAGAAAAACTAGCCTCTTGCTTCTGCTTTCATGGTCCATTTTCTACATACATGGGTCCTTTTTAAAAAGAGTATCAGATCATAGCACTATTCCCTTGCTTTCCACTACACTTAGAATTAAAATCTATTTCTTTACAATATCCAGTGAGGTCCAACATGACTTTTAAATCCCAGCTCTCAATATCACCAACCTTTCCCCACACATACTGCTCCAGCCACAGCTTTCTTCCTGTTTCTTAAATACACTAAATTGGTTTCTACCTACCTCAGGAAATGGCTGTTATTCTCTCAGTCTAAAACACGCTCCCTCTAAGTCTTCATATGAGTGATTCTTGCTTAAATGTAATGTCATTGCTTTACAGAACTCTGCCTAATCAGTTCCCACAATGGTCATCCTCTCTTCCATTACAATGTTTTTTTCTTTCAGAGGATTATTTACTTATTAACTAACTGTTTCCTATACTAGAACATAAACTCCATGAAAACAGGGAGTTCATTCTATTTACTATTATATCCTCAGTGGCTAATCAATATTTATTAAATAAACGAATAAATATTGAAATGAAAGGCACTCAGTAAGTAAGCAGTAGAGGGAGTATGCAGTTCCTTTCTAAAACTCTCTATATCTTCCACTTACAGCACCCCGCTTCTATATATGATGTGCTCCCATATTAATTTATTGATTCCTAGTCAATTCTAACACTATGGACTAAATTAGTAATTCCTAAAGCCGACTTCACATTAAAATCAACTAGGGTGTTGTTTTTTTTATATTGCCTTCTAGGCCTTCTTTCAAACCCATGATAAGGCCTAGGGGCCTAG
>JAAGEH010000032.1:8769897-8878973 GCA_011751065.1 Lasiurus cinereus
TGAACTCTGCCATGAATCCAAAAGCAGCCATAGACAATATGAAGATAATGAAGGGTAGCTGTATTCCAATACAAATGATAGGGCCAAATGTGGCCCCTATTGTAGTTTGCCAAACCCTCCCCTACCATGCTTCTGAAATATTAATGTGCATGCAAATCATATGAAGATTTTATTAAACTGCAGTTTCTGATTCAGAAAATCTAGTTATAGCTTGAGATGAAGCATTTCTAGCAACTTCCCAGGTGGTGCCACTGTTGACAGCAAATGAACCAGTAAGGTACAACTTTAGCACTGGGAGCATCCTGAGAGGAATAATTTGAGTGTGTTCTGTATGACTTTATATAATGAGATCCTATTTTTTATTATAGAAGGAAAAATAAAGAATCTGATTCTATAGTTAGATTTTTTAGAATGAGACAGCTATGAACTAAATACATCTACCTATAATAATAAAAGCGTAATATGCTAATTAGACTGGACATCCTTCCTGACAACCTACAAGATGAAGCCAGATCTACAAGGGAAGCCAAGGTCCCAGGTGCCAGAGGTAAGCAGGTACCAGCAGCTGGGAGAAGGAAGGCCAGAATTTCGTGCATCGGGCCTCTAGTATCATTTATAATTCATAGAGAAAAATTTAACAGAAATTTCATTTTTAAATTGCTCAGTAACAATTAAATGATAAATATTCACACACCTACCTATAAATAACATGGAATGCTTTCGTGCAAATTTCAGGCCTTCGTTTCTATCAACTTCACGATTTTCCTAAAAAATAGATGCAAAGATTTTAAAAAACTACCAAGATACAGAGAAAAATGCCAAATGTCTAACTTCTTACCTTATCAATTTTATTTCCAACTAGCATGTTTACTATGTCATTTCTTGTGCAGTATGTCTCCAATTCATTTAACCAATTATCCAGCTTAACAAAGGTGTCTCTTCGTGTGACATCATAAACTGAAGTAAAAAGAGTCATTTGTTAAATAAGCATTTAAAAATAAGAATAATGATATCATTTTTGATATGAAAATAGGAATTAACATTACTATATAGGAAAATCTGTGTTTTTTTTTTAGTCTTTGATGCAAAACAATCAGTATCTACTAATCCAAAAGAAGAAACAAGTATATGAAAAAAATACAAACACATTTCAATTTTATTAACACACTGTAAGAGAAATTAGTAGTTATATCCTGTGTGATAACTGAAAATTAATTTAAGCAAAACAACTGCTGCTCCCATTCATAACAATAAGAAAATGAAATCTGTACAAAAACAAAGTGTTTTGGTTCAAATCTGTGGCAAAATATAAAAAATTTTACATGAATTTAAATATCTATGACCCTGTTAATTTGCTTCTTGCAAAGACCAGAATTTGAAAACCCAAGTAAAATTAGTACATGGGATCCTGATTGTCTTCCTCTGTTATCACTTTCACATTATTCTGAATTATAGTAAGTAAAGTTCTTTATTAATTTACAGTATTTTCTAAACTTAGGAGATGCTAAAACCAAGACTCACTGTCAAATTAACAGAAGTAAAACCAAAGCCTCACAAGTCACAATATGAAAGAATTCTCCTTACAACTGGTCAATATTCATTTTAAACAATTTCCCAGGAGCATTAAAAACACTTTTAATACAAGCCTGCAAGATAGAGCAACAAGCACAATCAGGAGCCTGCAAGATAGAGCAGCATCTGAGGTGTAGGTGTAGGTTGTGCTGCTCCAGAGCCTGGCCTCCAAACCTCCCAGGCAAGGATAGTATCTGTCAGCTCTGGCCTGGCTCTATCATAGGAATGTCATTGATCATTATGAAAATCCCAGAAATGTGGAGACTTTTGACAAGACATTTAAAAATGTTAGAGGATCTGTAGGGGCTCCACCATGTGGTGATGTAATGAAATTACAGATTCAAGTGGATGAAAAGGGGAAGATCGTGGATGCCAAGTATAAAACATTTGGCTATGATTCTGCAACTGCCTTCAACTTGTTGGCTACTGAATGGCTGAAAAGGAAAACAGTAAAGAAAGCCTTGACCATCAAAAAGACAAATATCATCAAGGAACTCTGCTTTCTCTCTGTGGAACTGCACTATACAACACTGGCTGAAGATACAATCAAGGCCACTCTGGCTAATTACAAACTGAAATAAGAATCCAAGAAAGGCAAGGTGGAGAAGAGCCCTTGGGAAAGCTTCCAGCAGGACACATCAACTACTAGCCCACCAGTCATGCAATAACATAGATTTCAAAAGCCCCTCGCACACTATAATAAAAGAGTTATGTGATACCCACATTTGTGGCTCTACTGCAAGCAAAATACAGTTTAGTTGTACTGAATCCTGTGGTTTCTTTCAGCCCACTTTTATCACTTTAACCCAATTTGTGTATATTTTGTATTGTGTGTATGGCCATAAAACTGAAATCAGTAAGTCTCAAGTTTTGACAGTACATGAAATGCACAAAAATTTATTTTACCTGAATCTACTTTGGGGAACATTACCAAATGAACTCCTTAGTATGGTTATTTTATAGAACTATGTATTATACATAAGAAAGATCTGCATATATCTATACTAATAAAAAGGTAATATGCTAATTAGACCGAGTCAACCAGACATCTTCCTAACATCCAATTTCCACCCAGATAAAACCACAGTGGCAGGGGCTGATGCAGAGGTGGTTAGGGGTGATCAGGCCATCATGGGAGCAGTTAGGGGGTGACCAGGCTGGCAAGCAGAGGCAGTTAGGGGTGATCAGGCAGGCATGTGAGCAGTTAGGAGCCAGTGGTCCTGGATTGGAGAGAGTGCAGGTCAGGCTGACGCACCATTCCCCACTGCACAAATTTCGTGCACTGGGCCTCTAGTATAATAAATAAAAGAATGTAAACACAAAAAATAAAGGACAAGTACTTTTCAATAAGTTACAACGAGAATCCACATTTGGTTTTTAAATTTTGTATGGTTATAAATCAATAGTGTTAAGGGCTTTGGGCTATTTTTTTATGACTAATAAAATGCTACTAACTGAAGATCAATTTCTGGTAATACTCTGAGATCAACTATATGTGGATTAATCCTCAATTATTTCCTTATTAACATGTACTTTTAAGTCTAATAAATTAGACTGATCTTTATTTTTTAATTGCTTGAAAGGGATTGAAAATAAATTTTGAAAGTTCTGTTCCCATTGCTATTAGCTAATATTAATAATAGGAAAGGAGCAAAGGGAAGGCCAGACATTATGAGCATGATCATCTGGGCAACTTCACCAGAAGACTGCAACTTTACACTTTCTAGGGAACCACCATTCCCCACAGATCACCATGGGAAAGGATCCAACAAAGGGGAAGATACAGGCAAGTACCCTCTCTATGTCAGGGTGATATGGGGAAGGTGCTTGTCTGTCAGCCAATCATGGAAACAAAAATAATTGGCCAGAGGGGAGGAAATGCAAGCCCACAAAAATGTGGGAATAGATAATCCAATGACAAATAATTATCTCTTTCTTGTGCCTCTGGCTTTGCTCTGGCTTCCTTGCACTCACCCATGGTCCCTCTCTAGTCAGGTGGCCCTCAAAGCCATATGGCCCACCGCCATGTGAAACCCCACATGCAATGGACTGCCAGATGCTGGACTGGACTTGCGAATATAGAATGGAGATTCTAGGTATTGGCTTTAATCCTAGCATTGCTAAAGATAAGACTGGACTTTTACCATGGCAAGACAGAGGAAGATGAGACCTTGGAAACGCAAGGGTTTATTTCCACAGAAATAAAACTTTCCACAAAACTTTATACTCCCATGGGGAACTCAGGAAATTCTTATCCCAGAAGCACCCCCATCCTAGCCAGTTTGGCTCAGTGGATAATGGCCTGTGGTCTGAAGGGTCACAGGTTCAATTCCAGGCAAGGGAACATGCCCAGGTTTCAAGCTCGATCCCCAATAGGGAGTGTGCAGGAGGCAGCCGATCAA
This sequence comes from Lasiurus cinereus, assembly GCA_011751065.1. Taxonomy (NCBI): domain Eukaryota; kingdom Metazoa; phylum Chordata; class Mammalia; order Chiroptera; family Vespertilionidae; genus Lasiurus; species Lasiurus cinereus. The sequence continues at coordinate 8,773,872 of JAAGEH010000032.1, forward strand.
TGATTCTCTCTCATCATTGATATTTCTGACTCTCTCTCTCTCCCTTCTCTGAAATCAATAATATATATTTTTTAAAAAGCACCCCAAGAAGCCCACTTCCATGGGCAACAGGTGGGGACACAGGGAGCACCTCACCAATAATCATTTCAATATTTATTAATTTTACATGAAGTTAGCACAATGTCAAGTTACACAAAAGTAGCCTTAGAGAAAAATAAAAACATATTGATCTTGACAGATAAGGAAAATCAGAAATTACTATAATAAACAACATTTTAAAAATAATATATTAAAGTAAAAACTTACCTAATATAACACCCTGTGCACCTCTATAATAGCTGGGAGTTAATGTTCTGAACCTCTCTTGACCAGCAGTATCCTAAAAGTGACAATCAATTACTATTAAATAAAAAAGTATAAATAAAAGACATTCAAGACACTAAGTTAAGAGAAGAAAGCAAACAGAATTATTAAAAATATCAATGCACAAGTTTATTTAAAATTTGAAATTTAAATGTGTTCTCTTAATGACAAGTGTTATCCTAATATATAAAAACCCAGGGTCCGTAACATCCAAAATGACCGAAAGCTCCAGCCACAGAAGTCAGTGCTGGGTTGCTATGGTGACAGAGCACTGACTGCCCACCACTATGGGCACTGTAATCCAGCACTGACTGCAGATTAAGCCCAAAGACAGGACCAGAGAGAGAAGCAAGGTCTGATCCATCAGCTCCATGCAGCTGTTGAGCAGCCCTTGCCTCTCTCTTTCTCTTGGGGCCTGGCCAGCAGTGCACCTCTCTTTCTCTCGGGCCTCCACTGGGGCTGCTGATCAGCCCTGTCTAACTAATCATACCCATTGATAGGCCTAGAGATGCTGACTAGCATAGAAACCGACCAACCAGAACCAAATCTGGGTGAAGTGCGAGAAGCCAATGGTTGACTAGGAGGCGGAGCTATTGACACTGACTGGCATAGAAAGTGACAATCAAAACCAAATCTGGGGAGGAGAGAATCCAAGATGGCGGCATTGGTAAACACCTACACTGCTGCCTCGCACAACAATTTCAAAACTACAACTAAAAGACAGAACAGACAACATCCAGAACCACAGGAGAGCTGGCGGAGTGGAAATTCTACAACTAGAAGGAAAGAGAGGGACTCACGGAGACCCAGAGGAGCTGCAAAAAGCTGAGGAACGGAGATGCACACGTGGAGAGAGCGGGTGCCGGAGTACCTGGCTGGCTTTCTCTGGCGGGAGGGAAACGGAGACTCCCAACCGCATTGAACCCCTTATCCTACGACACTAAACCCCAGGTCTAGCAGAAACTCATACAGGGGGAGTTTGGACTGTGAAAAGGGAGAAGTGCACAGAAATTTAGCGGAGTCATGAAAGGGCAGAAGTCTGGTGGCTCGCACAGCACTGCGCGCAGACGACCGACTGCTGATTGTGCCGCTGGCTTTCATGAGTGGGTGGGAGACAGACCCTCCCAATTGCGCCACATCTAATTCCACTAAACCCCCGTTTTGGGCAAAACCCTGGGGACCCAGACTCATATGGTCCCAGAGCACAGGGGAGGCAGAAAGGTAGCGGTCTAGAGGCACTGCACGAGCATTCACAGGGACTGCTCCAGCGATTACTCAGTCACGTGAGACTCGGGGGCCGTGGAGGGCAGGGCCGACTAGAAGGCAAGGCAGTCCGTTAAGCCCTGAGAGTCCGCCCCTCCCAAGCTCAACAGAGAGGCTTTTGCAGTTTTGCAAGTCTTGTATCATAAGGCTGAATCCAACACAGAAGTTCTCCTGGCAGAGTGAAAATGCGGAGACAAAGGAAGAGATCACAAACAAAAGAAATGGAGGAAAACAAACGACTGAATATAGTTCAAAACCACGGTTATAAGGTTTTTCACGAATATCCTAGAAAAGATGGATAAATTTAGCAAGACCCAATAGGAGATGAAAAAGGACCAGCTAGAGATGGAAAAGGACCAACTAGATATGAAAAAAAACCAACTAGAAATTAAACATACACTGACTGAAATAAAAAATATTATACAGAGACCTAACAGCAGACTAGAGAGAGGCAAGAATCAAGTCAAAAATTTGAAATATAAAGAATCAGAAAACACTCAACTGAATAAGCAAGAAGAAAAAAAGAATCCAAAAATGTGAAGATAATGTAAGAAGCCTCTGGGACAGCTTCCAGCGTACCAACGTCAGAATTATGGGGGTGCCAGAAGAGAGTGAGCAAGGTACTGAAAACCTATTTAAAGAAATAATGACTGAAAACTTCCCACATCTGGTGAAAGAAATAGGCTTACAAGTCCAGGAAGCACACAGAACCCCATATAAAAGGAATCCAAAGAGGACTATACCAAGACACATCATAATTAAAATACCAAGAGCAAAAGACAAAGAGAGAATATTAAAAGCAGCAAGAGAAAAATAGTTCATTACCTACAAGGGAGCACCCATACGACTGTCAGCTGATTTCTCAACAGAACTATGCAGGCCAGATGGGAGTGGCAAGAAATATTCAACGTGATGAATAGCAAGAACCTACAACCAAGAATACTCTATCCAGCAAAGCTATCATTCAGAATTGAAGGGAGATAAAGAGCTTCACAGAGAAGAAAAAGCTAAAGGAGTTTCTCAACTCCAAACCAGTATTATATGAAATGCTGAAAGGTACTCTTCAAGAAGAGGAAAAAGGTAAAAGACAAATTATGAACAACAAATACATATCTATCAACAAGTGAATCTAAACAATAAGTGAATTAAAAATTTGATCAACAGAATAAACTGGTGAATATAATAGAATCAGGAGCACAGAAAGGGAGTGGACTGATAATTCTCAGGGGAAAAAAGGGTGAGGGGTGTGCAGGGAGAGACTTGACAAAAATCATACACCTATGGTTGTGGTCAATGGGAGCGAGGCAAGGGTAGAGGGAGGGGTGGGAGCCGGGTGGAGGGGAGCTATGGAGGGGGAAAAAAAAGAGAAACAAATGTAATAATCTGAATAATAAAGATTTAATGAAAAAAATCTGGGTGAAGTGTGAGGCGCTAATGGCTGCCAAGGAGGTGGAGCTTTTGATGCTGACTGGCATAGAAAATGATCAATCAGAACCAAATCTGGATGAAGTGTGAGGAGCCAATGGCTGCCAAGGAGGCGGACCTTTTTACGCTGACTGGCATAGAAACTGACCAATCAGAACCAAATCTGGGTGAAGAGTGACAAGCGCATAGGAGGCGGAGCTTTTGAGGCTGACTGGCATAGAAACTGACCAATCAAAACCTAAACTGGGTGAACTGAGAAGGCAGAACCTAAGGTGAGGACTGAGGAGGGGTTTTAAGAGCAATAGCTGTTTGGTGTAAGGTGTAAGAAAGCAGTTCAATTTTTTAATGACCGGTTTGGCAGTATAATGCATATGGCTGGCTATCAGTCCAGATATATGCATTATGTATTTTTGTCAAGAACATCTCCTCCTGCTGAAAAAAGCTTTTCCCCCCATTTCAGCAATCCTATCCTATATAACCTATCTATCCTAACAAAAAGGGTAATATGCTAATAAGACCAGGTCGACTGGCCATCTTCTGGATGTCCGACTTTCTTCCGGACAAAGCCACGGTGATGGGGGCCAAGGCAGAGGCCACTGGGGCAATCAGGCCAGCAGTGGAGGACAGTTGGAGGCGAGATCAGGCCAGCAGGGGAAGCCAGTTGGGGGCAAGATCAGGCCAGCAGGGAAGAGCAGTTGGGGGCAATAAGGCAGGCAGGCAGAATGGTTAGGGATGATTATCCAGGCAAGGCAGAGGGGTTAGGGGTAATCAGATAGGCAGGCAGAGGGGTTAGGGGCAATCAGGAAGAAACAGGGGTGATCAGGCAGGCAGGCAGGCTGGTGAGTGGTTAGGAGCCAATGGTCCCAGATTTTGAGACAGATGTCCCAAAGGGATTAAGCCTAAACCAGTGGTCAGACATCCCTCAAGGGTACCTAACTGGAAAGGGCTCAGGCTGGGCTGAAGGAAACTCCCCCACCCCCTGCACTAATTTCATGCACTGGGCCACTAGTCTATATATATAAAAGCCTAAGCATCTATTATGACCAGATTACCGGAAGACCAGCCAGTAGCTATGATGTGCACTGACCACCAGGGCAAAGATGTTCAATGCAGGAGCTGCTCCATGGTGGTCAGTGTGCTCCCACAACCAACCTCCCAAGGCTGGCCAACCTCCTATGGTCCCTCCTTCCAACTGGCTTCCCTGATCAGCCTGATCACCAGCCAGGCTGAGGGACCCACCCATGCACAAATTCATGCACCAGGCTCTAGTATTAAATAAAATTGCTGACTCATCTCAAAAATGCACCTAAGTAAAGGTGTTCTACCACTTTGGGTTTAAGATTTTTATCAGACACAAAACCTATTTCATTGAAAGCTATAGTTCTCAATTCTGGCTGTACAATTAAACTTCCTGAATAACAGGTTCCAACCTACAAATATTCTAATTTGATTGTTCTAGTCTAGGGACTGAGGCAAGTTTTTAAGACCTTACCAGGTGATTCAACATAAAATCAAGATTGAGAACCACTGGTTTAAAGAGAATTAGCAAATTACAGGGGAGTCTTATTTTAAGTATGTAACTTTTAGGTTGGACTTTTTAAAGTGTCTTCTATATATATATATATTTTTTTTTTTTTTTAGGAAAATTCATAAAACCAAACCACTTATTTCTGACTCATGCTAGAGGTGATAAACATAAACTGTACACTAGCAGAAAATTAAGATTTCATGAGGAAGGAACCTCATCTGCTTAAACACAAGTTTAATCTCAGTGCCTAGAGAAAGTCCTGCCATTGGATAGCTGCTCAACTTCTGTTGGGTGAAAACAAAATGAAAAAACTAATTAACAAGATGGTTCCTTCTGCCTTCTTTCTACTATCCTTGGACTGTGGCTTCAAGGTATCTAAGATTATGCAAAGCAGGAGCTGGCAATCTGCTGCCTCAGCTCACCATATGTTTTATTATATAAGATTTTATTGGAACACACCCAGACCTACTTTACTCATGTACTTCTATATGGTCCACTTTAGAGTTGAATTAAATATTTACTATTCACCCTTTTATGAAAAAGTTTATACCAGAGTAAACAGGGGTTGGGGGACTGTGTGAAAAGGGTTCAAGGATCAAGAAATACAAATTGGTAGTCACAAAACTGTCACAGGGATGTAAAGTACAGCATTGGGAATATAATCAATAGTATTATAATAACTATGTATGATGCCAGGTGGGTACTAGAAAAAAGTGTGGAACACTATAAAGTTTATGACTATATAACTACTATAATGTACAAATGAAACTAATATAAAATAACTAGAGGCCTGGTGCATAGATTCATGCACCACTGGGGTCCCTTGGCATAACCTGAAACCAGCAGTCCAACACTGTCTGCCTCTGCTGCTCATTCTGGCCCCACTATGCCTGCTGCCACCACTGCTCGGTAGGCTCACTTGTCACTGCACTGTGGTCTCTGGGCTGCGGCGACCAGCCATGAGCCCTATGTCTAGCGCCTGTCAGTCAGCTGAGCAGCACTTCCACTGTTCGAGCACACTGACCATCAAGGGGCAGCTCCTAAGTTGAGCCCCCTGGTAGTCAGTGTGTGTTATAGCAACCGGTTGACCAGTTGTGCTGTTGCTTAGGCTTTTATATATATAGACTAGAGCAGTGGTTCTCAACCTTTCTAATGCCACTTACCCTTTAATACAGTTCCTCATGTTGTGATGACCCCCAACCACAAAATTATTTTTGTTGCTACTTCATAACTATAATTTTGCTACTGTTAATGAATTGTAATGTAAATATCTAGGTCTTAGGTCTTAGGCTCTACAGCAGCAAGTCGCGACCCATAGGTTAAGAACCACTAGCAGGGATACCTAAGACCATCTGAAAACACAGATATTTACATTACGATTCATAACAATAGCAAAATTACAGTTATGAAGTAGCAACAAAAATAATTTTATGGTTGGAGGTCACAACATGAGGAGCTGTATTAAAGAGTAAGCAGCATTAGAAAGGTTGAGAACCACTGGACTAGAGGCTCGATGCATGAATTCATGCACCAGTGGGGTCCCTCGGTCTGGCTTGCAAGATCAGGCCGAAACCAGCTCTCTGACATCCCCCAACGTGTCCCAGATTGCAAGAGGGTGCAGGCCAGGCCAAGGACCCCACTGGTGCATGATTGGGGCCAGAAAGGGATGCAGGAGGTTGGCCAGCTGGGAAGGGACTGCAGGAAGGCTCCAGCGTATATCTGGCCTGTCTCACTCAGTCCCATTCTACTGGACCCCAGTGAGCTAACCTACCAGTCAGAGCATCTCCCCTCTAGTGACTGGTCAGCCAGTCGACTGTCAGTCCCCTGGTGGTCAGTGCATGTCATAGAAAGCTGTTGACTGACCTTAGAATATCATTAGCATATTACTCTTTGATTGGTTGAATGGAAGACCAGACGACCAGATACTTAGCACAATGGTAGGCAAACTCATTAGTCAACAGAGTGGAAAGCCGTGGTTTGCCAACCACTGACTTAGCATATTAGGCTTTTATTATATAGGATAATTAATATAAACTAACTGAAAAATATAATTAAAAAGGTTTATAGTCTGATAATGTAAAGTATCCTGAAAAAAAGGAAAGCTGTATATCAAAAGTCAACTTAGCTACCAGTCCCATGGTTGTAAACTCAAACTTAGCTATGGAGCAAACAGAAGCTAGCTTCTTTACATATAAACAGTGCTAATAAGAGTTTTAGGAGGTCAAGAAAAATTTTAAACCAGCAGTGACAGGTTCCAGCAATAACTAGTTTCTTTCCCTGGCCATAGTAGACAATGCTTAAAGAAAATAACAATAAGGAAAGAGTGGTTTGAGGTAATTTATAGCCCAGAAGAGAAACTTAGGAAAATAACTTTGACATAAACCACTCTGCACATTCATTGCTCTGCCACAGAAAAACTTACATAAATGTAGAATGTCCTTGGCTTCCAGATTCTCACCACAACAGAAACTGGCCCTCCCCTACCCCTGCATTGTTCAAGTAAAAAAGTAACAAAATTAAAATTAAACTTTCTAGCTCTGGCCCTTGAAGCTCAGTTGGTTGGAGTGTCATCCCATACACCAAAAGGTCGAAGGTTTGATTCCCAGGAAGGGCACATACTCAGGTTGTGAGTCAGTACAGGAGGCAACCAATGTTTCTCACATTGATGTTTCTCTGTTTCTCCCTCTCCCTTTCTCTCTTTATAAAATTAATTTTAAAAAAATAAAAAAAAAACATATCCTCGAATGAGGATTTTTTTTATAAAATTAAGCTTTCTAAAGAAATAAATTTATGATGAAAAAAATAATTTCTCTTTACTAAAGTTCTCCTTGCTTCAAAGTTTCTTATATAACCTGCCTCTGATATTTAAAATTATTCAATTTGCATGTTCACTCGCAAAACAATATTGAATTAAAAACTGCATAAAGTGAAAAGGATTTACTATATAACACAGTTTATAATATTGACAATGTGATATAGATCAAGGCAAGGACCGAGAAATATTTTTGTCCAAAGACTGTTGGTTATAACAAGAAAAAAGTCATTCAACTTACATAGTGAAAATATCCACAATTTAATAATTCATTTCTAGAACTAGCAGAAAACTATTTGAATATTAATTTTGTTCCCTTTGGTCTTCGTTGAGATCAACTTCAGTAACTGCCTTAATAAAACAAAATATAAAAATCAGAACTGCAATTCCTTTAAATTTTTCATGAAGTCCAATGTTTTAAAAATAAAGACTGTAGCAAAAAATGTTTTAATGTTAAAATATTACACGATTTTGACACTTTAAATGTGAACATTTAATTAGGTCAGATGTTTAAGTCTTGATATTTTTTATTCACCGTAAAAAAATATTTATATAGCCCTAGCTGGTTTGGCTCAGTTAGATAGAGTGTCAGCCTGCGTGCTGACTGAAGGGTCCCAGGCTCAATTTGGATTAAGGATACATGACTGGGTTGCGGGATCAATCCTGAGTAGAGGGTGTGCAGGTGCAGTTGATCATTGATTCTCTCATCACTGATGTTTCTAACTCTCTCTCCCTCTCCCTTCCTCTCTGAAATCAATACACACACACACACACACACACACACACACACACACACACACATATATATATATATATATATATATATATATATATATATATATATATACCTTAAGTATGCTTATGTAGAACCCTAGCCAGTTTTACTCCGTGGATGGAGCATCAGCCTGTGGACTGAAGGGTCACGGGTTCGAGGCTCAATCCCCAGTAGAGGGCTTGTAGGAGGCAGCCAATCAATGATTCTCTCCCATCATTGATGTTTCTATCTTTCTTTCCCGCTCTGAAATCAATAAATATATACATATATTTTAAAATATTTATGTAGATATGATAATTTGAGCAAAAAACCCTGTGCCATAGTATTGGATAACAACTACGTATATAATTTGTATGTATAAATAGATTTTTTAATGTGTTTGTTTTCAAAACAGAAATATGCATTAAGTGTGAATGATATCTTTGTTAAGGAAACACAGCAGGGCTTACAATCTTGATCCTATGATTTTATTTTCTGATGGAAAAAGAAAGAAGAGATTATTGAAGATGAGATGAATAAAGAGCAAGAAAGGATCTAGAAAGGCTAAATAACAGAATGTGAAGAAAGAATATAGAGAAAAATAATCTTAGAGTAGGTAATAATACATACACAGCATTTTCAGGAGGCAGGGGGGACAGGGCTATGTTTGCTCTATTTGACTGATCCTAGAAGGAACTTCCAAATGGGAGAGAAACTGATTTTATTTATATAAATAACACCATAAAGAAATTAGAGGAAACTGTAGATTCATATATTTCTAATACTGAGTGAGAAGATCTTCCTAATATGACATGACATCCAGATGAGAAAATAAATGATCTGACCACATAAATATTAAAACTTGGGTATGGCAAGAACAGCTCTCCCCTGACCCCCTCCACTCCCCAGACACGCACTCTCACCCTAAACAAGATGTAAAGGTAAATAACAGACTTAAAAAAAAAAAAATCTATAGCATATAATAGAGTTAGTACTACACACATATAATAACATTAACATATATTCATCTTAAAAATGGGCAAAGTATATAAAAAGAAAATTCATTTAAGACATAATCAATAAATATGAGAGAAAATTCACTAATCAAAAGAAATGCAAGTATAAGAGAAAAATTACTCAGGCAAAAATAAAAATAAAAATGTTAACATATAATACAGAAAACCTGTTTCATAGGTACCAATGTTAAATCTTAACATTCTCTTAAGTCAATAATTCTATTACTAGATATACATCCTAAAGTAAGTGGACAAGGACACACAGATGTATAAATTAGGATGCTCATTAGAGCATTGCTGATATTTATGAAAAATTAATAACAATGTAAATATCTTTCACTAGGGTTAACTAAAATAAGGTATAGGTATAAGATGGAATATGGGTAGCCACCTGAACTGATATGTACCTCTATATTCATTGCCAGAGAAAAATGTACAGAATGTAAAGTATGTGTGTTGCTGCAGGGAGGCGGAGGGGAGGATGCAGGAGCGGGGGCAGATAAAAACGTGGAGGAAAAAGAAAGTTATAATCCTTTCTTTTGGAAAACTGCATATACATATGTGTAACACTATGTGCATGCCTAGGTATTTTAAAAGATATTAGCTAAAATGTAGAAATTGGTTAAAGATTAATTTTCTGCTCTAGTTTTTATTGCTTCAATTATCCCTTTTAGAATGAGCCTGTATTATCCTATCAGTCAGGGAGAAACTGCTCTTCTTTAAAAACTATTTATATGCTGGTTAGCCAGAGACAGGTAAGATTCCTCAGGGAAAGAACAACCTAAGACAGGCACAGTCACAGAGGGGCCATCCAGAGAGAACTTGGGGATCAACAGAAGTGGGGCACAGACCCTCACCCCCTCAACCTTGCAGGGGCCTGAACCCTCACTCCTTCTGAGGGAGGTCTCCTGCCTCCCCCCGCCCCCCATGGCTGCTGCACTTCCCATGCCCAGCTCAGATTGGGACCCAGGTAACAGAGACTTGGCTCAGCTCAGATGGGGACCCAGGTAACAGACAGAAACTTGGCCAACAGCAGCTCCCCTATATCTAAATTCAGCTTAACGCCAGGAATGCTCAGGGCCTACTCAAGAATGCAAATAATTCTTTCCACTAATATTTACAGGGTAATCTAAGATTGTTGGTAGAGTATTAAATTTGCCAGTAAAACAGTAATCAAGCTTTCAGATTAATTTAAATTGGCTAATTGAAATAAGTGAATGTTCAAGAAAATTTAATTGTACTGGACAAAAAGCTGTTTCTAAAGTATTAACTAAAATTTCTATTGGTAGTTCATCTCATAGTAAAATTGCTTAACATGCAATGAACATAAAGCAATCATACTTTTGTGCAAAAAATTAAAATTTAAAGTTATCAAGATTGCATTACAAAAATTTACAAAAGTCTCCATTAATCAAAAAAGGAGGGGTAGTAGGATAATATCATGTAAGGAAAAATATCCGGTAAGTAAATTACATCTAGAAAATTTTTACTTTAGAAAATTAATTTTCATTTGTAATGTTAACAGCAAAGACACCCATGAAAAACACACAAGGTGTCAAAATAAGCCAAAGGAAAATCATTTGGGCAAAAATAAAAAGGATCCCAAGTCAATTTTATAGAAAAGATTCCTTTATTAACTTTTGGTCGAGAATATGTTTATATTCTTTCAGAAACCAACTCTAAGACCAACTGGACTCCTGCAACAGAGAGGAATTGACAGGTCTGCTCCAACCATGAAGACAAGAGGAGAAACAGTCCAGAGATGGAAGACGCTGGCTATTCCTTGCCATGCTAGCAGGCAGCAGCTGTGCATCGCTACAGGATGCTAGGATCAAACCAGAGAGGGTCGGATCTACATTGCCACCATTTGTCCACCATCCAGATACCATTGCTGATGTGTACACATAAGGAACTGTTTGACATTGAAACTGGGACTCAGAACTATTGGACATTGAAATTGAGACTCAAAATTTTTTGGTTCTTATAGGTTTATTTCTAGACTGCAGAGGCAAGTTGTTTTTAAAGAAAAGAATCGGGGCGGGGGGTAAATACAGAGGCAAAGAAGCAATGAACAGACTGTCATACTACAGCGGGAAGGTAGAAGAGGTTGGGGGGGCGCTGTAAGAGATCATTTGAAGGACTTGTATGCATGTATATAAGCATAACCAATGGGTACAAGACACTGGGGGAGGAGTAGATGAGGGGATGCATTGGGGGTAGAAAAGGCCGGGGGGAGGTCAATAGGGGAAAAACAAACTATTTATATGTCTATGATAAAGATGTCACTTCAACAATACCTGCCAAACTATTTATTAGAGTGGAACTAGAAAGTAAATTAAAAACAAATAAAAAGCCTCTTATATGAAAGATCTCATGGCAACAACCATCAACCCTAAGATCCTATGCTGATCTGTACCTTTCACAAAACAGTAACAGGGGCAGAAAAAGGTGACAAATCAACGATTAAAAGTATATGAAAAATAAGGCTCCTACTTTAGTACAGAAATCAGCCAGCATTCTTAAATTATTAAATATATTTTTACTACCAACTAATTCAACATTTTTCAAATTGCTTTCTGTAGGCATTACTGTTCTGATTAACATTAAATATATTTTGGGGGAAGGGGCAAATAAGCCGCCAAGCATGTAAATTATGTATGTTAGAAAAAAAAAATAGGACATTAGCCACACTTACAGTTATTTGATATTTGGGATAAAATGTTTCTTAGAAATAGTGTGTCATTCAAAGAATGCTAGGAAGATGAGATCATAAAATGCATTAATACTTATATAGGCAGTCCTCGGGTTACTTCAGACTAGACATACGTCGTTTTGTGTTACATTGCCATCTCCATTTATAAAAAAAAGTTCTGTCATTTCCACATACGTACACATGTGCTTTTTTTTTTTTTTTTTTTTTTTTTTTTTACCCAATGCACGAAATTCGGGCGAGAGTACCATTTCCCCGAAAATCAGACAGTGTCTTATATTAATTTTTGCTCCCAAAGATGTGCTAGGTCTTATTTTCAGGGGATGTCTTATTTTTCCATGAAGAAGAATATGGTACACATTTATTGTTGAACAACAACAAAAAAAGGAAATGTGTTACCTGTATACGGTATGGTAGTAGTCATCATCACAAACCAGCTCACTGACTGGCCGCAGCACAGCCAGATCTGTTCAACAGTGCGAGGTTTCTTTAAATCAGGAGTCAGACGCCTTACAGTAGCTTTGGGGGCCTTATATTCCAAGGAGACCTTATGTTCAGGGGAGGCCTTATTATTGGGGAGGTCTTATTCTCGGGGGGATACCTTATATTACAGCGAGAGGCAAAACTGGAAGTAGGTCTTATTTTCGGGGGATGTCTTACTTTCGGGGAAACAAGATAGGCCTTTCTTCCCCGGCTGCAGGCACCAGCTTCCCTCTGGCACCTGGGACCTGTGCTACCTTCACAGCCCCAGCTTCGCCCAGTCTAATTAGCATATTATACTTTTATTATTATAGATTATTTATCACAAGTAAAGATCAGGGATTGTTAATGTTCTTTTAAATATTTTTTACTGTTTCGCTTCATATTGTTGTGTATGGGCTCCAAGTGAGTGACATAGGTGCTTATGTAGGTAGGTTCCAACTTACAGCAAAAATTGCAATATATAACACCATAGGAACAGATCTGCAACGTAACCTGAGGATCTACTGTAGTTTCAATCTGTAATTGATGCCCAGACGGCACTTAAATCTAACCATCATGTTGGTTTCTTAATTTGGTGATTGTTGACCAGTTCTAACATTATTTACAATATGTTACAAATAGTACATGGAGAAATTAGATATGTAAAATACTATATTTCTATAACTTCCATATGTAATATCTATTTACTATATTAGCAATCATATTTAAGTAGAGAGACAGGAAGAAATAGATAGGTAAGTTGGTAGGTATATAGGAACAAGAGACAGATAGGCAAGACAGACATAGACAATAAACATCTTTGGTGTTTCTTTTTTTTTTAATTCTTTTTTTTTTAATTTATTTTTTATTTTTTATTTTTTTTAAATTAATTTTTTATTAATTTTTTATACATACCTCCCCATTGCCCCCCCTCCCTCCCAGGCATACCCCGACCCCCCAGTGTCTGTGATCATTGGTTATGTTTATAAGCATGCATACAAGTCCTTTGATTGATCACTTATTTACCTCACCTAACTTTAATCTTTCTGCTATAATTTCACAGTCTGTTTGATGCTTTATGATTTTTGTCCTCCTGAGAATTATCAGTCTACTCCCTTTCTGTGCTCCTGATTCTATTATATTCACCAGTTTATTCTGTTGATCAGATTTTTAATTCACTTAATTTTTATATTTAATTCTTTATTGTTTAAAATATTACATATGTCTCCTTTTTCCCCCATTGACCTCTCCCCAGCCACTCCCACCCCTCCAGCACATTCCCTCACCTCCCTACTGTCTATGTCCATGAGTTATGCTTATATGCATGCATAAAAATCCTTTGGTTGATCTCTTATCCTCCCTCCCACTGCCTTCCCTCTGAGGTTAGATGGTCTGTTTGATGCTTCTATGTCTCTGATGTTTCTAACAATAAAAGCTACCTACTTAAAATGAGGATACTTGAAGGGACCTCTGGGACAACATGAAGGGTTAATCACATACACATCATATGGGTACCAGAAGAATGACAGAGAAAGGGATTGAGGGCCTATTTGAAAAAATAATGGCTGAGAACTTTCCTAACCTGGTGAAGGAAAAAGACACACAAGTCCAGGAAGCACAGAGAGTCCCAAACAAGATGAATTCAAAGAGGCCTACACCAAGACACTTCATAATTAAAATGCCAAAAGGTAAAGATGAAAAGAGAATCTTAAAAGCAGCAAGAAAAAGATAGTTATTACCTATGAGGAACTCCATTAAGACTGTCAGAAAATTTCTCAACTGAAACATTTCAAGCCAAGAAGGGATCGCCATGAAATATTCAAAGTGATGAAAACCAAGGACCTACAACCAAGATTTCTTTACCTAGCAATACTATCATTTAAAACTGGAGGAGAGCCCTAACCAGTTTGGCTCAGTGGATAGAACTTCAGCCTGCGGACTCAAGGGTCCCAGGTTCAATTCCGGTCAAGGGCATGTACCTTGGTTGTGGGCACATCCCCAGTGGTGGGTGTGCAGGAGGTGGCTGATCGATGTCTCTCTCTCATCAATGTTTCTAACTCACTATCCCTCTCCCTTCCTCTCTGTAAAAAATCAATAAAATAAAATAAAAAATAAAAAAACTGGAGGAGAAATAGAGTTTCCCAAAATAGAAAAAGCTAAAGGAGTTGATTACCACCACACCAGTATTACAAGAAATGTTAAAAGGTCTTGTTTAAGAAGGAGAAAAAACGAAAAGAAAAAAACAATACAGGAACACTATTATAAAGATAAAATGGCAATAAATATGTACCTGTCAATAATCAATTTAAATGTAAATGACTTAAATGCTCTAGTCAAAGGACAGAGTAACTGAATGGATAAGAACATAAGACCCATATATATGCCTTCTACAGAGATTCACCTCAGAACAAAAGACAGAAAGTAAAGGAATGGGAAAAAAATTCATGCAAATGGAAATTAAAAAATAGCTGGGCTAGCAATACTTACAGCAGCCAAACTGACTTTAAAGGCTATAACAAGAGTCTAAAAATGACTGCATAATGATAAATAGAGCAATCAAACAAGAGGATATAAACCTTGTAAACATTTATGAACCCAACATCTAAATACATAAAGTAAATCTTGATGGACATAAAGGGAGAGATCAACAATAATACAGTCATAATATAGAATTTCAACACCCCACTGACATCAACGAATAGATCTTCCAGAGAGAAAATCAAGGAAACAGCCATCTCAAATGGCACATTACACCAGATGGATTTAATTGATAACTTAAAGCATTTTACCTCAAAGCAGCAGAACATACATTCTTTTCAAGTACTGTGGAATATTTTCAAAGACAAATGACATATTAAGACATAATACAATTCTTAATAAATTTAAGAAGACTGAAACTTTATCAAGCATTTTCTCTGACCAAATGGTATGAAATTAAAAATCAATCACAAGAAAAAAAAAAAACACTAAAAAATATACAAACATTTGAAGACCAAATAACATGTTACTAAGAAATAACTAGGTGATGAATAAAATCAGGGAAGAAATCAAAATATGCCTTGAAACAAAGGAAAATGTGAACACAACAACCCAAAAATTTATGGTATACAACAAACGTAGTCCTAAGAAGGAAATTAATAGCATTACAGAAAACAAGAAACAATAAAAATTTCAAATAAATAATCTATCATTACACTTAAAGGTACTAAAATATATATATATATATATAACGAACAAAACCCAAAGTGAGTAGAAGAAAGGGAATAATAAAAAGCAGAGCAGAAATAAACAAAATAGAGTCTAAAAAAAAATTCTAAAGATCAATGAAACCAAGAGCTGTTTCTTTGAAAAGATAAACAAGGTTGATAAACTCTTAAGCAGACTTATCAAGAAAAAAGGAGAAAGGCCTGACTGATGTGGCTCAGTGGTTGAGTGTTAACCTATAAACCAGGAAGTCATGGTTGGATTCTTGGTTAGGGCACAGATCTGGGTTGCAGGCTCAATCCCCAGTAGGGGGCGTGCAGAAGGCAGCCGATCACAATGCTCTCTCATGGTTGATGTTTCTCTCTCTCTCCCTGTCTCTTCCTCTCTGAAATCAAAATTTAAAAAAAAAGAGAGAGCCCTAACCGGTTTGGCTCAGTGGATAGAGCATCAGCCTACAGACTTAAAGGTCCCAGGTTCGATTCCAGTCAAGGGCATGTACCATGGTTGCAGGCACCTCCCCAGTAGGAGGTGTGCAAGAGGCAGCTGACCGATGTTTCTCTCTCATCGATGTTTCTAACTCTCCCTCTCCCTTCCTCTCTCTGTAAAAAATCAATAAAATATATTTTAAAATAAAATTTAAAAAAATATAAGAGAGAGCACAAATTAATAAAATCAGATATGAAAGAGAAGTAACTGACACCATAGAAATTTATTTTAAAAATATTATGAACAAATATATACCATCAAATTGGACAATCTGGATAAAATGGATAAATTCCTAGAAACATACAGTCTTTCCAACTGTATCATGATAATCAGAAAATCTAAATAGACAGATTACAACTTAGTAAAACTGAAGCAGCAATCAAAAAATTTCCAACAAACAAAAGTCCTGGACTAGATAGCTTCACAGATGAATTTTACCAAACATTCAAAAAAGAACTAACACTTTTCTTTATCAAACTAGTTCAAAAAATTCAAGAGAAGGAAGACCCATAAGCTCAGTTTACAAGGCCAGAATTACCCTGATTCCAAATTAGGATAGAAACAATATAAAAAAAAGAAAATTATAGGCCAATATCCCTGATGGACATAGATGCTAAAATCCTCTACAAAATATTAGCACACTGGATCCAGCAATAAATTAAAAAGATCATACACCATGATCAAATGTGATTTACTCTGAAGATGCAAGATTGGTACATTAGCTGCAAATCAATAAACATTACATATCACATAAATGAAATAAAAGATAAAAATCACATGATCATATCAATAGATGCAGAAAAAAAGTATTTTATAAAATCCAGCACCCATTTAGAATAGAAACTCCAAGCCAAGTGGGAACAGAAAGAAGAAACATGCCTCAACATAACACAGGCCATATATGACAAACTCACAGACAACATCATATGCAATGGAAAAACTAAGTGTTTCCCTTAAGATAAGGAATAAGATAGGGATGTCTGCTTTCATCACTCCTATGCAACACTAGAGGCCCAGCGCACAACATTGGTGCACTGGGGATGTGGAGTGGGGGGTCCCTCAGCCCAGCCTGCATCCCCTTGCAGTCCGGGACCTCTTGCTCCTTATCAACCACCTGCAACGGAGGCAGGAGTAGTTTCCACCACCACTGGTGAGCTTGCCAGCCATGAGCCTGGCTTCTGTCTGAGTAGCATTCAACCTATCGAAGACACTGACCACCAGGGAGCAGCTCCTGCATTGAGCATCTGCCCCCTGGTGGTCAGTGCTTGTCATAGCAACTGGGCATTCTGCAGTTTGGTCAACTTGCATATTAGGGTTTCATTATATAAGACAGTACTGGCAATCAAACAAGAAGAAATAGAAGATGTCCAAATGGAAAAGGAGTAAAGTTGTCATTGTTTGCAAATAACATGATACTGTATATAGAGAAGCCTAAAGACCCTACCAAAAAAAACTAAACAAACAAACAAAAAACTAGAACCGACACATGAATTCAGTAAACTAGCAGGATACAAAATAAATATTAGGAAGTCTTGTATTTTTATGCAACAATTATAAACTATCAAAAATGAAAACTAAGAAAAATATTCCATTACAATTGCATAAGAAAACACACCTAGAAATAAATTTAAAGAAAGGTGTAAAAGACCTGTACTCAAAAAATTATAAGACACTGAAGAAAGTGTAAAAAGAAGATACAAATAAGTGAAAGCATATACCATGTTCATGGATAGGAAGAATTAACATCATTAAAATGTCCATGCTGCCCTAGCTGGCTTGGCTTAGTGGACAGAGCATCAGCCTGTGAACTGAATGGTTTGTTTCCAGTCAAAGGGACAGACCTCAGTTGCAGGCTCCTCCCTGGTCTGGGTCCTAGTTAGGGCAAGTGCAGGAGACAACCAATTGATGTGTTTCTCTCACATCAATATTTCTCTCTATCTTCCCATCTCTCTTCCACACTCCCTAAAAATCAATAGAAAAATATCCTCAGGTGAGGATTGAAGAAAAAAAAAAATGTCCATGATACCTAAAGTAATCTATAGATTCAACACATTTCTATCAAGATACCAATGGTATATTTCACAGAACTAAAACAAATATACAAAAAAATTTACATGGAACCACAAAAGATCTTGAATAACCACAAGATCTTGAAAAAGAACAAAGTTAGAAAAATCACGTTACCTGGTATCAGACCAAACCACAAAGCCCTAATCAAAACAACATGTTACTGGCATAAAATATAGATCAATGGAACAGAATAGACAGCCCAAAAATAAACACACTCCTTATGGTTAATTAACATTTGATAAAGGAGACAAGAATGCAAAGTGGAATAAAGATACGTCTATTCAATACATGGTGTTAAGAAAGTTGGACAAGAAGGTAAGAGTGAGCTGGAAGCTATCAACGGGGGAAAAAAGGGTACATATGTAATACAACAATAAAGATTTAAAAAAAAAAAGAAAGATGGACAGATACATGCAAAAAATGAAGATAGACCACCTTTATATACCATGTACAAGAATAAACTCAAAATGGATTAAGGACTTAAATGTAAGACTCAAAACTATAAAAATCCTAAGAGAAAACATAGGCAATAAAGTCTCAGCCATTTTTCTTAGTAATATTTTTTTCTGATATATTTCCTAGGGCAAGGGAAACAAAAGAAAAACATAACAAAAGCAACTATATCTAACTAAAATTTTTTTGTACAGAAATAAAACCCATCAACAAAGTGAAAAGGCAACTTAATGAATGGGAGAACTTATACAACACCTCCAAAAAAAATGAACAATAAAATTTTTAAAATGGGCAAAAGACCTGAATAGACCTTTCTCCAAAAATATGTACAGATGGCCAACAGACACATGAAAAGGTACTCAACATCACTAATCATCAGAGAAATGCAAATTAAAAGAATAAAGAGTTATCACCTCACACCTATCAGAATGGCTATCATCAATCATTAAATAACTGTTGGCAAGAATGTGGAGAAAGGGAACCTACTTTCCCTGTTGGTGTGAATGCAGATTGGTACAGCCATAGTAGAAAACAGTGTGAAGTTTCCTCAAAAAGTTAAAAATGAAAACTGGCTTAAGAGCCAGTGATTCCACTTCTGGGATATATCCAAAGAAACCTGAAACACAATTCAAAAGAGTATATGTACCTCTATGTTCATTGTAGCATTATCTGCAACTAGAGGTGCGGTGCACAAAATTCGTGCATGGGGGCGGGGGGGGGTGTCCTTCAGCCCAGCCTGCACCTTCTCCAATCGGGGAACCCTCGAGGATGTCCGACTGCCGAGTGGGATTGGGCCTAAATGGGCAGTCAGACATCCCTCTCACAACCCAGGACTGTTGGCTCCCAACTGCTCGCCTGCCTGCCTTCCTAATTACCCCTAACTGATTCTGCCTGCCAGCCTGATCACCCCCTAACCACTCCGTTACCAGCCTGACTGATGCCTAACTGCTCTTCTGCCAGCCTGTTTTCCCCTAACTGACCTCCCCTATGGGCCTGGTCACTTTTAATTGCCCTCCCCTGCAGGCCTGGTCACCCCTAACTGCCTTCCCCTGCAGGCCTGGTCCTTTCCAACTGCTCTCCCCTGCAGGCCTGGGTCCTCCCCAACTGTCCTTCCCTGCAGACCTGGTCACCCCCAACTTCCTTCCTCTGCAGGCTTGATCACCCCCAACTGCCCTTCCTTGCAGGTCTGGTCCTTTCAAACTGCCCTCCCCTGCTGGCCATCATGTGGCGGCTATCTTGTGTCCACATGGGGGCAGTCATCTTGTGTGTTGGAGTGATGGTCAATCTGCATATTACTCTTTTATTAGATAGACAGATGCCTGGTGCAAGGGTGGGGGTCAGCTGGTTTGCCCTGAAAGGTGTCCCAGATCAGGGTGGGGATTTCCTTGGGGTGTGGGGCAGCCTGGGCAAGGGGCCTGTGATGCTTTGCAGGCCAGCCACGCCCCCTGGTGACCCAAGTGGATCCCTGGTATCTGGGATTTATTTATCTCCTGCAATTTAAACTTTGTAGCTTGGAGCAGAGCCAAGACTTCTGCTTGCTCTATGGTGACAGCCACTTCTGTTGGAATTTATTTTCTTCAAGCCTTAAATGGAGGCCTTGGCCAGCCAGAATGTGGAAAGTTTGGCTTCCTCCATCACCGGGACAACCCAAGCCTCCCTCCTGCTCTCTCTGTGACTGTAGCCATCTAGGTTTGGGTTAAGTTGCACACTCACTCCTGATTGGCTGGTGGGTGTGGCTGGTGGGTGTAGCAGAGGTGTGGTCAATTTACATATTACCCTTTTATTAGATAGGACTAGTGTCCTGGTGTATGGATTTGTGCACATTGAAAGGAAGTAAACTAGAATAAGTATTTTAATATCATTACTTGCCCTTTCTCTACAATAGAATAGTCAACCAAATTCATGATCGACAATGACATGCATGCGATTGGAGTCACCAGGAGCTTTATAAGTATTGTGCATGTGCAAGTCAAGTTAGCGTTTTACTTATATAGAGATAGCTAAGACTCAGAAGCAGCCCATCAGTAGATGAGTGGGAAGAACAAAGCAGGGGACATTTACACAATGGAATACTACCCAGTCATAAAAAAGAAGGACAGCATGAATGGACCTGAGGAGTATTATGCCAAGTGAAATAAACCACTCAGAGAAAGACAAATACCATATGATTTCACTTATATGTGGAATCTAATGAACAAAATAAACTAGCAAACAAAATAGAAACAAACTCATAAATACAGAAAACACTTTGACAGCTGTCATATGGGGAGGTTGTTTGTATTGGGGGACCAGTCAAAAAGATGAAAATATTAAGAAAAAAGAAAAACTTATAGACACAGACAACAATATGGTGATTACCAGAGGAAAAAGGGGGGGTGAGAGGAGATATAAGAATGTAAAAGGGGGATAAATGATGATGGAAAAGAGGCTTGATTTTGGGTGGGGAACATACTATACAATATACTGATGATGTATTATAGAACTGTACATCTAAAACCTATATAACATTATTAACCAATGTCATCCCAATAAATTCAGTAAAATTTTTTTAAAACTAAAGAATTCACCATTATCATGAAGAAGGTTTTCCAGCAGAACAATGTGGATCAGAATGATTTGGTGCACAGGAAAATGAAAAAAAGAGCCAGTATGTAAAAACTGGGCATCAGTATGAAAAATAAACCCAGCCCTGGCCAGTGTGGCTCAGTTGGTTAGAGCATCATTCTGTTCACTGAAAGCTTGCCAGTTTTATTCCTGGTCAGGACACATACCTAGGTGGCAGGTTTGGTCCCCAGCAGGGACAACGATGGGTGGCAACTGATCAATATTTCTCTCATACATCAATGCTTCTCTCTCTTCTTCCTCTCTCTCTCCTTCCCTCTCCCCCTTCCCATATCTCTAGATCAACAAAACATGTCCCTAGGTAAAAAGAAAGAGAAAAGAAAAATGGAAAGAGACAAATAAACCCAAAGTTGGCAAATTCTAATTTTATAAATATTTATACTAACAAACATGAAAAATTATTTTTCTGAGTATAACTCCAATCCCCTTCACCCCAGTAACTGTCTTTAATGTTATGTTAGCTCAGTCTAAGCTGCCTTTTTAGAACTTTAAAGAAATATGTTCAATAACAATGATTCTGACAGGCAAGATGACTTTTTAATATTCTGTTCTGCTATTCGATATTCAGAATGGACTATATATTTTAAAATTTTAAGTAAAATAAGTCTCTAGTTACCCAATTTTAACTATCTATTGATTATATTTAATCAACATATTTCCCAAAAGTTATATAATATAAAACCTCAATAACACTACATACATCAATATCTGCTTCTTTAAAAAGTACAGATTAATATTCATAAAATATAGTTTAAAAACTCTTACCCATATTGCAAGTTTAGCTTTATTTCCATCCACTGAAATTGTTTTCACCTTAAAGTCAACACCTTGAAAAAAATAAAAATTTTGGTAAGAATACCAGTAAAATATATTTTTAAAATAAATTACCTATAAAAAGTCACTTTATCATATGCCCTAATTTATACCCCAACTCCTTAGAGTTACGGATGTAAAGATAAAATTAAAGTATCAGTAAATTTCAGCACCTTACAATTTAGTCAGGATAAATGAAAACCAGATGCTTGAAGAATTAACACTTACCTACATTTACTTCTTGAAAAAATAAAAATGTTACTGAAAAAATAAAATTCAATGTAAGTTGGGCATTAAATATGCACATTAATAGCCAAGAGTTAGAATATTCATGGTACTAATGTAGAAAAGACTATCTATGGCTGACTGTGGAGCCAGGCAATTTTCAGAAACTCCCAAAGTATCTACACACTTATTAAGAGCACTGTTCACAGCTGACCAACCCAGATTCTGACTATAGGCAACTTGGAGGACTGGTAAAACTATAAAAGAGCCATTCATTTCTTGTCTTGTAAATTCTTTCTTTGTTTTTATCCTATAAAACAGTATTAGCTTTATATAACCCTATCAATGATTACTTGCTACTGCACAATTTCTAAAAGACAATTTGTACACCAAAACATTTGTGCCCAACCCATTAAGAATCTTCATACATAAAATTTATCTGGAATAAAAAAAGACCCTGAATAACTTCAGCAATCCCAAGAAAGAAGAACAAAATAGGATAAAATATCTTATATATATCAATATATAAGATATCAAGCTGTATTACAAAGCCACTGTTCTCAAAACTGCCTGGTACTGGCACAAGAACAGACACATAGATCAATGGAATAGAATAGAGAACCCAGAAATTGACCCAAACCACTATACTCAATTAATATTTGACAAAGGAGGCAAGGCATACAATGGAGTCAAGACAGTCTCTTCAATAAATGGTGTTGGGAAAATTGGACAGATACGTGCAAAAAAATGAAACTAGACCACCAACTAACACCATACAAAAAAATAAACTCAAAATGGATAAAGGACTTAAACATAAGACGGGAAACCATAAAAATATTAGAGGAATCCACGGGCAGCAAACTCTCAGACATATGCCGAATAAACTTCTTCACTGATACTGCTCCTAGAGCAATGGAAACTAAGGAGAAAATTAAAAAATGGGATTACATCAAAATAAAAAGCTTTTTCACAGCATAAGAAACCATCAACAAAACAACAAGAAAGCCCAATGCATGGGAGAACATTCTTGCCAATGTTATTACTGATAAGGGTTTAATCTCCAAAATTTACAGGGAATTCATACAAATTAACAAAAGGAAGATAAACAATGGGCAACAGACCTAAATAGATACTTTTTGAAAGAAGACTTAGGAAGGCTAAAGAGACATATGAAAACATGCTCAAAGTCACTAATCATCCAAGAGATGCAAATCAAAATGACAATGCGGTACCATCTCACACCTGTCAGCATGGCTATCATCAACAAATCAACAAACAGCAAGTGATGGCGAGGATGCAGAGAAAAAGGCACCCTTGTGCACTGCTGGTGGGAATGCAGACTGGTGAAGCCACTGTGGAGAACAGTATGGAGTTTCCTTAAAAAACTAATGGAACTCCCATTTGACCCAGTGATCCCACTTCTAGGAATATATCCCAAGAAACTAGAAACACCAATTAGAAAGGTTATATGCACCCATATGTTCATAGCGGCACAATTCACCATAGCTAAGATTTGGAAACAGCCTAAATGCTCATCAGCAGATGAGTGGATTAAAAAACTATGGTATATTTACTCAATGGAATACTACACTGCAGTAAAAAAGAAGGAATTTTTACCAATTGGCAACAGCATGGATGGAACTGGAAAGCATTATGCTAAGCAAAATAAACCAGTCAAAGAAAGATAAATATCACATGATCTCACTCACTTATGGAATATAATGAACAACAAAAACTGATGAAACAGATCCAGAAACAGAGAAGTATCAATCAGACCATCAAACCTCAGAGGGAAGATAGGGGAGGGTGAGGTAGGGGAAGAGATCAACCAAAGGACTTGTATGCACGCATATAAGCCTAACCAA
The DNA here is from genome assembly GCA_011751065.1 of Lasiurus cinereus. NCBI lineage: Eukaryota > Metazoa > Chordata > Mammalia > Chiroptera > Vespertilionidae > Lasiurus > Lasiurus cinereus. The sequence goes on from JAAGEH010000032.1 coordinate 8,797,943, forward strand.
TGGACACAGACACCAGGGGGCTAAGGATATGAGTGGGGGCTGTGGGGAGGGGGAACAATGAAGTGATAAGGACACATATATAATATCTTAAATAAAGAAAAATTTTGAAAAAGGAATGTTCATACTTGCAAGAGGGATGCTTAAAGTTCTGTAAAAACATATTTGTATTAATTTATGTAACAATAAGAGCTTCACAAGAAGTCACATGAGATTTTATTATAGCAACCCCAAAAATCCTCTTCCTTTTCAGGAAAAGGAGTATCACATGCCATCTGGTTTAAATGAACAGTAACTATCCACATATCTTTAAAGAGGATCAAAAATAATACGCTGTCTACCCAATTGGCCAGAGGGAAAATATTAGTTCAAGAGGCTTAGGAAAAAACTTTCAAAAGATCTTATTTGCTTGTCACAATCAATTCAGAAAGCCACAGCTAAGATGAACAGCACTATCATATACTAAATGCTTAATAGAACACCTGTCACCAAATATATATATATATATAAAATTCTTGGATAATTTCTGGTAATTTACTACATATACAAATAAGGTACTAAAAATGCATTTCAAAATGGGTTCTACGCCAGGTGTTTCAGTGTGCCGAAGATTAAGAAAAAAGTGTGGGCTAGAGTGATAAAGGAGTTGATAAAGTCATGGCTAGAATGATGTGCAACCATTAGTTAAAGGATAGTGCCAATTACAAACCTTAGTTTCTTTGCAGTCAAAAATAAAAAAAAAAACAAAAAAAAAAACAAAGAAAAAAAATCCCATGTTAAATAATGTGGTATATACCAGGTTCTAGATTTTAAAAAAAATTATACCACACCATCTACATAAAAAATATGAAATGACTTGTATTTTATTCATATCACTTTAAAAAATAAAACAAAACCTAAGAAAATCCATATGACAGAAATGGTTCTGACTTGGGGCAGGTACTAAATGAAGTCCATTAGTAGACACTACGGAGAGATAGCCTGTCATACATACTCTACAGTTAAATTCTCAAGGTTTTTCAGAGTGAAGAACTTTTGTTTTCCCCCTTAATAATCCCAGACAGAATGATCAAGGGAATGCTGGCTTTTCTGCTAACTACTGGTTAAAAGAAACACTGTTCCCAGAATGTTTGTTTTCCTCCTCCTCCAATCTCCTTCCTCTTTTATAATTTCCTGTTTTTGCATATCTGTGGAAAGCCTAATTCCTTTCTCTGTAATGTGTAATTTGCATGTCGGTGATTGTTTCCAAGTTATTCTTTTTAACATATTAAATCTGAAAGTTACAGAGAACACATTTCAGGAAACTGCCCACTTAAATCCTACCATCAAAGTCAACAGACACTGTTAGCCTGACAGAGCACCTCATCTGGATTCAGACTCCTCAAGTCCCCCATTCATCTTCTCTTGTCTCCTCTTGTGATTATCATGTGCTGACATTGAGCTCCTTAGCTCTCATATGATCAAATTGTTTCTTCATCAAGGCTGGTTCTTCTGTTTCCAAATAGCTGTTAATTTGTTTTCATTAATGGCAACAGTGGATATCTTTTTGATAAATGTGATTTTGCCAACTTCTAACTAGATTTGATTAAACTGTCTTTCCAACCTCTTCAGGTGGATAACAAGGAGCTCATTATAGAAGCAGAATTTCTAGGGAAAAAAAAACAAAACTTCCATGTTTCTCTTCTAGTACAATAATGAATATTACAGATATGTGCTCTCGAACTCTCCAGGGACACCAGCTGGGTATCCTATAATTCAATCCAGCTGATACTATATAACCAGAATTAGAGTCAGATCCTACAAAGCAAAGGCTCAGTTCCACAAGACTGCTACACTCATCATTTCAAATGTCAATTGCAAATCCATTATCTGTGCTTCTGACCAATTGGCTATAAATCAGAGTCCATAATTCCCTCCTTGATTCGATTAATTTGTGATAGTGGCTCACAGAACTCAGGAAAACAGTTTACTTACTAGATTATCATCTATATAAGCTAATATGCTAAGTGTCCGACGTCCGACTAGTCGCTATGACATGCACTGACCACCAGGGAGCAAATGCTCAACACAGGAGCTGCAGTGAGTTGGCAGCAGCGGTTCTCCCGTGACCCACCCCAAAACCAGAGAGGAGGGAGCCTGGTTCCTCACGAACTGCACGATTCCACCTTCGGCCATGGGTTATGATGTTGCTGGGGCACTGTTGGCCCCAAATCTGGTTTACTGCACACTTGCATTTGCGTTCCACACCCCGTTGTAGGACAGCAACTTTGCAGAGTGCCTTCTCATACTCAGGGACCCCTCGGGGGAAAGTCCGAGAGCTAATTTCAGCCCGATCCCCACAGGCCAGGCTGAGGGACTTTCATCTGCCGGAGGGACCCCACTCACTCCGCAGATCCTGGGGAAGGAACATGGGAGGTTGGCTCCAGGACGTGCGTGACCCAGCTCACCCAGTTCTACCCTGCCAGCCACCTTCTTATTAATTTCCTTTCAATGTGCCCAAATCCATGCACTGGATCACTAGTTTTATTATAAAAGAATACATCCCAGGAACAGCAAAATGGAAGAGATGCATAGAGAAAGGTAAGGTGGGAAATGGCAAAGGGCTTCCATGCCATGCCCTCCTCCAAGCTCACCATCCTCCCAGTACCTCAATGTTTGCTAACAAGGAAGCTTGCCCTGTCAGCTCACTACTTCTACAGAGTACTGCAAGTTCTAGCCTGACAATTAGGAAAGAAAAAGGAAATAAAAGACATCCAAATTGGAAAGGAAAAAGTAAAATTACCTTTGTTCACAGACAACATATTCTTGATATGCAGAAACTTCTAATGATTCTAGTCCACATGTACACAAAAAAAGAACTAATAAATGAATACAGCAAAGGTATAGAATACAAAATCAACAAACAAAAATCAGCTGCATTTCCATATTCTAGCAATGAGCAATCCAAGAAGAATATTTTTTTAAAAAAATTCCATATACAATAACGTCAAAGAGAATAAAATTAGGAATAAATTTAACCAAGGAGGTTAAATTGCACAAAGACACCTACCAACACTGCTGAAAGAAATTAAAGAAGACATAAGATACAAATTAAGTGGAAAGACATGTTGTGTTCATGATTGCAAGAATTAACATTGTTAAGATGACAACAGTACCCAAAGCAATTTACAGATTCAATACAATCTATATAAAAATTCCCAAAGCTTTGCCCTGGCCAGTATGGCTCAGCTGGCATCACCCTGTACAACAAAAGGACGCTGGTTTGATTCCCAGTCTGGGCATATGCCCAGGTTGCAGGCTTTCTCCCCAGTTGGAGTATATGTGGGAGGCAGTGAGTGGATGTTTCTCTCTCTCCCTCTCCTTTCCTCTCTCTCTAAATAAATCTTTTTTTAAAAAAATTCTAAAAGCTTCTTTGCAGAAATGTTTATGAATTGGCTTTTAGACTCTTATCTAAGGATGGGGGCTGGTTTCCAGGGGACCCAACCTTGTGATTAGAACATTGGGACACTCAGACTCACCCCTGACCTCTGGGGAGGGGTGAAGTGCTGGAGGTTAAATCACTCATTAATGGTCAATGATTTAATCAATCTTACCTATATAATAAAACCTCCATAAAAACACAAAAGGAGGGAAGTTCCAAGAGCTTCCGGGTTGGTGAATACATAGATTTGGGAAGAATGATGCATGGAAGCTCTATAATCCCTTCCCATACATCTTTCCCTATGCATCTCTTCTAGCTACCTGTTCCTTTTAGAATAAACCAGTGATCTAATAAGTAAAATGTTTCTCTGTGCTACTCTAGCAAATTAATTGAACCTGAGGAAGAACTCCAGGGAAACTCTGATTTATCAGTCATAAGTACAGGTGACAATTTGAACTTGTGATTGACATCGTAAGACCAAGGAGAGGATTATAGGAACACCCCATGTATAGCCAGTCAGTCAGAAGCACAAGTGACAACCTGGGATTTCCACTGGCATCTGAAGTGGTGGGGAGGAGGGAGTGGGCATATGAAGTGGGAATAGAAATGAGCAGTCCCATAGGGTTGAACCCTTAATCTGTGGGATCTGATGCTATCTCAGTTGCATATAGTAATAATCTTCTTCTTGTTCTCTATATATAAAAGGCTAATATGCAAAGTGTCCCATCGGTAGTTCAATCAGGAAATTAGGACTTCGATCGCTCGCTATGACGTGTGCTGACCACCAGGGAGCGGCACAGAATGAAGAAAGGCCCTGGCCAGCAGCTGGCAATTGGGGAAGAAGGCCTAGGGATCCTACCTATGCATGAATTTCATGCATCAGGGCTCTAGTATTATAATAACTATGCATGATGTCAGATGGGTACTAGTTTAGCAGGGTGATCATTTCATAGGTTATATAAATTTCTAATCACTGGGTTGTACTAATATAATACTGTAGGTCAACTGTAATTGAAAAATAAACATTGTTTAAAAAAAAAAAGTCAAAGCCATGAAAGATATAGATTTAAGAACTGTTTGGATTAAAAGGGATTAAAGAGAAATCACAACTAAATCCAATGTGTGATCCTGAACTGAATCCTGGACCAGAAACAATTCTTTTACTTTTACTACATAAATCATTAATGGGAAAATTGATGAAATTTGCCTCTATCCAGTAGAATTGTAGCCACATTCATTTAGGAAATACACAATAAAGTATTTAGAGGTTAAAGGCATAAGATATGCAATTTACTCTCAAACAATTTGGGAAAAGGCAAGAACACTGTATGTAGAGAGAGAGAATGTTAAAGCAAATGTGATAAATATTAACATTTGGGAAATTTGATTGAGATATACAGGAATTCTTTGTACAATTTTTACAACTTTTCTTTAAAAAATAAATATAGTCCTGGCTGTTTTGGCTCAGTTGTTAGAGCATCAGCTGGCAGACCAAAAGGTCTTGGGTTCAATTCCTGGTCAAGAGCATGTGCCTGGGTTGCAGGCTCAATCCAGGGGGGTTGTGGGCAAAAGACAAAGAGAGAATCTTGAAAACAGCAAGAGAAAAATAGTTAATTACCTACAAGGGAGCACCCATACGACTGTCAGCTGACTTCTCAACAGAAACTATGCAGGCCAGAAGGGAGTGGCAAGAAATATTCAAAGTGATGAATAGCAAGAACCTACAACCAAGATTACTCTACCCAGCAAAGCTATCATTCAGAATTGAAGGGTCAGATAAAGAACTTCACAGACAAAAAAAAAAGCTAAAGGAGTTCATCACCACCAAACCATGATTATATGAAATGCTGAAGGGTATTCTTTAAGAAGAGGAAGAAGAAAATGGTAAATATAAAAGTTATGAACAATAAAGTGATAACAAATACATACCTATTAACAAGTGAATCTAAAAATCAAGTGAATAAAAAATCCGATGAACAGAATAAACTGGTGAATATAATAGAATTTGGGGCATAGAAAGGGAATGGACAAAAATCTTACATCTATGGATGAGAACAGTGGTGGGGGGGTAAGGGCATGGAGGGGTGGAGAATCAGGTGGAAAGGAGCTATGGGGGAGGAAAAAGAGGAACATCTGTAATAAACTGAACAATAAAGATTTATTTTAAAATAAAATAAAATAAAGGAAAAAAAAGAAAATTATCCTCAGGATCAAAAATATAATAATTAAAAATAAATATAAATAGACACACAGTAAGTGAAAACAAATGAAGCCAGTTCAGAGAAACCATTTTCCCTGACAACAATGCTAGGATCATCCTTACTACATTCTACTCATTAGATCATAAAATTTTAGAGCTGGAAGAAAAATGTACTCTCTCACCAAAAATTCTCCATTTTCAGATGAAGGCAATGAAGTTAAATGCCTTGCTCAAGATCACAACTACTTCAAGTCAGAGCCTCTGCCTCAGCTCTTTCAATTATGACAAGCTATTTCTTTATATCGTTATATTGTCATCTACCTCCTAAACATATGAAACCAAAATATTTAGCTCTAACTTTTCATATATTCTAAGAAGCTTATGCAACAAATCACTCTCAGGCAATCAAAATTTCATTTTAAAAAGGCACTCAGGTATCACTGCTCCTAACAATCTTTAATAACTAATATTGATAAGTATGTTGAGTTCAGAATTCATGCCAGATACTGTAGCAATGCTAAAAATACCAAATTAACCAATTCTACTGTAAGGTGATACTGTTAGGTCTATGATGATAGAGACCAAATCTGTATTATTCATCATTATAACCACATCTCTTAGGATAGTGCCTGGCATACAATAAATATTCTAATAATTGATTGCTGCTGAATAAAATACCACTACAGTACAGGAATGTAAATGTGTTTGCAGATAATCATAATACACAGTGTTAATACAGTGTCACGAGACAATAGATTAGGAAGTTATTTTTACTTGGTGAGAATTACAAAGGCTTCAGAAATTTAATGACATCCAAGTTAAGCTTTATAAGACAAATAAGATTTCGACAGACACAGAAGTAATGGGGTGGGAAAAGAAGAGTAGGGGGAGTTAAACAGCCTGAAGACAAAATAATATTTGACAATTCTACTGAATTTTTAAACACAGCCTTACCTATTGTTGCTGCAAGTTCTGGATCAAAAGTATCATCTGTGAACCTCAAGAGCAGGCTAAAAGAGATGTTAAAAAGACAGATTAAAAATTTGACTCTTCTTTCTAATCATTTGATAAATGTGCTCACGGTTGTTATATTTAGTCACAAATAGATGCAATAAGAATAGCTGATTTAGGTCTGCTCCCAAAATATTACCTCAATGTAGGTATATACAGATGAATTAAATTATTAGAAAGGCAATTAAAGAATCCCCAGAACAAAGTAGTTCATATTAGAAAACATATTCCTCATGCTTCCTTATATAATTCCCCTGCTTCCTTATATAATTCCCCAAGTTGTTTGTTGTAACTTTCTAAGAAAATGATATAGCAACATATGATGCTTTGACTGACATGGACAAAAGGGAGAAAAATAAGTATTTTAAATACAACAAATTAATTTTTAGAAAAATATGATGTGTAATCCACTCTGAATTTAAATAAAAACAGAAAGGTATGAATGTCTAGAATTTTGTAACACATAGTATGACCACTACCTAAAATGGGATAAAAGGATATACTAGCAAAAAGTGAGGGCAGATGTCCGGAGTACATATATTCTGTCAAATGATAAGCAGGGTATGTGAAATCAAGTAGGCAATAGGGAGCTACTGAGAGTTTTAAAGAAAGGAAAGGCAAGAACTGCTCTATATTTTGAAGAGCTATGCCAGCAAAAAAAAAAAAAAAATCAGCAGAAGATAACTACCATGGTTATTATAAGAGATTAATGAAGAATTAAACTAGGAAATGGTAAAGAAATTAAAAAGGAAGGGATGAAATAAAAGCAAAAGATACCAGTGTAGAAGAATATTCTAAGATTTTTACATCTCCTAAGATTATTTTATTTAATACTAGAGGCTAGGTGCACGAATTCATACACTGGGTGTGGGGTTCCTCAGCCCTGCCTGCGCCCTCTCACAGTCCAGGACCCCTCAGGGATGTCCGCCTGCCAGAGGGGATCGGGCCTAAGTTGGCAGTCAGACATCCCTCTCACAATCCGGGGCTCTCACTTCTTACTGCTCGCCTGCAGCAGAGGCACCCAGCTTCTGGCTAAGCGACACTCCCCCTGTGGGAGTCATAGTGCGTCATAGTGACTGGTCATTCACCATTTGGTCTATTTGCATGTTAGGATTTTTATTATATAGAATGAGGAAGAAGGATCAGTTATTAAAAGCTCTTCAAAAATAAAGCCTAAGCTTTCGTTAAAGCCCTAGATTTATACAATTAATCAATCTTCCCTCACATTACTTCCTAAAGTAGGACAAGATTGTTCTATTGACCTGCTTGCATTAATAAAATCAAAGCAACAGATATCAGATGTTTGAATTGTATAAAAAATATTTCTATAGGCTGCAATTATTGCTGTTAGAGATTTTTTTTTTGTCTGCAGAGTGTATTGCAAAACATAGTCCTAAACCCAGTATCATTAATTGTATTTGAAGGATTAAGTTTCCTTTTCTTGATTTTGCTTTCTTGTGTTTACCATAAAAATCAGCACCACAAAAGCAGAGTCAAATTGCGGATTTTTTTACTTAACATTGAACCCACTTGACTATAACTATTTTTACTTACTTTCAACATGAGTTAGGTCAGAGCAGTAATTAAGAATCTTAAAAGACTACTTACAAAAAATTTGTTTCTCTCTGCAACAATAAATTTTAAATAATAAAAGTGAAAATGTCATTAAAATTTTCAATTAGCCATAATTTAAGATTAGAAAAGGTATGTGTCTATACGTGGTGACACATTTGTAATGTGTAAATACCATTACAAAAACATAAATTAACATAACCTTATACAGCAGCAGTAGTAATAATGGCAATATCTGAATAATACAAATAACAATGGTATTGGCTATTATTTACTGAACATAAACAATGTGCCAGACAAGGAGCCAGGGGTTTTTCTTATGTTAATTGCTAATCCTTACAATATCTCTTGTCTTCAATGATACTTTGTCAGGAAAGGCAAGGAATTAGTATGTGCAAAGCAACCAATTTTAAAACTTATATTGAGGCTATTAATATAAATCAGCAGATCTTAGCCAGGGATACACAGGTAGCTCAAAATGTATCCAAAATTCTATGCATGCATTCATGTAGGCAAAGAGTCCATGTCTCTATTGGGTTTTAAAAGGAATCCACAACTTGAAAATGATTAAGAACCAGTGATTTAAAGAATGTATGTCTACTAGTAAGTTTTCATATTTTCATAAAAGAAGCAAATCACTCCCCATGCAGAGTTAAAAATGGAAGGAGTAAATACCACCACTCCGCAAATTGGAGATCAAATTTATAATAAATAGTGTGCATTTCTCAACTTGCAAATTAAAGTAGCCAAAAAGAATGGGGGGGATACAAGGGACATAGGAGGGACAGCAACTTGGATAATAGATTGTGTAATAGATCTGTAGAATCCATTCGAGTCTCTGAAACACTTTTCAACTTCTTTATTTCACCCTGGCTAGCCCTAGAATCAAAGAATCTTATATATTTAACATTAAAAAGGGCTTGAAAGATTTCTATTCCAACTTCATTTTTCAAATGAAAGTCTCTAGAGTGTTGAAGTATATCATACACAAATTCACACCAAGTGGCAGCACTAGTTTCTTAATCCTAATCTCCTCGCTCCTAACATACATAATGTTCATTACACTGCAAGAGTCTAAAATAAACTGAAAATTTAACCCACTAATTTGAATTAGTTAAGATATCCTTTGTTGTGCAATGATTTCTTAACAACACAAGTGATATCTCATTTTCACTAACTCTAAATCTCTAAAAAAAATATAAATGAACTACTGGTTAGAACAAGCCTTTAAGATTATACCCATGACATATGTTTTTGTACTAACTCAACTTAAAAAGCATAGGCTCCCATTTTAGTGGAGTTATTTATTCTCATCTTATCCAGAAAGATGTGTTTTCCATTACATATTACTGATACAATAATGTCTATCTAACTAGAAAAAATAAACCAGCTTTCTTTCTAAATGTAGTTCTTCCTTGAAAGAGACAGTTAAAAGTGTTAAAACTTTGTAGGAAGCATTTGATAACTCACCACAAAGTACTGAGAAAAATTTTGGGAGCAGATTAGATTCAAGTAAGTTTATATGAGAGAAGGGAACCAAAGAAGCCAATAATTACACTTAACAAATTTTACTCTAGAGCAGTGGTTCTCAACCTTTGGGGGTCGATCAACACTTTCACAGGGGTCGCCTAAGACCATCGGAAAACACAGGTATTTACATTATAATTCATAACAATAGCAAAATTACAGTTATGAAGTATAGTTGGGGGTCACCACAACATGAGGAACTGTATTAAAGGGTCGGGACATTAGAAAGGTTGAGAACCACTGCTCTAGAGGAAGAACCACAATTATGTAAACACTGTACTTCCAGTTAATCTTCCAGAAAATTATGATACAGCTTAACTAGTCCAATACATTTAGAAGAAGTGCCAACCAACCATTTATTAGGTTGGGCCACATGAAATGACACTCAACTATTAATGACTTCAAAATCAGCAATGTCAGAGGCTTTAACGTAAATAAGGGTCAGATCTCAAGAAAAAAAGGAAGGTTACAAGGCTATGGAATTCCTATTAAGACAATATTCAATATGCTAACTAACTTTTTAACGCTAAAACATAATAGGTGGTGATCACACAAAATTATTTTATTCAGCCCTAAACCCACACACATACACACACACACACCACACTTTTTGGGTAGCCCATAGTGTTTCAGTAATTTCTTATGTGCAAGTCCCTTATTCCAATATATACAGAGTACATTAAACGAGGAAAACTATGAAAATGTGTTGTCATATTTTAAAAACATAAAAAGTTTCAGAATGTAGTACAGAATAAGATGTCAGACTTAGATATCTAAAAAACTAAGACTTTGAGCTAACTTCAAAGATTCGTTTACCAGGAGGCACTGCTAAACTGTGACACTGCTTACCACTCCCAAAATCTGAATACTGTTTAAAGATCAAGGCACCCTAGAATATAACCTATCACCACCAAATGGCAAGAATAACTTCACTGGGAGAACTTTGTTCTGAGACCTAGATGAAATCACTTCCCTCTTGCAATACCCACCCAGCTCCACATCTTACATTATTATGCTCAACTCTGTCAAGGTTATTTCCCCAAGAAAGTGTCAAAAAAGAAAAGGCACGCACTAACTTGTTCTTCTACCTCCACAGGATGTGGCAGAATGAGAACTGACAATCGCTCTTTATTTTCAAAGGTGGCCACCACCTTAAGCTCCATCATTAGACCAAAGGGGTTATTTACTGAAGTAGTCAGACGACCAAGGAGCGCTTTCACAGCTCGCTCATTATCTATGCTGCATATGCAATGGGGTGCACCAAAATAGGCCAAGAATTCGACCTGAGGCGCCACGAAACATGCTGCGAAGGACCTACTTAGACAAAGCCGGAGAAACCCCAAGTGGTCAAACCGCAATGCTGACCTCGCGGGGCGACAGGGGCCTAGCCGAGGTCTCGCGCTCGGCCAGACTCGGGCCTAAGCTCGGGCGGACTCGGGCCCGAACCTGCGCGCCACGCCCTGTGCTCCTGGGCAGCAAAGCCCGGCCCGGGGAACTGTTTTCTTGGTGAAACAGGAGGAAAAACGAGCCGCAGAACTCGGGCCTGGCAGACGCCCTGAACCAGGGCGGCGCGGGGCGCAGGGGCCTCCGGCCGTGAGCTTCGGAGAGACCCCGCCGGGCGCGAGCGGCGCCGGCCGCCGCCGCCGGTTGCCGTTCCTTCGCGGAGAGACAGCGGCCACGGAGGCCGAAAAGGCCCCGCCACCCGCAGCACGGCCCGTAGCCCCGCCTCACCTAGACTTGCCCACGCCACTCTCGCCGATGATGAGGATCTTCAGGGTGGTCAGCACGTCTTCATCCATCCTGCTCAGAGCCCAGCCGCCCCGCTCTGGCCCTGAACCCCTCGCCTGGGAAAGCTGCCCGTGCGCGCGCACTGCTCCGCGGCCGCCACCTTCCTTCCACGGGGGATATTGGAATTGCAGAAGCCCTATTTCCGCCTTGAGGTAGTTCTGCGTCTGCGCAAACCTAGAGTCACCGCACACCCACCCCCGCCCCCTCGCATCTCTTACGCAAGCGCAGATGGGGAAAGCCTTATGCGAGTTCCCTGCCTGACGGCTCCAGCTCTTTCTGCTCCCCAACCCTCACCTAACCCTCCTTCCCTGGTGGACTTGAGAAAGCGCTGAATTGGGGGAGTATAATAAGCTATTCAAATTTCAGCCCTAGCTGGTTTGGCTCAAAGGATAAGGCGTTGTCCTGCGGACTGAAGGTTCCCTAACCTGATTTCTGTCCAGGATATATGCCCAAGGTGCAGGCTCCATCCCCTGAAGCAGCTTATCACTGATTCTCTCTCCCTGTATGCCCCTAGTAATATTCTTAGTGACTTGGGTATAAGAAGCCAAAAAAGTGATCAAGGGCTTTTCCACCGCACTCCTGGAGAAAAAAAATGAAGGGCTAAGAAATGTCATATCCTGCCCTAGCTGGTTTGGTTCAGTGGATAGAGCCTCGGCCTGTTAACCGAAGGGTCCGGGTTCTATTCTGAGCAAGGGCATGTACCTGGGTTACAGGCTCCTCCCTGGCCAGGGCTCAGGTCAGGGCTCACGCAGGAGGCAACCAATCGAAGTGTCCCTCTCACATTGATGTTTATCTCTGTCTCTCCCTCTCTCTTCCATACTCTCTAAAAATCAATTGAAACATATCCTCAGGTGAGAAAGAAAGGGAGTGAAGGTGGAAGGAAGGGAGGGAGGGAAGAAAAGGAAAGGAAAGGAAGGAAGGAAGATCGGTCATATCCTATGAAAGACACATCTTGAAAATGCCTAAAGAAAGTTGTCATTTTTTCATGGTGAAGGGACTAGAGTCCATGTTGATGAAAACACCTTGGTAGCTGCGGTGACTGGCATTGGCTGCAGCAGTGGGGTGATGGGGCGTGCCTTTCCCTGATCAACCCAGTCACTTCCCACAAAGGGAGGCCAGACTGCAGCCTAAGCCTTAGGACATCCCCTGAGGGCTCCCAGTATGTGAGAGGGGGCAGGCTGAGCTAAGTGACTCCCTCCCCAGTGCATGAATTTTGTGCACCGGGCCCCTAGTTATTTTTTAAATGAATAAATACATATATTTAAATTTTGAAATAAATATTAACAACATAGCCACATACCAGCTCTTTAGAGTCCTCAATATTGTAAAAGTATATAATAATTTGTACAACAAAAAGTTTGAGACTGTTGCATGGTACTATTCACAATAAGATTTAAAAATTAAAAATAAAATTTTAAGAACAGGCCTGGATTTATTGATGATGCATGGAACATCATCGAACTATTTTGGCAACACTATATTCTCTTAAATTTTTTTTTACTACTTCTTGGCCACTTCTTGTTTTTTTCGTAAGATTCTCTTGCTCACCTTTTTTTTTTTTTTAAATCCTCACCCAAGGTTATTTCTTTTATTTTATTAATATATTTTTGTTGTTTATAGTATTTCAGATATCTCCCCTTACCTCCCTCCTCCAAGCTCCTACCCGTCCCCAGGTCTTCACTACCCTATTTCCCATGTCTATGAGCAATGTACATAAGTATACAAGTTCATTGATTTATCTCCTCTTATCCACCCAACGCCACATCGAGGTTTGTCAGTCTGTTCCATTCCTCCATGCTTCAGGTCTTCTTTTGTTGGTCAATTCATTTTGTTCATTAGATTCCACAAATAAGTGAGATCATTTGAGGTTCTCATATTGGCTTCTTTCAATGAGCATAATATTTTTCATGCTGTCCCAAAAGATAAGAGTTCCCTCTCTTATACAGCTGTGTAGTATTCCATGGTATAAATGTATCACATCTTTTTTATCCAGTTGACTGATAGTGTTGCTCAATTTTTTAATGTGTTGGCTGATTTCCTATCTTCTGTCACAGTGGAATAATGACCTATTTCTCCTTTTATTTCTATCAGTTTTGCTTCATGCATTTTTTTTTAATTTGGAAACTATTTTTATTCTTTTTTTATTATTGTCTAAAGTTTTAGACAGATGGAGGGGAATCCAAGATGGCGGCATAGGTAAACACCTACACTGCTGCCTCGCACAACAATTTCAAAACTACAACTAAAAGACAGAACGGACATCATCCAGAACCACAAGAAAGCTGGCTGAGTTGAAGTTCTACAGCTAGAAGGAAAGAGAGGGGCTCACAGAGACTCAGAGGAGCTGCAAAAAGCTGAGGTACGGAGACGCGAACGCGGAGAGAGCGGGTGCCAGAGTACCTGGCTGGCTTTCTCTGGCAGGAGGGAAACGGAGACTCCCAACGGCATTGAACCCCTTCTCTTACAACACTAAACCCCAGATCCAGCCGAAACTCATACCGGGGGAGTTTGGACTATGAAAAGGGAGAAGTGCCGGAAATTTAGGAGAGTCGCAAAAGATCAGAGGGCTGGTGGCGGCGCGCACGGCACTGCACGAAGGACAGATTGCTGATTGTGCCACTGACTTTCTCAAGTGGGCGGGAAACAGACCCTCCCAACTGTGCCACTTCTGACTCCACTAAGCCCCTGTTTCGGGCAAAACCCTGGAGACCTAGACTCGTGTGGTCCTGGTGCTCAGGGGAGCAGGAAAGGCAGCGGTTAGAGGCACTGTGGGTGCGATGCACAAGAACGGCTCCAGCGATTACCCAGTCACGTGAGACTCGAGGGCCGTGGAGGGCGGGGATGACTGGAAGGCAAGGCAGTCCCTTAAGCCCTGAGACTGTACCCCTCCCAAGCTCAACAGAGGCTTCTGCGGCTTTGCACATCTGGCATTATAAGGCTGAACTCAACACCGAAGTTTCCCCGACATAGTGAAAATGCCGAGACAAGGGAAGGGATCACAAACAAAAGAAATGGAGGGAAAAAAACGACTGGATATAGAGTTCAAAACCACGCTTATAAGGTTTTTCAAGAATATGCTAGAAAAGATGGATAAATTTATCAAGTCCCAAGAGGAGATGAAAAAGGATCAACTAGAGATGCAAAAGAGCCAACTAGAGATGGTAAAGGTCCAACTAAAGATGAAAAAGGACCAACTAGAAATTAAACATTCACTGACTGAAATAAAAAATATTATACAGAGTCCTAACAGCAGACTAGAGAAAGGCAAGAATCAAGTCAAAAATTTGAAATATAAAGAAGCAGAGAACACTCAACTGGAAAAGCAAGAAGAGAAAAGAATCCAAAAATGTGAAGATAATGTAAGGAGACTCTGGGACAGCTTCAAACGTACCAACATCAGAATTGTGGGAGTGCCAGAAGAGAGAGAGCAAGATACTGAAAACCTATTTAAAGAAATAAATACTGAAAACTTCCCACATCTGGTGAAAGAAATAGACTTACATGTCCAGGAAGTACACAGAACCCCATATAAAAGGAATCCAAAGAGGACCACACCAAGACACATCATAATTAAAATACCAAGAGCAAAAGACAAAGAGAGAATATTAAAAGCAGCAAGAGAAAAACAGTTCATTACTTACAAGGGAGCACCCATACGACTGTCAGCTGATTTCTCAACAGAAACGATGCAAGCCAGATGGGAGTGGCAAGAAATATTCAATGAGATGAATAGCAAGAACCTACAACCAAGAATACTCTATCCAGCAAAGCTATCATTCAGAACTGAAGGGCAGATAAAGAGCTTCACAGAGAAGAAAAAGCTAAAGGAGTTCATCAACTCCAAACCAGTATTATATGAAATGCTGAAAGGTACTCTTTTAGAAGAGGAAGAAGAAAAAGGTAAAAGCCAAAAAATTATGAACAACAAATACATATCTATCTACAAGTGAATCTAAAAATTAAGTGAATTAAAAATTTGACCAACAGAATAAACTGGTGAATATAATAGAATCAGGAGCACAGAAAGGGAGTAGACCGATAATTCTCAGAGGGAAAGGTGTGAGGGGTATGCCGGGAGAGACTGTACAAAAACCGTATACCTATGGATGAGGTCAATGGGAGGGAGGTAAGGGCAGAGGGAAGGTGGGAGTTGGGTGGAGGACTTCTATGGAGGGGAAAAAAGAGAAACAAATGTAATAATCTGAATAATGAAGATTTAATTTAAAAAAATTAATGTGATACATCACCTAAACTAATTGAAATATAAAATCATATGACCATATCAATAGATGCAGAAAAGCATTTGACAAAATCAGCACCCATTTTTTTATTAAAAAACTCCCAGCAAATAGAGGGATCATACCTCAACATTATAAAAGTTATATATGACAAATCTACTGCCAAAGTCAGACTCAGTGGCCAAAAACTAAAAGCTTTTCCCTTAATAACAGGAAAACGACAGAAATGTGCACTTTTACCACTGTTAATGAACATAGTACTGGAAGTTCTAGCCACAGTGATCAGACAAGAAGAAAACATAAAAGGCATTCAAATTGGAAAGGAAGAAGTAAACTGTCATTATTTTCAGATGGCATCATATTATACATAGAAAACCCTAAACACCCCACCAAAAACTACTAGATTTAATAAATTAATTTAACAATGTAGCAGGATAAAATATTAACATCCAGAAATCAATGGCATTTTTATACACCAATAATGAACTCTCAGAAAGAGAAACTAAAAAAAATAATAATAATCCAAATCATTTACCTTGCAACAACAATATCAACAAAAGTAATATACCTTGGAATATACTTATCCAAGGACATAAAATACCTGTTGTCACACGACTACAGGATGCAGAAAAAAGAAATAGATGAGATTCAAACAAATTGAAGAATATATTGTGTTCATGGAAGATTTAACATCATTAAAATGTCCATGTTATCCAAAGCTATTTATAGATTCAATGCAATCCCTATTAAAATACCAGCAGTATATTCACAGATCTAGAACAAATACTCAAAAATTTATATGTAACCAAAAAAGACCTTGAATAGCTGAAGCAATCTTGAAAAAGAAGAACGAAGTAGGAGAGATCCCAACACCAGATATCAAACTATACTAAAAAGCCAATGTAATAAAAACAATCTGGTATTGGCCCAAGAACAGGCATATAGATCAATGAAATAGAACAGAGAACCTAGCAATTGGCTCAAACCATTACATTTAATTAATATTTGACAAAAGAGGCAAGAGCATATAGTGGAGTAAAGACAATCTCTTCAATAAATGGTGTTGAGAAAATCGGACAAGTACATGCAAAGAAAAGAAAGAAACTGGATCACCAACTTACACCATACACAAGGATAAACTCAAAGGTTAGTCATGAAGACAGAAAATCCTAGAGGAAACCATAGGTAGCAAAATCTCAGACAACTCTCATGGCAGTATGTTTGTCGATACATCTCCTAGGGCAAGAGAAACAAAAGAAATAATCAAACTAAAAAGCTTCTGCACAGCAAAAGCTTCTTTTCAATCAACAAATTGAAAAGGGATATCACTGTGTGGAAGAACGTATTTGCCAACAATACATCTAATAAGGTGTATATAAATATGTAAATATATAGAGAACTCAAAATGAAGGCAAACAATCCAATTGCAAAATGAACAAAAGACCTCGTCTCTTTTCCAAAAAAATATATACAGATGGCCAAGAGATACAATAAAAAATGCTCAAAGTCATTAATCATCAAAGAAATGCATGTTTAAAATGTCAATGAGATATTGCTTCACACCTGTCAGAATGACTACTATCAAATCAACAAATGAAGTGCTGGCAAGGATGTGGAGAAAAGGAAACCCTAATACTGGTGGGAATGCAGACTGGTGCAGCCCCACTGTGGAAAATAGTATGGAATTTCCTCAAAAAATTAAAAAATGGAACTCCCATTTTACACAGTCATCACACTACTAGAAATATATCCTAAGATTTCTAAAACACCAATCAGAAAGAATAGATGAACTGCTATGTTCATAGCAGTGCTATTTACAATAGCTAAGATCTGAAAACAGCCAAAGTGACCATCAGTAGATGAGTTGGTAAAAAAGCCATGGGACATTTACACCGTGGAATACTATGCAGCTATAACAGAGAAGGCTCTCTTACCCTATGGGACAGCATGCATGAACCTGGAGAGTATTATGCTAAGTAAAATAAGCCATTCAGAGAAAGACAATTATCATGGGATCTCACTTATGTGTAGAATATAATGAACAAACTAAACTGATGCCCAAAATAGATACAGAGACATTGAAGTATGCAACAGACTGATGAATTTCAGAGGGAAAGTTTGGGGAGAAGAAAGAAATTAATCAAAGAATTATATGCATAACCCATGGACATAAAATTGTGTGTTTAAGGCCTGGGGAGGGGCAAGAGCAAAGTAAAGAGGGTTAGTGGGGGAAAGGGGTGTCATCTATAATACTTTCAACAATAAAGTTAAATAAAAAATAAATTTAAAAAGCAGTTGGCTGGGGTCTTTACTTCCATGTTTGCTAGTGAGACAAAAGAATAAAGCCAAGACTTTCACTTTTTGCACAGTAAAACAAACAAATAACAACAAAACAGCAACAATTAGCTAAAACTTCCTTCTCTTCCTTTTCCCCAAGACAGCTGACTTCTTTGTTTCTCTCTCCCCTTCTCTCTTGCCTCAACAGTTACAGGGTAATTTAACTATGAATTCTCTAGTTAGGGAAGAGAGACATTAACCATTTCTTCTCAACTTCCTTGGTTGGAGAGGATAGGGCTTGCTGTTTACAAGCTGGCTGCATGCTGCCTAAATTGTTTGTCCTTTAATTTTCTTGTCTCAGTTTCCCTATTCCTCCTGCCCAGGAATTTTCCTAGCTTCTCACTATCCTGTTACAATTGCCAGTGGCTACTTTTCTTGCCACAGGATTATTTGGAGGCTAGGGCACAAAAGAATAAAAATAAATAACAAGAGGGGGCTAGATTTCAACATTCTCTCTGAGTTCAAAGTTACATTTTCCACTCTTAAGTCACTACAAGAAGACTTCTCCTGGAGCTCTTTTTGTGCTCAGTTACCCACTTCCAGTGCATTGAGCTGAGATAGCAGATATAAGTGTGTGGGGGGTGGGGAGGGAGGGGTGGGGAAAGGGGATGAATGATAAACCCACTACTGATTCTGTGGTATTTCAAATTCTGTCCTTCCCCAAGCCTCATGCTACTATCTACTTTACAGAGTCTTTCAATGGTGGCTCCATACATTCTTTGCAAATTTTATAGCTTCGTTCAGTGGGAGAGAAAGGGTGGAATATATTTACTTCCTCTTCCCTGAAACTTGACCCTTTGATCAGTGGCTTTTCAATTTTGGAATTTCTAGCCCTGTAGTTTACTCACACAGCTAGATCTATTGAGTAACAAAGGATAATCTACCATGTCAAAAGCTTACACTTCAACAGAATATCTTTTATTAATGTATTTAAAATATAATTATTTACTTTATGATATGCCATTCATATTCCTTGGTAAACATGGAGGGAGGGAATTGTCAGGATTTGTCTGAAACCATTTCTTAACCCAGTTTTATTGTCAAGAAATATCCATTTAGGAAGAAACTACCAACCCTCTCCCAACCCTGAACCTATGATTGGCTAGCCCAGCACCACATCAGAATTACTTATCCTGCTGCTCTCATCTAAGTGTGTTTATGTTAATAAGTATGTCCACAGTTCCAGTACCAAAAAGAATTGAAAACTACAAAACTTGGCAAGTCTGGGCCCATACCTAAATTCTAGAGTACTTGAGAACTCTATGCCCTAGAGGTACACGAAGCCAGCTGGCTGGAACCTGCTTCCAGATTCATTCCTGCCAGCCTTTTTTCCTATAGACTGGGTCTTGTTCTTCCTTTTCTCTAGTTCTGAGATAATTCTTAGAACTACCTGGCTCTGTAACCAACCTCCCCACTTCCTATTCCAAAGCAAGTCTGTGTCCTTTGTCTTTAGATTAGGTTCTCCTTGTTGATAAATTGGACTGAATTTGTTCACTTTTGCTATTTGGATTTTTTATTGGTAGAACAATTCTCCCACTTTCTATTTATGATAACTTTACTATCGGCTTTCTCCCTTAATGCATTAACTAGCTAAGAAAAAATATCTACACTAATAAGAGAGAAAGATTCAAATTGATCTTACCTTCATGACATCCATCAGCGAATCAGGAGTGAGTATGCAAATTAGTGGGATAAAGATGGAGCAGCCACAGAGTCAGCCAGAACAAGTGGGAGGCTTGGGTTTCCCTGGCAACTAAGAAAGCCAAGCTTCCTGCCCACCTGGGATGGCTGCCAAAGGAGGGGCCTGTGGGCAGTGGACATAGAGCCAGCCTAGGCATGTGGGATGCTTGGGTTGCAGTCGCCCAGGCTGGTGGCTGAGGGAGGGGCCTGCAAATGGCCCTCAGCCCCTTACCCAGGCTAGCCACACCCCAGGAGATGAGGATCCCTGATGGGGGAGTGACCAGCCTGCAAACAGCACTCAGCCCCTCACCCAAGCTGGCCATGCTCCCTTAGCACGGACCTTTAACCCATGGGGGTGTGGCTGGCCTGAAAACTATCCCAGCCCCTTGCCCAGCCCAGCACCATCCACCCTGGGGACTCCCACCCCAATGGGGCCATGGCCGGCCTGCAAACCATCACAGGCCCCTTGCACAGGCCGCCCTGTCCTTCAAGGGAACCCCCAACCTGATCCAGGACACCCTTTAGAACAAACCAGCCAGCCCCCACCCATGCACCAGGGCTTTATCTATACTAATAAAAGGGTAATATGCTAATTAGACTGGGAGACTTTCCAGGTGACCTTCCAGATGTTCTTCTTGACAAAGCCATGGTGGCAGGGCTGAGGCAGAGGTTGTTAGGGGCCAAGAGGGAAGGACAGTGGGTGATCAGTCCAGAATGGGATGGCAGTTGGGGGTGATCAGGCCAGTGGAGGGAGGGGAAGTTGGGGTGATCAGGCCAGCAAGCAGAGTGGTTAGAGGCAATCAGGCAGGCAGGCAGGTGAGCAGTTAAGAGCCAGCAGTCCCAGATTGTGATAAGGATCGGGCCTAAACCAGCAGTCAGACAATCTTTGAGAGGTCCCAGATTGGAGAGGGTACAGGCTGGGCTGAGTCACACCCCATGTGCATGAATTTCATGCACCAGGCCCCTAATTAAATAATGATAAGCATCATTTTTTCTAGTTCCTAATTTTTTTTAGGGGAAATAGTATTTTTTTTAATTTCATAAATATTTATTGTTCAGATTATTACAGTTGTTCCTCTTCCCTCCCCCTTAGTTCCCCTCCAACTGGTCCCACCCTCTGCCCTTACCTCCCCCACCACTGTCCTCATCCATAGGTGTATGATTTTTGTCCAGTCACTTTCCGCACCCCCCACATTCCTTTCCCCTGTAGAATTGTCAGTCCACTCCTTTTCTATGGCTCTGATTCTATTATATTCACTAGTTTATTCTGTGCATCAGATTTTTGATTCACTTGATTTTTAGATTCACGTGTTGATTGATATGTATTTGTTGTTCATAATTTTTGTCTTTACCATATTCTTCTTTTTGCTCTTCTTAAAGAATACCTTTCAGCATTTATATAATACCAGTTTGGTGGTGATGAACTCCTTTAGCTTTTTCTTATCTGTGAAGCTCTTTATCTGCCCTTTAATTCCAAATGATAGCTTTGCTGGGTAGAGTAATCTTGGTTGTAGGTTCTTGCTATTCATCACTTTGAATATTTCTTGCCACTTCCATCTGGCCTGCATAGTTTCTGTTGAAAAATCAGCTAACAATCGTATGGGGTGCTCCTTTTGAAGGTAATTAACAGTTTTTCTCTTGCTGCTTTTAATATTTTCTCTCTGTCTTTTGCTCTTGGCGTTTTAATTATGATGTGTCTTGGTGTGGTCCTCTTTGGATTCCTTTTGTTTGGGGTTCTGTGTGCTTCCTGGACTTGTAAGTCTATTTCTTACACTAGGTGGGGGGAGTTTTCAGTCATTATTTCTTCAACGGTTTTCAGTATCTTGCTCTCTCTTTTCTTCTGGCACCCCAATAATTCTGATGTTGGTACACATGAGGTTGTCTCAGAAGCTCCTTACACTATCTTCACATTTTTTAATTCTTTTTTCTTTTTGCTATTCCAATTGAGTGTTTTTTTATCTTTGTATTTCAAATGTTTGACTTGATTCTTCCGTTCCTATGGTCTGCTGTTAGGTCTCTGTATAATATTTTTTATTTCAGTCAGTGTATGTTTAATTTCTAGTTGGTCCTTTTTCATATCCTGGAAGGTCTCACTAAATTTATCGGCCTTTTCTAGGAAATCCTTGAAAAACCTTATAACCATGGTTTTGAATTCTATATCCAGTAATTTGCTTTCCTCTATTTCTTTCATTTGTAATTTGTTTCTTTGTACAGTAGTACCTCGAGATACAAGTGCCCTAACATATGAGATTTTTGAGATACGAGCCGTCGAGCGAGCGATTTTTGCTTTGAAATACGAGCAACATTTGAGATAGGAGTAATCGTGCGGATTGGCCGGCTGCACATGACCCACCAGTTTACCATGACTCGAGCATCTCATAGTTTCCCACGCCTCAAGGTTACGGAATGAATTAAACTTGTGTTTCGAGGTACCACTGTATTCACATTTTCTCTGTTTCCCTGAGTTGGTAGAGTACCTTTGTGTGGTAGGTGTCCTATATGGCCCAGTGGCTCAGCCTCCCCGGTTACCTGAGGTGGACACTCTTGGAGCACCCCTTTTTGGACTGTGTGCACAGCCTTGTTGTAGTTAAATCTTGATTGTTGTTGGTATCACTAAGAGGAATTGACCTCCAGGCCAATTGGCTGTGAGGGTCAGCTATGTCTACGCTGGGAGAACTTCTGTGCTGGAGACACTCTTATGAGACAAGACTTGCAAAATTGCAAAAGCCTCTGTGCTCAGTTTGGATGGGGCAGAGTCTTAGGGCAGAGCAGACAGGGTTGGCTTTCTGTCAGCTCTGTCCTATGAGGCCCCTGGGACTCAGTGTCCCTCAGTAATCACTGCAAGCACCTCTGAGAGCCCTTGAGTTTCACCTGCTGCCAGATAGTCCCGTTTCTTCCCGAATAAGCCTGGGTTCCCTGAGTTTCACCCAGGACTGGAGTTTAGCGCAGTCAGGAGCTTCCATTTCCCTCCTGCTTGAGAAAGCCAGCCACACACTCAGCAGTCAGTCCTCTCTGTGCTCAAGCACCTCTGGACCTCTGCCTCCCACAGCTCCCTGGAGTCTCAGTGTTCTTTTTTCTTTTTGCTATTCCAATTGAGTGTTTTTTTATCTTTGTATTTCAAATGTTTGACTTGATTCCTCCCGAATGAGTCTGGGTTCCCAGATTCTCACCCAGAACTGGAGTTCAGTGCCATCAGGAGCTTCCATCTCCCTCCCACTTGAGAAAGCCAGCTGTGCACTCAGCTGCCAGTCCTCTCCGCGCCTCTGTACCTTAGCCTTTTTCAGCTTCTCTGAGTCTCAGTGTGCTTTTCTCTTTCCTTCCAGTTATAGAATTTCCATTCAGCCAGCTTTCCTGTGGTTCTGGATGGTGTCCGTTCTGTCTTTTAGTTGTAGTTTTGAAATTGTTGTGCAGGGCAGCAGTGTAGGTATTTACCTAAATCGCCATCTTGGTTTCTCTCTTGTTCCTAATTTTAATGAGACTAACTATAGTTTCACCTACTATTTATTAATGTAATATATTTTATTAATAGATTTTTATAATTTTATTAATGTAATGTATTATATTAATAGATTTTGTTATATTATTCTATGCTAAGATATATCTTGATTGATTTTGGTGAATTATTCCTTTATAAAGACTGTTCAATTTTATTTTCTGACATTTCATTTATGAGTTTGCATATATAAATATATTCCTAAATAAGACTTATTTATATTTTCCTGTAAGTCACTTTTACTTCGAGATAGAGCACAGCAGGCATTTTTCTAAGATAATCATAGATAAAGCATACAGGCACTTTTTTTATGGAAGAGCTCATTGTGATCGATATCTGTTGTTTCTAATGACCCCAAATCTATTTCTTCTTCTTCTTAGCATGCACCTAATTTCCTTAATGTCATTTGGGGAAAACTGATACCTTTTTACACCAATTGCCTAGCTAATCAACTCACTCCTTCAGTTAATAGGATTTAATTCAGTGGTTCTCAACCTTTCTAATGCTGCGACCATTTAATACAGTTCTTCCTATTGTGGTGATCCCCAACCATAAAATTATTTTCTTTGCTATTTCATAACTGTAATTTTGCTACTGTTGTGAATTGTAACGTAAATATCTGTGTTTTCTGATGGTCTTAGGCGACCCTGCTAGCAATTCTCAACCTGTGGGTACATGAATAGGCACATGATTCAATGGAATGAAATTATAGAATTCTTACTAAAACTGTTAGGAGAAGTGCATGTTATAAGATATGTTGAAAGGTTAGGACATGGGCCTAGAACTATTGGGAGCCCTCTAGGTATCATCAGTAAGGAACCTGAACAAGAACAGATTTTAAAGAGAAAAAAGGAGAGCCAACATATGGACAAAGAGAGCTCCTGACAAATTACTCCTCTGGATAGAGCTAGTTGCTCTCAGATTTTTATGTTTTATGAGCCAATAAATTCCCCTTTGAAAGTGTCAATGTAAGAAACATTAAAACCTATAGAGAATTTTTGTGAGTTTATTTGAGTCTAACTGGAGCAATTGCCAGAAAGCAAAATCTCAATGTATTGAGATTATGCTCCAGAAAATGGCAGTTTTGCATCTTATTTTATACATCACAATTAAAAAAAAAATGTAAGTGGGTTACATGAAATCTATTGGTGATAGGTTGGAGAGATGAGAGAAAGCAAAGTGGGGAAAGCTCTGAGATTGGATAAAAAGTAAAATTATATATATATAACATAAGTGGGTATAGGATAGTTAATAGTCAACAATTAATTCAATAACAACTAGGGGATTTGTGCTCTCTGTTCTGTTGCGGTTCTTGTGATTTGAGGGTTCCAGAAAAAAGAAATTACTTTGACATTCCAAAAGTATATCATTGTACAATCAAAAAAAAAAGTAACAGACAGATTTAATTAAGGTAAAGACTGACTTTATTCAGGGAAGATTTTAGCCTAGGATATGACTACCTGCCATAAACTGCTTTTAGTTAGTAAGTTTTAATTTCAGACCATTTTTTTATGCTACTTTAGGTTTATGAGCTTGTAAGGCCACCACACAGGCCTATCCTAAGATTGTCAGGTTTAGCAGATGGTCCCTTTTGGTCCACAAAGAAAACCATGAAATATTTGAAACATACAGGTCCAAATAGAGAATAATAATATGATGAACACTTCATTTTGTCAAATATGTTAAGGATCATACTTTAGATGTTTTTAATATAAAGCACTAAACATTAAAGAAAAATCTGAGATATCCTATGTGCTCCTGCCTGATATCTCCTCACCCCAGAGATTCAGAATTCAAGGTTTGCCATGCCCATAAAAGACATTATTTTTGTTTTTACTACATATTATATATCCTTAAGCTCCTTTTATAGATTTTTAAACTTTATAATTTTATCAAATTACACAGATACCTCTGAAACGACATTTTTATTCAGTTTTATGTTTTGGAGATTTAACTATGGTGTGAGATATAGCTGTAGTTCATTTAAAGTACTGTATTCTAACTTCCATAAAGTTTTGTATTCATCATTCTCTCTCAGATATTTCCTATATTTTGCTAGTATATTTTCTTTTCTCTTATGCCAGGTTGAGTTTGAGTTCCCCTTACTTGCCAACCAAAGACTCCTGATTGATCCATTCAGCAAACCTCTAAACACAACCTCTGTCTCTCTCTCTCTCTTCAAGGTGCCTATAATCCTAACCATAGCATCAATCTTGGGTAAGGCATTGCTTTTGTATGTCTCTCATTAAAAAAAGGTATTATCCAAGAAGAGCCAAAGACCAACACATCACATGCTTCGGGGAGCTATCTTCTAAAATAATACAGGGTCCTGGGTGGAGAGCAATAAGTAACTCTTCATGTGAGACCTTGAAGAGAACTGGCTTGAGCTGGGTTGTCATTGGGGAGACTCTGGGAATCCATTATTGGCCTAAGAGCACTAGGCATCCGAAAAGCCTTCAGAACTTTGCTTAGAGAGAAACACATGTAAGGTCAACTTCATTTATGAAAGAAAGCAAAGTCTAATCAGACAGACCTGGTTTCAAGGCTTTATTTAGTCACTTGCTGTCTTTGTGACCTGAAGCAAGCCATTCGAGTTTCTGAGCCTTCATAGCTTCATTTGTAAAATGAGATGAATTTTACTGCCTTGAAATGTTTATTGTATTATATGATGTGATGAATATATAGTTTCAGGTGACCAACAGATCCTCACTGATGATATTTATTAATATTATTAATTCAGCCAGTCCCATCAGTCAGGTTGGTGATTCCCTAGGGATTTTACTATGGAATGATGCCTTGAGAATGGTTTGCCTTGGGCCAGGTTGCAAAGCTGGACTTAAAGAGACATTTATCAGAGGGTTACTTTTTTCTTCCAACAAGAACATCTCTTAGAAGTCTGAAGATTTAAAGTAAATTACCTAATATGACATCAATTCTCCTAGCTTTTAACACAGGAAAATATTAAGTTAAAAGGAACTTGAGGAGCAACTAAAAGGAGTAGGGAACAAGTAATATGAAGAAAAGGGGCAGAACGAAAAGGTGGAATTTCCAATTCTTTTTTTTTCCAATTCTTTTATTTGAAACTTATGGAAAGGGTTTACAAGGGTCAAATATATTTGGGGCTAATTTTATATTTGTGTATGAGCCTCAGGCCAGGTAATGTGTGGCTCTCTGATGCCTTTTCAAGCTATTGCCCATCCTTCAGTTACTACATCATTCAGGTACTGAAGGCATATAGATCTCTTGGAAAACAACATTTCCTAATGATAGAGAAAGCCAGAGAAAATGGTCACATGATGACATGAAAGGAAACAGGGACTGATATTTTCATAAGAAAAGCTCTCCACAACCCTGCCAATACTTCCACCTCTCTCTAGACTGTTTCTGAACCTAACTTCTGGGACCCTGCCAGCCACCTTGTGCAGCCCCAGGCTTTTCACCTCACTCACCTGTTCATATCACTACTGCAGCTCACAAGCTACCAAAACATAGCTGATGAGTCACTGGTGATTGCTGACAGTAAAACTGTCTTCAGAGACAGGAGAGCACTTGTCTATGTACCTGTGTTTAGGTAGCCCGCATGTCCTGGAATGAATGCAACCAGATGATAACACACTTTAGTGCTGAAGAAGATTCAGCTTCCTCTGGAAGTGGGCTCTAGTGATCACATCTTCATTGTAGGGATCTCAGGTGATCTCACTATTCCTGCCCAGTACTCATTAGAAGGAAATTGGGAGATAGTGGAGGCATTTTGCCAATTTGGACAAATTAAGGATAGTCCCTTCATTGGGGGAAAAGGAGAGATGTCCTTCCCTATGTTTGAAAGGCAATTGGTAATCAAATTTTGGCTACATTTTCAGTCCTTTGAGAATGTAATTAGAGTTGCTGATATGTTTAAAGTTGAAATGGAAGTGAGCTCCAAGAAAAGCTTGAAAGTCTCAATGCTCTTCAACCCTTTAGAAATGCATAAAACTGTAAAATTATCAATGCTGGTACCCTTCAAGAGATTCTGATGTCATTGGTTTAGAATGGGCATAAGCTTCTAAAAAAAGTATTGTAATTTTTCAGATCATTGCAATGCACTATCAGGGATAGGATCCACTGAGACAGGGAATTTTACCACTTCAGTGTCTCATATATGTTGAGACAGTTACAGTGTAAAATGGCAATATTGGTGATTATGGGAGCAAGTTTCACATGAGTTAGTTTGAGCTTTGCTGAGAGAGTTATTATCACTTAGAATACATAATACCCATGGAACCCAATGAAAATTGGGCTGTGTGAGTAGGAGAGAACCCCACCTAGGAAAGACTGATGGGCTCTTAGAAGTCCCAGGAACAGGACCTAGGAGGTTTCTCTTCCTTCTCAAACCCCTAAATCACACCACTAATACAATCACTACATTTTCAATGGTATACGTATATACAATTAATATAAGCAAGTGTGCTTTGTGATTGAATGCAACACAGTAATAAAAACAGCTCACTGCATTGCTCCTGGTTAGAGAGCATACGCTGGCCTATACAACTCTTTGTCATTAGAAACTATTACACTGATTGATGGAGGGAGCAAAGAGGCTTCTGGAATGCTTGTAATGTTCTTTCTTATTCTAGATACTGGTTATACAGGTGTGTCCAGTTTATAAAAATTCATAGAGATATACATTTACAAATTTGCATTTTCAGTAAGTGTTTTATATTTCAATACAAAGTATTGAAAAAAATAAAAAACTGACTAACCACTGCTTCCTTTTGAGATGTATATGGCAGTTGGCTAGGTAACACTTACTCATGGAAAAATGAGTGTTGATGTTGAACACTTCCACTTACAGAGCTTGGGAGAAGGACAACAGGGACAGAGTGGGGATTGAAGAAAAACTGAAATTGCCAAGTCTGCCAGTTCTTTAGTGTTGAACTCCTGAGGAGATGCCTTTTTGTTTAGCAAAGTAATGTGTTTTTTCAAATATGCAGAGGTGAAACCCAGCCTGAGGAGGAAGTGGAGAGCTAATTGTTCTGCCCTGTACCTGAAGAGAATTACATTCCCAGAAGAGCTAAGGGTAAAGGGATCTAGAGAACCAAGGAATTGAAAGGGGCTAACTGAGGAAGGGTGAGGACTGAGGAAACTGTGTGATTGCAGTTTGGAGCCTGAGGAAAAGATGGCTGAAAAAAAAAAAAAAGAGAGAGATGCATTCTGGAAATGCAATGACAGAAAGACTTTTAAGAAAAGGGTATCTAATATTAATTTCAAATATTTTATGTGGCAACAATGAAAACCAGCTCCATCCCTCCAAATCTCCAGTAATATCTGTTGCTCTCACTACCCTGCTAATCACCTATCATGTATTACAAATCAGCCGATGAAGGGTAATGTAACTTCATAACCCAGAGAGAGTTTGGGTTGGTTTGAATATTTTAACTGGCTGTTGTATAACACTGAATTGAATTTTCTTCTAATGATGATATACATGCCTACAACTTGGTTTTTTGAGACCAGTCTCTCAAATTGTAAAATGGAAAGGTGTAAAATCTAATCTGGGCCC
This sequence comes from Lasiurus cinereus, assembly GCA_011751065.1. Classification (NCBI taxonomy): domain Eukaryota; kingdom Metazoa; phylum Chordata; class Mammalia; order Chiroptera; family Vespertilionidae; genus Lasiurus; species Lasiurus cinereus. Next base: position 8,826,746 of record JAAGEH010000032.1, read on the forward strand.
TTTGTGAGCTAACTTAATTCTGACACATACACTATAACTGCTATTCCAATGGTCAAATATAAATGATCAGTGTCTCACTGATGGCGGTGATGTGGAACAAAGAGTAGCTCAACTTGAGCCCTGGCCAGTCTGGCTCATTTGGTTGAAGCATTGTCCTGTACACCAAAAGGCTGGGGTTCAATTTTTGGTCAGGGCACATTAAACTAGGTTGTGTGTTTGATCTTTGGTTGGGTCATGTGTGGGAGGCAACAGATGAATGTTTCACTCTCACACTGATGTTTCTCTTTCTAAAATCAATAAAAGCCTGTCCTCAAAACCAAAAACAAACAAACAAACAATTTGTTAATATAAAAAACTTAAAGTTAGAGGATTATCTACATTTCTTGGGAAAGTTGCTTAATATCTCTAAATTTGTTTCCTCATCTATAAAATGGAGAAAAATAATTCTCAAGTAGGGATACTCTGAGACTTAACTAGAACAATGTGTTTGAAGTAAGTCTTTTAGAAAATGGCAAATAGTGAATAATAAATATTAACACCTTTCTTTCTTTCACTTATATAATATTGCATGTAGAAGTACATTATTTTCTTTTTTTTAAAAAGCCACAAAATAATTGTTAGTAAAATTTGTCAGAACTAAAATTTGTTGATTTGAAAAGCATGTCCTTCATAAGAGCAAACTTCTAGAAGCAGAAAACAATATTTTTATGCAGCAAATTAAAGTAATGGTTTCAGTGTAGTGATTTTTAACTGAGACTGATTTTTCCCCTGAGGGGACATTTGGCGAGGCCTAGAGACATTTTTGGTTGTCCCTACTAGCATTTGGTGAGTTGAAGACACAGATGCTGCTAAATATCACACAATGCACAGAACAGTCTCCTACAATAAAGACGTATCCAGCTCAAAATATCAATGGCACTATTGTTGAGAAACCGGTGGTAAGACAAGTTAGTCTGGTTAGTCTTGGTTTCCAACTTGGTTGATGCCTATACACATATTAATAGTCCCTTAACTTTAAAGTATTTTTTTGTTAGCCTGTGAACGCTCATAAAAAATGGAAATTTTAATTCTAAAGTGATTATATGTTTAATCCTATATATGTCACACACCTTTATTGTTCAGCCCCAGAAAAGTCTACAAAATACTATCACCACAGATTCTTCTCCTCACCCCATTAAAAGATTGTATTTTGTAAATTATTACCATTTTGAAACTTGTACAGATCTGCTTATCTCAAGCAATACTTGGTAAACAAAATTCCACTGTACTTAAGTCATTTCATAATTCAACAATGTAGATAGAGCTCTTTCCAGTGGAGGTGATTGCTTCAGAGTAAGAGCTCTCCTTCATACCAATTCTAAATTTTAATTTTAGAAATCAGAATGAAATAACCCAGAGCCAGAAAAAAAGCCTGTTCAGAAACATTTGTGTAATTGCACAATAATTGTCATAAGTATTCTTCCCAACTGCGAATTTAATGGACAAAGTAGTTGGTAACCTTGAACAGCTGAGCTATTAGTACTTTTGTTCAGTTCTTCATCTCCCATTGTCCACACCACTGCTGCTGCCATCCTATTACTGGCTCCTTCATAGAGCCTGGCCAGTCATAGTTGAGTCAGGCACAAAGGATGCTGAGAACATGGGATTGAACAAGCAGCATGAGTAATGGAGTGCAGTAATATGATCCTATAATTTATTTTTGTATTTTCACAGCACATTACTTGATCGTTTTAACAACCCAGTGCTGCGAGCAAGATAAGTAAGTTTATCCTTATCTTGTGTGTTTGTTACATGCTGTTGTATCAGCTCCAACTCGTGGTGATCCTTTGAATGAGTGATGGCCACAGTGATTTATCCTCAACAACCCTGCTCAGCTCCTGTAGATGCATGCCTTTGGCTTCTTTTAAGCCAATCAATCCCATAGTTGATTGTTCTCCTTTCCTGCAGCCTTCTATTTTTCCCACCATTATTATCTTTTCCAAAGAACCCTGCCTTCTCATGATGTGCCTGGAAAAAAAAAAATCTACAAACAGATCTATGAAATTTGACTGTCTTGCTCTAAATAATGCAGTGTCTAGGATCCAGAGCTCTGATCTTTTAACCTAGGAATCTGTACACTATAGGACACAAAAATATAAAGCCTACCTTATGGTCCTTTCCTTTGAGCTCTCTTTTTTTATTTTTATTTAAAGTATTTTTTAAAGAGAGAGAGGAAAGGAGAAAGAGAAAGAGAAACATCGATGTGAGAGCAGAACATACATGATGTGAGAGCAGAACATACATAGGCTGCCTTCTGCATGCCCCCTATGGGGTCGAGCTGGGCATGTGCCCAGATTGGGAATGATACCGGCAACCTTTTAGTTTAGGGGACAACACCCAACCAACTGAGCCACACTGGATGGATCTCCTTTGAGTTCTCTTGGTTTGCTTTGCTTATCTTAGTTGCAGGAGTGCAAAAGAGAACTAGAGATGCCTACCTGGTGTAGTGGGTCTGCAGATGGCAGAAAAGGGACAGAAATTCTTAATTGGAACAAAGTGATTTGAATTCATAGGCACTCTCTAAACCAAAAAGGACCAAACATAAAAAAAAAAAGTTTGGGAAAATGATTTATTTCCTAAAATGTCATTTTCAGATTATAATCAACCATCCTGGAAGTATTTTTTAAAATTAGCTTTAATAGAAAATAATAAATAGTTTAGTTCATGCATACTTTTACCCCATTACTCTAATTCAACCATATTACTGTGAGTTAATTTGCTTTTCTTCAGGGTGATTATTTTATTTTTATTTTTTTATTTAATAAATCTATATTGTTCAGATTTTATTACAACTGTTCCTCTTTTTTCCCCCTTAGCTCCCCTCCACCTGAATCTCATCCCACCCTCTTACCTTACCTCCCTCCCACTGTCCTCATCCATAGGTGTATGATTTTTGTCCAGTCTCTCCCTGCACCCCCTCAGCCCTTTCCCCTCGAGAATTGTCAGTCCATTCCCTTTCTATGGCTCTGATTCTATTATATTCACTATTTTATTCTGTTCAACAGACTTTTGATTCACTTGATTTTTAGAAACACTTAATAGATATGTATTTGTTGTTCATAATTTTTACCTTTACCACTTTCTTCTTTTTGCTCTTCTTAAAGAATGCCTTTCAGCATTTCATATAATACTGGTTTGGAGTTGATGAACTCCTTTAGCTTTTTCTTATCTGTGAAGCTCTTTATCTGTCCTTCAATTCTGAATGATAGCTTTGCTGGGTAGAGTATTCTTGGTTGTAGCTTCTTGCTATTCATCACTTTGAATATATCTTGCCACTCCTGTCTGGTCTGAATAATTTCTGTTGAGAAATCAGCTGACAATTGTATGGGTGCTCTTGTAGGTAATTAACTCTTTTTCTCTTACTGCTTTTAATATTCTCTCTTTGTCTTTTGTCGTTGGCATTTTAATTATGATGTGTCTTGGGGTGGTCCTCTTTGGATTCCTTTTGTTTGGGGTTCTGTGTACTTCCTGGACTTGTAATTCTATTTCTTTCACCAAGTGGGGAAAGTTTTTCAGTCATTATTTCTTCAAATAGGTTTTCAGTATCTTGCTCTCTTTCTTTTTCTGGCACTCCCATAATTCGGATGTTGGTACACTTGAGGTTATCTCAGAGGCTCCTTACATTATCTTCACAATTTTGGATTCTTTTTTCTTTTCCGATTGAGTGTTTTTTGCTTCTTTGTATTTCAAATCTTTGACTTGATTCTTGTGTTCCTCTAGTCTGCTGTTAGGTCTCTGTATAATATTTTTATTTCAGTCAGTGTATGTTTAATATCTAGTTGGTTCTTTTTCATCTCCTCTTGGTTCTCGCTAAATTTATCCATCTTTTCTAGGAAATTCTTGAAAAATAATTCACCAGTTTATTCTGTTCATCAGAATAAAACCTGTATGTTCAAAGTCACTAATTATCCGAGAGATGCAAATCAAAATGACAATGCAAAACCATCTCACACCTGTAAGAATGGCAATCATCAACAAATCAGCCAACAACAAGTGTTGGCAAGGATGCAGAGAAAAAGGAACCCTCGTGCACTGCTGGTGGGAATGCAGACTGGTGCAGCCACTGTGGAGAACAGTATGGAGTTTCCTCAAAAAACTAAAAATGGAACTCCCATTGGACCCAGCAATCCCACTCTTAGGAATATATCCTAAGAAACTAGAAACACCAATCAGAAAAGATTTATGCACTCCTATGTTCATAGCAGCACCATTTACAATAACTACAATTTGGAAACAGCCTAGGTGCCTGTCAGCAGATGAGTGGATCAGAAACCTATGGTACATCTACACAATGGAATTCTATGCTGCCATAAAAAAGAAGGAATTCTTACCATTTGCAGCAACCTGGATGGAACTGGTATATGCTAAGTGAAATAAGCATAAATCAATGAAGGAGAAGCACCACATGATCTCACTCATTTGTGGATAATAAAGAACATTATAAACTGATGAACAAAAAGATAGATACAGAGACAATAAAGCATCAAACAGACTGTCAAATTACAGCAGGAAGGTTAAGGAGAAGTGGGGTAGATAAGAGATCAACCAAAGGACTTGTATGCATGTATATAAGCATAACCAATGAACACAAGACACTGGGGGGTTAGGATATGCCTGGAGGGGGCAATGGGAAGATATGTATACATGTAACACATTAATAAAAAAATAAAATAAAATAAAATAAAGAATAAAACCTGTACAGTGGTTTTGAATTCTATATTCAGTCATTTGTTTTCCTCCATTTCTTTCATTTGTGATCTGTTTGTCTCCACATTTTCACTGCTTCCCTGAGTTGGTAGAGGAGCTTTATATACTAGGTGTCCTATATGGCCCAGGAGCTCTGCCTCCCCAGTTATCTGAGGTGAACACTCTTGTGGACTGTGTGTACAGCCTTGTTGTAGTTAAATCTTGATTGTTGTTGGTATCACTGGGGGGAATTGACCTCCAAGCCAATTGTGAGGATCAGCTGTGTCTATGCCAGGAGAACTTCTGTGCTGGAGTCAGCCTTATGATACAAGACTTGCAAAATTCCAAAAGCCTCTGTGCTAGGCTTGGATGGGGCAGAGTCTCAGGGTTAAGCAGACAGTCTTGGCTTTCCATCAGCCCTACTCTACATGGCCCCTGGGTCTCAGTGTCTCTCGGTAATTACTGCAGCCCTGTCTGTGCACACTTACGCTTGCACTGCTCCAGACCTCTGTCTTTTGTGTCTCCCCTGAGTTTCTGTACACTCTGGGGACCCATATGAGTCTGGGTCCCAGGGTCTCACCCGAAACTGGGGTTCAGTGCAGTCGGAAGTGAGTTCAGTGCAGTTGGGAGGTTCAGTCTTCCTTCCACTAGAGAAAGCCAGCAGCACAATCAGCATTCAGTCCTCTCTGCACACCCTGGTGTTCATGTCTCCAGACCTCTGACTTTCCCGGCTCCCCTGAGTTTCCATGCACTCCTCCATTTTTTCAACAGACCATACTTCCCCTGTATGAGTCTTGCACAGAAATGGGGTTCAGTGCAGTCGGGAGTATCCATCTCCCACTAGAGAAAGCCACACCGCTCATCCTCTCCATACATGTGTCTCTGTACCTCAGCTTTTTGCAGCTCCTCTGAGTCTCCCTGAGCCCCTCTCTTTCCTTCTAGTTGTAGAATTTCCACTCATCCAGCTTTCCTGTGGTTCTAGATGATGTCTGTTTTGAAATTGTTGTGTGAGGCAGCAGTTTAGGTGTTCACCTATGCTGCCATCTTAGTTTCTCCTCCAGGGTGATTATTTTAAACATTTGAAGGCAGTTTGTTCCAAATTGGCAATGCCATGATCTGAGTTTATATATTTATTTCCTTCATTAACTTTCTTAGCTATTCATTGTCCCTTGAAAGAATTTTTTCAGTTCCTTAACTTCCTTTTACTTTAATACTTAATGTAATTGTTTTCATACAGAGCATACAGGTCTTTTTTTATTTCTGAGAATGTGAAGCCACACTTGTCCATTTATAGGAAATCATTTTGATGAGGTTTTTTGTGCATGTATGTACAGGATGTAATTTTAGTTTTGTTTTTATTTGTTTTCAGAGGAGTTAAACATTTCACAACAAACTTTTAGTACTATTTAAAGTCAGGAATTTAGAAAATATAAAGCCACAAAATTATAAGTTGTCTTTATAACTATAAATGACAAAACCAGGAATGAAGTATTTCTGCAGCAGTGTAGAAGTCCTGAATTAACAAACAAAACTGTTACTCCTTTCTGCTACTGAATTTGAAAATTCATACCTTCAAAGACAGCAAAACTCTGAGTGAGTAGAAGTGAGTCATTCACTTCCTTCATAGTGAGAGAGGCTTTAGTTGGAAAATATAGAACTATTCTGTTCTGGTCTCATCTACTTCTAGGAGAAAACAAGGAGATAGTTATTTAAAGAGTCACTATGAACATACAAAACTTTAGCACAAATCAAGAGAGGCAGGAATATCATTGGATTTGCTTCAGTTCACCAGTTCTTTAGCATTTCAAACCTTGTCTATATTTGAATGATACAATAATGATTTCTTGTAACTAAATAGTTATTTTCTCATCTTCACTCCACTTTTGTAAGACAGTAATTTTTAAACTAAAAATTTTGTCGTTGATGACAAATGCCTGTTTCAGGGAACAGTAAGTTTATTGGGACCATATAAATCAGACTAAGAATCTCTCTCTCTCTCTCTCTCTCTCTCTCTCTCTCTCTCTCTCTCTCTTTCTCTTTCTCTGTTCTCTCTCACATGCAGAGAAATATTACCCACATATAAAACATACCTGTATAATTTAACAAATATACCAGTGCCACAATGCCAATGTAGATCACAAGTTAGAAATTTTCTAGCACAGCAGCCACCCATATGTGCAGTTCTTTCTACTTCCAATTCCACCTTTCCATTAGATGTCATTGTTTATTCCAACTTTTATGCTAATAATTTTTCCTTTCCTTTATATTTTTATCATATATTCATGCATCTATAAGTAATATGTTTAGTTTTGCTTCTTTTTAAATTCTTAAATGGAATCATATATTTTGCCTTTCTTTTTAAAATTTGTTTATAAGATGCAGTTACATTGTGTATAGCTGTAGTTAATGCAATTTTGTTATGTATAAGATTCAACTTTATAAATATACCACATTTTCTCCTTTTTGCAGATGATGAACATTTGGGTCTTTTATAGGTTTTTTTTTGTAATTGTATCAACAACACTGCTATGTATATCATTGAAAACGTATTTAGAATATAGCCAGAGTGAAATTTCTGAAACACAGAATAGGTATATCTTGAGCAATGTCATATAATTTTAAACCATCTCCCAAAATACATTTAACCAATTTAAGCACTCATTCATTCTGCATGTGAGTTGTTGTAGTTCACATCTTTTCCTGTTTTGGTATTGTAAAATTAGAGGCCTGGGAGAAGAATTCAGAATGCAGTTTTCTGGAAGTAAATATTATTTACCTCCCTCTTCATTGTTCTTTTATAAGAATGCCTGATTTAATATTAAGAATTATGACACATTCAAAGAAAGAAGACAATATGAACTATTATTGAAAAAAGAAGCAGTTAATTAAAGCAAATCCAGGCCTTGCTGTTGGGCATGTCAGACAAGGACTTTAAATGAACTATACCAAATATGTTAAAAAGATGTAGTGAACACTCCCCATTTAAATACCAACAGCATATTTCACAGACCTAGGAAGAACTCTCCAAAGATTCATCTGGAACAAAACAAACAAACAAAAGACCCTGAATACCACAGCAATCCTGAGAAAGAAGAATAAAGTAGGTGAGATCCCAGTACCAGATTTCAAGCTGTATTACAAAGCCTCTGTTTTCAAAACAGCTTGGTACTAGAACAAGAATAGACATATAGACCAATGAAATAGACTAGAGAATCCAAATATCTACCCAAAACACTACACTCCATTAATATTTGACAAGGGCGGCATGAATATACAATGGAGTCAAGACAGCTTCTTCAATAAATGGTGTTGAAAATTGGACAGATACATGCAAAAAAAAAAATGAAACTAGACCATCAACTTATACCACACACAAAAATTAACTCAAAATGATTCAGGACTTAAACATAAGCAGGAAACCATAAAAACACTAGAGGAATCCACAGGCAACAAAATCTCAGACATATGCTGAAGGAACTTCTTAACTGAAACTGCTCCTAGGGCAAAGGAAGCTAAAGAGAAAATAAACAAATGGGACTACATCAAAATAAAAAGCTTTTTCACAGCAAAAGAAACCATCAACAAAACAACAAGAAATCCCACTGTATGGGAGAACATATTTTTTTTTCTTTTTTTAATTAAATCTTTATTATTCAGATTATTACATTTGTTTCTCTTTTTTCCCCTCCATAGCTCCCCTCCACCCAGCTCCCAACCCTGCCTCTACCCTTACCTCCTTCCCATTGACCTCATCCATAGGTGTATGATTTTTGTCCAGTCTCTCCCTGTACACCCCTCACCCATTTCCCCTAAAAATTATCAGTCCACTCTCTTTCTGTGCTCCTGATTTTATTATATTCACCAGGTTATTCTGTTCATCAAATTTTTAATTCACTTAATTTTTAGATTCCCTTGTTGATAGATATATATTTGTTGTTTATAATTTTTTATCTTTTAACTTTTTCTTCTTCCTCTTTTTGAAAAGTACCTTTCAGCATTTCATATAATACTGGTTTGGAGTTGATGAACTCTAGCTTTTTCTTATCTAAGAAGCTCTTATCTGCCCTTCAGTTCTGAATGATAGCTTTGCTGGATAGAGTATTCTCAGCTGTAGATTCTTGCTATTCATCACGTTGAATATTTCTTGCCACTCCCATCTGGCCTGCATCGTTTCTGTTGAGAAATCAGCTGTCAGTCATATGGGTGCTCCCTTGTAGGTAATGAACTGTTTTTCTCTTGCTGCTTTTAATATTCTCTCTTTGTCTTTTGCTCTTGGTATTTTAATTATGATGTGTCTTGGTGTAGTCCTCATTGGATTCCTTTTATATGGGGTTCTGTGTGCTTCCTGGACTTGTAGGTCTATTTCTTTTACCAGATGTGGGGAGTTTTCAGTCATTATTTCTTTAAGTAAGTTTTCAGTATCTTGCTCTCTCTCTTCTTCTGGCACCCCCACAATTCTGATGTTGGTATGATTGAAACTGTCCCAGAGTCTCCTTACATTATCTTCACATTTTTGGATTCTTTTCTCTTCTTGCTTTTCCAGTTGAGTGTTTTCTGATTCTTTATATTTCAAATTTTTGACTTGATTCTTGCCTTCCTCTAGTCTGCTGTTAGGTGTCTGTATAATATTTTTTATTTCAGTCAGTGTATGTTTAGTTTCTAGTTGATCATTTTCCATCTCTAGTTGGTTCTTTTGCATCTCCTCTTGGGTCTCACTAACTTTATCCAATTTTTCTATGATATTCTTGAAAAACCTTATATGCGTGGTTTTGAACTCTATATCCAGTCATTTGTTTTCCTCCATTTCTTCTGTTTGTGATCTCTTCCCTTGTTCTGGCATTTTAACTATGCCAGGAGAACTTCTGCGTTGGATTCAGCCTTATGATACCAGACTTGCAAAACTGCATAAGCCTCTCTGTTGAGCTTGGGATGGGTGGAGTCTCAGGGCTTAAAGAACCTCCTTGCCTACCAGTCGGCCCCGCCCTCCACAGCCCCTGAGTCTCACGTACTGGGTAATCGCTGGAGTGGTCCCAGTGAGCGCACACGCTCTCTCTTTTAGTGCCTCTAGACCGCTGCCTTTCCAGCTCCCTTGTGCTCGGGGACCACCCGAATCTGAGGTTTAGTGGAGTTAGAAGTGACACAGTTGGGATGCTTTGTCTCCCGCCCTCTTGTGAAAGCTAGCAGCACAATCAGCAGTCGGTCCTCTGTGCGCAGTACTGTGTGTTCTGTCCAACTTTACCCTCCTGCAACTCCCCCAATTTTCATGCACTTCTCCCTTTTCACAGTCCAAACTCTCCCCTTATGAGTTTCAGCTGGACTTGGGGTTTAGTGTCGTAGGATAAGGGGTTCAATGCTGTTGGGAGGGGAGAACATATTTGCAAATGTTATCACTGATAAAAGTTTAATGTCCAACATCTACAGGCAACATATACAAGTTAATAAAAGGAAAATTTATGATCCAATTTAAAAAAAATGGGCAACGGACCTAAAGAGAGTATTTTTGAAAGAAGACAGAAGGAAGGCCAAGAGACACATGAAAACATGCTCAAAGTCACTAATTATCTGAGAGATGCAAATCAAAATGACAATGTAATACCATCTCACACCTGTAAGAATGGCAATCATCAACAAATCAACAAAAAAGTGTTGGCAAGGATGCATAGAAAAAGAAACCCTCGTGCACTCTTGGTGGGAATGCAGACAGGTGCAGCCACTGTGGAGAACAGTATGGAGTTTCCTCAAAAAACTAAAAATGGATCTCCCATTTGACTCAGCAATCCCACTCTTATGAATATATCCTAAGAAACTAGAAACACCAATCAGAAAAGATATATGCACCCCTATATTCATAGCAGCACAATTTACAATAGCTACAATTTGGAAACAACCTAGGTGCCCATCAGCAGATGAGTGGATCAGAAAACTGTGATACATCTACACAATGGAATTCTATGCTGCCATTAAAAAGAAAGAATTCTTACCATTTGCAGCAACCTGGATGGAACTGGAGAGCCTTATGCTTAGTGAAATAAGCCAGTCAATGAAAGAGAAGCACCACATGATCTCACTCATTTGTGGATAATAAAGAACATTGTAAACTGATGAACAAAAGGATAGACACAGATGCAGTAAAGCATCAAACAGACTCAAATTACAGTGGAAATATTAGGGAGAGATGGGGTAGATAAGAGATCAACCGAAGGACTTGTATGCATGCATATAAGCATAACCAATGGACACAAGCTAATGGGGGTTAAGGCATGCATGGGAGTAGGGGAGCACAATGGGAAGATATGTACACATGTAAACAGTAATAAAATTTTTTTTAAAAAGATGTAGTGAAAAGATAGACACTGCATAACAAATGGACAATGTCTACAAAGAGCTGGCATAAAAGAGAAACAAATAGAAATGTTATAAATAAAAGTTAACAGAGATGAGAATTACTCAGTGGATTTAACAGACTGGACACAGCAGAAGAAGAAAAAGATCCAGTGAGCTTATAGACAACTCAATTAAAATTATCTGAATACAACCAAAGGAGAGAAAGAAGTGGTTTAAAAAGATAGACAATCTGAGTTTTTGGGGGGACAATTACAATCATAGTCTAATATTATAATCAGAGACCCAGAAGGAGAGCAGAGAGAGTGGGACATAGAAAAATTTGAAGAAATAATGATTAGCAAATTTATTCAATTGATTAATAATATTAACCCACAGATTCAAGAACCTGAGTGGACTTCAAGCAAGATATGCACAAAAAAAACTGTTCCTACACACATCGGAGTAAAACTGCTAAAAAGCAAAGACAAAGAGCATATCTTAAGATTGGGAGGAATCCGCGAAACAGGAGTGGTCCTCCTGCTGACACAGGGCAGCTGCACTACCTGATTTTGACTCTAGGCACATGGATATGGACAGTCTGTTTCCCACAGCACATGGACAACCAGTCCTCCCACCATAAAACGTGGCTATACCACCTAACTTTGACTCTAAGTGTGCACTCTGTTTTGGATGGCACAGGATTGGGCCTTCTGCCAACACAGGGTGGGTGGCTGTGCAACCCGGCCCCCCAAGCATACTGGAGACCTTGATTCTCTGTTCAAGAGACAGCACTGAGCACCATTGACTTGAGTCTTGGCACACACATGTGGGGACGATGTTTCTGATCATGCATCCACAGGATCCCTGATTCTCAGTGTGACTCCAGTTATCAATGCACATGTGCACAGGGACCCTGATTCACATTGCAAGGTTGCACCAAGTGACAGAGATTCCAATACTCAATTTTCAGCATGTGCACATGGGGTCTCTGACACCTGGCGCACCATTAGGAGACTCTGATTTTCAGCACACACCTGCGGGAACTTTTTTCAGTGCAGTGCATGCAGGGTCTCTGGTTCTAGGTGTGTGCACAAGGCCACACTGAGCACTAGTGATTCTGATTCTCAGTGTGTGTGGCTCACACCAACCCATGGCAGCCACACATCTTGGTGTCAGAACTCTTCAGTGACACTCTCAGGCCCCCACAATTTGGCATTTGGGTCTTCTGGTGATAGTTAGAATGGGAAGACAATGAAACAATCCCCAAGAGAAAAAGAGGAATTGCCAAGAAAGAAAATAAGTGAAACTGAGGCATGCAACATGACAGGAAAAGAATTCAGAGTAATGGTCATACAGTTCATAAACGGGATGGATGAGAAAATTAAAACGTATGCAAAAATCAGGAAAAAATCAAAAGTGACATAGCTACCATCAAAAACTCTATGAAGGGTTCAACAATAGACTAGAATAAGCAGAGAACCAAATTAGTGAGTTAGAAAATAAGGTAGAGAAATGAGCCCAATCTGAACACCAACTGGAGAAAATAATTGAAAAGCAGGAGAAGAACCTAAGGGAACTTTGGTACAACATGAAATGAAGTGCCAAAGGATATAATAAAGGTGCCAGAAGGACAAGAAGAATAGCAAGGTTTAGAGAATCTATTTGGGTAAATAATGACAGAAAACTTCCTTGATATGGAGAAGAAAAAAGTCTAAGAAGTACAGAGAATCCCAAGCAAGATGAATTCCAGAATACCCAAACCAAGTCATGTTATTATTACAATGGCAAATGTTAATGACAAGAGAGAATCTTTTTTTTATATATATTTTCTCAGCTTTATTAGAGCAAATTGATACTATAAATTAACATAAATCATTTAAATAAATAGTATATTTAAATTGAACAAAATCATACTTTTAGAAATATACAACTTGGGGTGGTGAACACACAATATAATATACAGATGATGAATTATAAAATGTACACCTGAAACCCATATAATTTTTTAAAATATATTTTTACTTATTTCAGAGAGGAGGGGGTAGGGGAAAGAGAGATAGAAACATCAATGATGAAAGAAGATCATTAATTAGTTGCCTCCTGCACACCCCCCACGGGGAATTAAGCCTGAAACCCAGGCAGTACCCTAACTGGGAATAGACCCGTGAACTCCTGAGCCACCCTGGCAGGGCTGAAACCTATATAATTTTAATATTTAAATCATCAGGTAAACCAACATCACCCGATAAATTCAATAAAAAAATAAAATAAAATAGGCACATATTTTTGATAATTTAATTTTAAAAATATACATTTATACACATACTAGTATATCACATAGATTGCCCCAGATTTGTGCTCTTTTTATCAATTATAGTTTGAGATTTCTCTTTTTATCCAAGGAATAATGACAACCCAGCTAATGAATAGTTAATAATTAGTAAATCCTCATAGCTGTATACCAATAGTCACAAAGACTTTAAATTATGAATGGTTATATTGCAAATAAACAAAACAAAAAAATGGCCCAAATTTACTTGCCCAGATCTGTGTAGTAAGAGCTTGAGATTATGCTCCTCACACTTGGTAAGGGTAATAATTCAAACTGTCTAAATGAGGTACCTACAGTGTGTACCTGTAATTAGTTTTCCTAATTGGCACTGGGTGTGGAGGGAGGGGGGTTGGATTGATGACTCCTTATTTACTTTGTTCAAGAGCTGACAAGAGAGAATCTTAAAGGCTGAAAGAGAGAGATGGTTACCTACAAAGGATCCCCCATCAGATCATCAAATGATTTCTCAACAGAAACACATCAAGCTATAAGGGAAAGGAATGAAGTATACAAAGTAATGCAAAACAAAGGACTGAATCCAGGAATATTTTATCCAGCAAGACTATCAATCAAAATTGAAAGGGAAATCAGGAGCTTTACAGACAAAAAAGGCTAAGGGAGTTACTACCAAGCCAGCAATGCAAGAAATGCTAAAAGGAATACTGTAAAAAGAAGAAATAGAAATGGAGGAAGGAACACAGGCATAAAGCACAGAAATGGCTACAAACTAGTATCTACCAATAATCACATTAAACATAAATGGATTCAATTCTCAAATCAAAAGACATCAAGTGACTGAATGGATAAGAAAACATGACCCATATATATGCTGTTTACAGGGGACCAACTTTAGAACAAGAGACTCATACAGACTGAAAGTGAAGGAATGGAAGAATATCTATCAGGCAAATGGAAATTAAAAAACAGTGCGGGGGGATAGCAATACTTACATTTGACAAAATATATCTGAAAGTGAAGACCATAACAAGAGATAAGGAAGGCCACTTCATAATTCTAAAGAGATTGATACAACAAAGAGATATAACTCTGGTAAACATATAGGCACCCAAAGCAGAAGCACCAAAATAATTTAAAAAAAACAAAAAACTTCTAAACAATATCAGGGAAGAGATTGACAGCAATATAATCATAGTAAGAGACTTTAATATCTCATTAGCATCACTGGATAAATTCTCTAGACAAAAAAAAAAATGACAAAGAAACAGCAATTTTAAATGACTCACTAGATCAGATGGACTTAATCAACATCTTTAAAACATTCCACCCCAAAACTACAAAATATACATTCTTCTCAAGTGCACATGGGACATCTTCAAAGATAGATCATATATTGACACACAAGAAAATTCTCTCCAAATTCAAGAAGATTAAAATCATATCAAGCACCTTCTCAGATCACAATGGCATAAAATTAGCAATCAACTACAATAAAAACAATCACAAAAATTCAAACAGTTGGAGGCTGAAGAGCATACTGTTAAACAATGAGTGGGCTATCAAAGAGATCAAAGAAGAAATGAAAACATCCTGGAAACAAACAACAATGAAAACACAACAATCCAAAATCTTTAGGACACAATGAAAGCAGTTCTGAAAGGGAAGGAAGTTCATAGCATTACAGGTCTACCTCAAAAAAAAGAGAAAGAAAGAAAGAAAGAAAGAAAGAAAGAAAGAAAGAAAGAAAGAAAGAAAGAAAGAAAGAAAGAAAAAAAGAAAGAAAGAAGAAAAGAAAGAAGAAAAGAAAGAGAAAAGAAAAGAAAAATGGTAATAAACCATCTAAATCTGCAACTTGAAGATTTAGAAAGAGAGCAATAAGAAAAGCCCAGAGTGAGCAGAAGGAAGGAAATAATAAAGATCAGAATGGAAATAAATGACATAGAGACCAAAAGAAAACAAAAAATACAAAAGATCAATGAAACAAAGAGCTGGTTCTTTGAAAGGGTAAACAAGATTGATGATACTCTAGCAAGACTCACCAAGAGAGAGAACCCAAATAAATAATATCAGAAATGAAAGAGGAGAAATAACAACAGATCCCACAGAAAAATACTATGAGCAACTCTTTTCCAACAAACTGGTCAACCTAGAAGAAGTGGACATATTCCTAGAAAAATATGACCTTCCAAAACTCAACCAGCAGTAATAAAAAAAAAGTCTGAGTAGGCCAATATCTGTGGAGGAGATTGAAGCAGTAATAAAAAATAAAAAAACTTCCAACAAACAAAAGCACTTCACAGCAGAGTTTTATCAAATATTCAAAGAAGAAATAAAACTTATCTTTCTCAGACTATTCAAAAATATTCAAGGGGAAGGAACACTTTCAAGCTCTTTCTATGAAGCTAGCATTATTCTTATCCCAAAACCAGATCAAGACAATATAAAAAAAAAAAGAGAATTACAGGCCAACATCTCTCATGAACATAGATGCCAAAATTCTCAACAAAATTCTAGCAAATCGAATCCAGCATGACCAAGTGGTATTTACTTTGGGGATGCAATGATGGTACAATATCCACAAATCAATAACCATGATACATCACATAAACAAACTGAGAGATAAAAACCATATAATCATATCCATTAATACAGAAAAAGCATTTGACAAACTTCAACACTCTTTCTTAATAAAAAAATCTCAGCAAGCTGGGAATAGAAGGATTATACCTCAATATAATAAAAGCCATATATGATAAACCCACAGCTAACATACTCAATGGGCAAAAACTAAAACCATTTCCCCTAAGAAGAGGAACAAGACAGGGATGCCCACTCTTGCCACTCCTGTTTGACATAGTACTAAAAATACTAGCCATTGAGAGCAGACAAGAAAAAGAAATAAAAGGCATCCCAGTTGGAAAAGAAAAAGTAAAATTGTCCTTATTCACAGATGACATGATATTGTACATAGAAAATTCCAAAGATTCCATAAAAAATCTACTAAACTTAAATGAATTCATCAATGTAGCAGGATACAAAATTAACAACCAGAGGTCTATGGCTTTTCTATATACCAATAATGAACTCACAGAAAGAGAAACTAAAAAAGCAATGCCATTTACCATGGCAACAAAAATATTAAGGTACATGGGACTAAATGTAACCAAGGGGATAAAGGACCTATACTCAGAAAATTTCAAGATGCTGAAAAAAGAGATAAAAGAAGACATGAACAAATAGAATAATAAACCATATTCATGGATTTGTAAAATCAACATCATTAGTGTCCACAGTACCCAAAGCAATCTCTAAATTCAATGCAATGCCCATTAAAATACTAAAGACCTAGAACAAATTCTCCAAAAATTTATCTGGAATAAAATAAAGACCCCAAATAGCTACAGCAATCTTGAGAAAGAAGAACAATGTTGGAGGGATCACAATACCAGATATCAAGCCATACTACAAAGCCACTCAAAACTGCCTAGTATTGGCACAAGAACAGACATATAGACCAGTGGAACAGACAGAGAACCCAGAAATAGACTCAAGCCATTATGCTCATTAATGTTTGATGAAGGCAAGAGCATACAATGGAGTCAAGATAGTCTCTTCAATAAATGGTGTTGGGAAAATTGGACAGATGCATGCAAAAAAAATGAAACTAGACCACCAACTTACAACATACACAAAAATAAACTCAAAATGGCTAAAGGACTTAAACATAAGATGGGAAACTATATAAATCTTAGAAGAAGCCATTGGCAGCAAAATAGCAGACATTTGTTTTGGCAACATTTTTACTGATACAATTCTTAGGGCAGTAGAAAGGAAGGAGAAAATAAACAAATGGGACTACGTCAAAATAAAAAGCTCTGTACAGCAAAAGAAACCATCAGCAAAACAACAAGAAAGCCCACTGCATGGGAGAACTTATTTGCCAATGTTATCACCAATAAGGGATCAATCTCCAAAATTTACAGGGAACTCATACAACTTAACAAAAGGAAGATAAACAATCCAATAAAAAAAAATGGGCAAAGGACCTAAATAGACACTTTTCGAGAATATAAGGAAGGCCAAGAGACATATGAAAACATGCTCAAAGTCACTAATCATCCAAGAGATGCAAATCAAAACAACAATGAGGTACCATCTCAAACCTGTCAGAAGGTCTATCACCAACAACCGACAAGTACTGGAGAGGATGCGGAGAAAAAATGAACCATCCTTTACTGCTGGTGGGAATGCAGACTGTGCAGCCACTGTGGAAAACAATTTGGAGTTTCCTCAAAAAACTAAAAATGGAACTCCCATTTAACCCAGTAATCTCACTTCTAGGAATATACCCCAAGAAACCAGAAATAGCAATCAGAAAGAATATATACATCCCTATGTTCATAGCATCACAATTTACAATAGCTAAGATTTGGAAAACAGCCTAAATTTCAATCAGATGAGTGGATTAAAAAATGGTGTACATCTACACAATGGAATACTATGCTGCTGTAACAAAGAAGGAACTCTTACCATTTGCAACAGTATGGATGGACCTGGAGAACATCATGCTAAGAAAAATAAGCCAGTCAGAGAAAGATAAATATTACATGATCTGACTCATTTGTGGAATATAATGAACAACATAAACTGATGAGCAAAATTAGAGTCAAAGGAAAAAATATGAGAATATAATAGAAGTAATTCTATTATTTGCAGATTTTTTATATTTCCTACAACTTTTGTGATATTATACTATGTTATTATAGTATTGTTAATATTATTATATTTTAAATGTTTTTCCTGAAATATTAATGTTTATTGCATGTAACATTTTATTTAAAATCATTTTTCTTGAAATATTAATGTTTATTGCATGTAACATAATTATATTTTAAATTGGTTTTTTGAAATATTAAAAAAAATATTTAATTTAAAAATAAAAATAAACAAAACAAAAAAATGCTCAACATAATTCCTCTCTGTGAAAATTTATATTAAAACCACAATGACAAAATAATATATGAGAGGGGCTTGAGAACTATACAAATCAACTAAAGTCATACAAAGTTAAGTCAGGGGCTCGACATGGAAGTCAGCTAACTTGACATGCAAGCAGACCATGAGGAGCCTCTTGACAAATAAAATTAATAGGTTGATTAATAGCTATTCATCCATACCTTATTGTTCTCACCCATATCATAAAGGGGAAACAGACCACAAAATATACCTTGTAAATGTTATAATTAATCTCACTCTTTATTGCCCATACCAGCAATTTTACACAGAAACTAGGAACAGATATATACTCAACCTTTCCAGAGAATTGGGGGTCTCTCTTTACTTGTGAGGAAAATTGGCCACTTGCCTGTGGACTAGCTTTTGCTTGCTTATCCTCCCTGCTTAATAAAATCTGTGTTGCCTCTTTAACTTCTAAAAAACAAAAATAAATAATTAATAATCCTATATATAAAAACCCTGGGTTGGAACTACCAGTAACAAACAAGGCTCCACCAACCAGAAGTCAATCCTGCAATCAGCTTCTGCCCCACCACTGACTGCTGAGGGGGCTGCAAATCAGGGCCAGAGAGAGGCCTGAAGAGAGAAGCAGGAACTGGTCTGTGGCCTCTGTTTTGGCTTCTGATCAGCACTTGTCTCTCTCTTTCTTTTCCAGTCTGGCAACAACTGCACCTCCATTTCTCTCCAGGCCTCCACCTGGGCTGCAATCAGGCTCACCTTTCTGATCAGGCCAAAGATGCTGACTGGCTTAGAAACCAACCAATCAGAGCCAAATCCAGGTGCTGTGAAGAACCAATCGCTACCTAGGAGGCAGAGCTTGTGATGCTGATTGGCATAGAAACCGACCAATCAGAACCAAATCTGGGTACTGTGAAGAACCAATGGTTGCCTACGAGATGGAGGTTCTAATGCTTACTGACATAGACACCAACTAATCAGAACCAAATCTGGGTGCTGTGGGGAGCCAATAGCTGCCTAACAGGCAAAGCTTTTGACACTGACTGGCATAGAAACTGACCAATCAGAATCAAATTGGCCAACAGAGGAGGGCAGTTGAAGGTGAGATCAGGCCTGCAGGGGAGGGTAGTTGGGGGCAACCAGGCTGGGAGGGGAGGGAAGTTGGAGGCAACCAGGCCAGCAGGGGAGGGCAGATAGGGGTGATTAGGCAGGCAGGCAGAGGCAGTTAGGGACCACCAGGCCATCAAGGGAGGATAGTCAGAGGTGATCAGGCAGGCAGGCAGGTGAACAGTTAGGAACCAGTGGTCCCAGATTGCAAGAGATATGTCTGACTGCTGGTTTAGGCCTGATCCCTATGGGACATCCCCCAAGAAATCCATAATTGGAGAGGGTGCAGGCTGGGCTGAGGGAACCCCCCACCTCTGTGCACAAATTTCATGCACCAGGCCTCTAGTAATAAAATAAAAATCACTGGAGAAAATGTCCTTGGGTGAGGATTAACAACAAAAACACAAAAAAAGGAGAATTGAATTAGTCATTTTAACAACTCATGTGTTAAGATTTTTGTGTGTGTGATCATTAATTGAATAATATTTCACAACTATACACCTCACTCCATAGATAAAAATTGGTCAATTGAAGGGAAAGGGGAAATAAGTGATCTTGTTGTCAATTTGTGTTCATGTTTTACCAAGTAAAATTTTACCTGAGATATAAATCAATCTTAAACTTCAAGAGATCTTCTTTTGCAAATAATTTTTAAAGTATCTACACTAATAAAAGAGAAAGATGCTAATTGACCATACCTCTGCTATGCCCACAGCCAATCAGGAGTGATATGCATATAAACCCAACAAAGATGGAATGTAAATTTGAATATGTAGGTGGGGAAGGCAGCACCTGATATTGCCACGAGGTCCAGGAGGTGATCAGGGACTGGGCAGGCAGCACGGACAGTGCCTGATGCCCCCTGGCAGTGTCCAGGCTGTGATTGGGGCAGGTGGCATGGACAGTGCCTGAGGTCCCCTATGGTTTCCATGTGGCAATCAGGATCAGGCAGACCCAGCAGGCAGCGCATGATGCCCCCTGCGAAATCCAGGTGGCAATTGGGACCAGGCAGGCCTGGTGGGCAGCACCTGATGCCACCTGTGAGATCCAAGTAGTGATCAGGGACCTAGGCAGGTGTCATGGGCAGCGCCTGACATCGCCCGCGGGGTCTGGGCAGCAATCAGAGACCCGGGCAGGCAATGGTGGCCAGGGTCTCTGGGACCACTGTCTA
This sequence comes from Lasiurus cinereus, assembly GCA_011751065.1. NCBI lineage: Eukaryota > Metazoa > Chordata > Mammalia > Chiroptera > Vespertilionidae > Lasiurus > Lasiurus cinereus. The sequence goes on from JAAGEH010000032.1 coordinate 8,847,337, forward strand.
TCCCCAGACTATCTGTGGACACTGGTGGAGTAGGCCTGGGTTGAACATTTTAATGAAAATGGGATGCCTGTGCCCGCCCTACCGCACTCCGTCCCTGCCAAGGAGAGGACAGTGGGCAGTTAGCAGGCACCAGGGCTTGGAAGGGACTGGGAGCAACCTGTAGGAGCATTACCAGGAATAGGTGCTGAACCATGATGAAGGTGCAGATGAGGCACTCTCACTGGCGTAGAGCTGGGAAAGTGCATCAACAGCCTGATGGACAAAATCGGCTTTCTGAAGAAGATGAACGAAGAGGAGATCAAGCTGCAGGGCAGTGCAGATCCAGTACACTTAGATCTCCATGGAGATGGACGTGTTCTCCAAGCCCGACCTCTCTGCCACGCTCAAGGACATCCGCGCCCAGTATGAGAAGCTGGCTGCCAAGACCATGCAGGATGCCAAAGAATGGTAGAAGAGCCGCTTCACTGTGCTGACCGAGAGTGCTGCCAAAAACACCAATGAGGTACCCGCCGCCAAAGACGAGATGTCTGAGAGCCGCTGCCTGCTCAAGGCCAAGACCCTGGAGATGGAAGCAAGTTGGGGCATGAACAAAGCACTGGGAAAGCAGCTGCGAGAGCTGAAGTATAAGCAGAATGCCGATGTTAGTGCTATGCAGGACACAATCAACAAATTAGAAAATGAGTTGAGAACTACAATGAGTGAAATTGCACAATATTTAAAAAAATACCAGGACCTCCTCAATGTGAGGATGGCTTTGGACATTGACATTGCAACTTACAGGAAACTCCTGGAAGGTGGGGAGACCCCACTCAGTTTCACCAGCATGGGAAGCATAACCAGCGGTTCCTCCCAGAGTTCCCAGGTCTTTGGTCAATCTACCTATGGTGGTTTACCACCAGCTCCTACTGATGTATGCTTGCTCCTTCCCTTCTTAATACATCAGTCATGTCCAGGAGAAGCAGATCGAGGTGGAGGAGACTATTGAGGCTGCAAAAGCCGAGGAAGCTAGGATGAACCCCCCTCTGAAGGAGAAGCTGAAGAGGAGGAGGAAAAGGAAGTGGCTGAGGAAGAGGAAGGAGAGGAAGAAGAAGGTTCCAAGGAAGAATTTGAGGATGCAGTGGAGAAAGAAGGAGGTGAAGGTGAAGGAGAAAATGCCCAAGAAACTGAGGACAAGAAGAAAGATGAAGGTTCTGGGGAGGAGCAAGCAACCAAGAAAAGATTGAGCACCCCTTTCCTTAATTATTTCAGGAATAATCCTCCCAAAACCAGGTCAACCCCATCACCAACCAAGCAATTGAGTTCCTGATACTATATGAATTAAGAAGTCAATATATATAACATTCTGAATCAGGTTGGACATTAAGTGTTGTGCTATGACTTTTCTCCTTATGCAGAGTATCTGATTGCTTACAGAGTGGCTGCCTGGCTTGCTGCCAGCCTGTGTGCATGATCCACACTCATGAGTTCAGGATCTATGACAATGTGAATAATTCAGATGTTTACAATAAAAACATGAATACATGAATTCACTAATTTTAATGTTAATGTTAAACCTAATGGAAAAAATAGTCCTTTGAATCTTTGGTGGTTAGAAATTAAAGACCTCAAATCATGTGCAATAAACAGTAAATAAAGTTATACTGAATAAAAAAAAAAAAAAAAAGAAATACATTAGGGGCCAGGAAACATTCAAAGAATTGGGGAACCATTCAAAAATCAGGAAGGGAAGTCACAGAGTGTATATTATTGCTATGACTATGCAATGTAATGTATTAGATGCCTTCATATTGTATAAAGTACATATTCTCATAGAGTAATACTGGTAAATATGTTATAGTAATGGCAGTATGTCATATCCTATCTATATTAATAAAAGGATAATATGCTAATTAAACCATGAAACCTTCCAGATGTCCTTTGGGACAAAGCTATGGTGGTGGGGCCAAGGCAGAGGCAGTTAAGGGTGATCAGGCTCGCAGGAGAAGGTGCAGTTGGGGGCAAGCAGGTCAGCAGGCAGAGTGGTTAGGGGAGAACAAGCAGGCAGGCAGGTGAGTGGTTAGGAGCCAATGGTCTGGAATTGTGAGGGGTTTGTCCAACTGCCAGTTTAGGCTCGATCCCACAGGGGTCCCAGATTGGAGAAGATACAGGCCAGGCTAAGGGACAACCCCCCAGTGCACAAAATTTATATAATCATATAGTCTCATGCCAGATGATAAGCAGTAGAATGAGAAAATTCTTCTTGGCATTGTGATTCATCACTTCCCAATACCCTCATGATTTGGGAAAAGACAAGAGCGGCATCAGCAAGGAGGTTGACTTCTTGAGAAGCCAGAGGATGCCTTCAAAGTCCTTTAAAAGGAGTACTTACTTAAACTCCAGTTTCCTTTATAAGGGTGTTTTATTCCAAAACCTTGATTGTGATATAGCCCCACTTTATGTTTTCCCCTTGTAATATAGCATTTTTAACATCCCAGCCAAGGGACCATAAAGCAATCTAACTTACATAACAGTTCTCTGCATGTGGTGTTTTTTTTTAATTGCATTTCTCTAGAACACATAACAAATAATTTTTTGCTACAGATCAAAACCAAAAGCTTGGACTGCTCCAATGTTAGTTTCAACTTGAATCACCACCCATCTGGGCCTGACTCTGGCTGGCAGTCCACAGGGAAAATCCTGCCTAAGTGCATTACTGCCTCTGGTGCACAGACCAGATTAGCCAGGAGATGCAACAAGGCATATTTTACTGGAGTAGAATTCTGGGAAGCAGGAGGGTTTAAGGTACCACAAACATTTGCAAGGCCTAAGTAGAAATAACTGTTAAGGGAAATAGTTTGAGCAAGAACAAGGTTATTCATGATGCTAGGGCTTGCTGAAGCTTTTTAGCTAGAAATGCTTTCAGGATAAGACTTTTACTCTGGAGAAACTTAAGGCCTGAAAACCAGCCATCCTTTGTTGTTATAAAACTTCAGAGTATATAAAATTTTAAAACAAAGACTCATTCATATTCAAGAATTCACTTAAAATAAAATTCAAGTAGGATAATCTGTTCTTTGCTTCTCAGGTCCCTTTCAACACTAGGTTTTTACATACTAAAAGTAGAATCATTTTTCAAATTAACTTGCAGGAAAAGAATTCATAGTTTTATTAGACAACTAGAGGCCCAGTGTACTAATTCATGCATGGGTGGGGTCCAGCTGTCCAAACCCCAATTAGGTCATTTTGGACAGGCCTGTTGGGAGGAGGAGATGGTGGGAGGTTGGTTGGGCACCCCAGTGGAGCCCTATCAGGGCCAAGCTGGCTGGGGGGGCTGACTGGAGGTCAGTGGCTGTTGGGAGGGGCCATGAGTGGTTAGCTAGCCAGCCCCACCCCTGATTGGTGTGGGTGGGGCCAATCAGGAGTGGGGCCAGTCAGGAGGAGAGGCTTCAGGCCTATCAGGGTGGTGGGGGCCTGTTGTGGGTGGGGCCAGGGAGACTATGGGAGTTTAGCCGGCTGGACACACCTCTGATCGGGCCAGTTTGCTGGCCACAATGGGCATCATAGCAACCAGTTGTTCTGATCATTATGGTGTTCTGGTCACTAGCTTTTTATATATATAGACTAGAGATCCAGTGCATGAAATTTGTGTACAGGGCCCTCTCAGTCCAGCCTCCACCCTCTCCAATCCAGGACCCCTGGGGAGATGTTCAACTGCCTGTTTAGGCCCAATCCTGAACTGCTAGTTCCTAATTGCTCACCTGCCTGCCTATCTGGTTGCCCTTAACTGCCTCCCCTGCTGGTCTGATCACCCCTCACTGCCTCTGTGTGCCAGCCTGATCACCTCTAATTGCACCCCTCCCCCCTGCCAACCTGGTTGCTCCCAACTGTCCTCTCCTTGCTGGCCTGGTCACTCCTAACTGCCCCCCCCACCAGTCTGTCATCCCTTACTGCCCCCCTCCTGCTGTCCTGGTTTCCCCTAACTTCCCCCCTCTGCCAGCCTGGTCACCCCTAACTACTCCCCCCATGCTGGCCTGATTGCCCCCAACTGTCCCTCCTCATGGCCCCCCACTGACCTGGTAGCCCCACACAGTTTACTTATTCAATTATTTGGTTGTCCCTCACTAACCCCTCTGTGAACTTGGTTGTAGGCAGCCATATTGTGAGGGAGTGATGGTCAATTTGCATATTACCTCTTTATTATATAGAGTTATTGCTTTTTCTTTTTACCCATTGACCAGATTTTGCCAGATGAGTAACAGTGCTTAAATACCATTAGCTCTCCTAAGCCTCTAACATATTGTTTTTTAAAGACCAGCATTCATTACTCTCTACCTAAGGGCCTAGCAATCAAGTAGATCTCCTGAAAAGTAGGTGAAGGGGAGGTATTGTGTGCCTATCTGAGGTTAGTTAAAAGCCCAGAAGTCTGGGAGAACATGGTGGCTGCTGTTGGAGGTTTTACTGATGTGATTGCTTAGAACCATGATAGTGTTTCTATCTGGTCCATTTCATGATTGGATAGATTGGATCAAGTTACTTAATCACTAAGACCCATTTTCTTATCTGTAAAATGGGTCTAATTGTAATGCCTACATCATATCGCTGTTTTGATAATTAAATGATATAGAGGGTACACAAAGTAAATGCTGACATATGTTAGCCATTACTATCAAATGTCTGTGCGTGTGGCTCATGCAACTACACTAAGACCAATTTTCTTTGTGCTAGTAGGATTTCATTGTCAACTTTTGTCAGAAATACCATGTTTTTAAACTTGTGTAATGACTATGAGAGATCACAATAAAGAAGCAGTGAGCCGAGAGGGGAGGCAGAGAGAGAACAGGGATGCCCTGAAATTGTTGCTCTCAATATCCTTTACAGTTCTCATCACCAATTGAAAGCCACTCTTTTGAACCAAGATAAAACTCTCTTGGTAGTGCATGTGAATGCATGTGTATAATTTCCTCAACAAATACACTGAATTCTGGTTTGGGGATACTAGTCATAGATCCACAAAGAGAAATCTGTAGAAAGAAATGTTATGGACCTAAAAAACATCATAGGGACTTCACTAATGCTTGGTTATTTACACTGTTTATATTTATTTAAAAAAAACTTAAAATTACCCATTTAGGTGATCCAAATAGGCTAAAAGTGAACATATTTTTGATATGGCTACAGTTTAGTTTCAAATAAATTTATGATAAATAAAATTGCAAAATGCAGTTGCTGTCTTCAAGGGTGATTTTATTGTTTTTGAATCATTTTTGCTAAGAACATTTTCAAAGTAGAGGCTTGCATTCCTAGTAAATAAAACACTGGGTATTAGGAAATGAATTTCATTGAAAGATATTCAGATTATTGAAAATTTTATAGTTTTCTTTCATATTTTATTTTTTCTAAAAGAAAAATGGAATTAGTTTTTCTTTTTATTGGCAAAGAAGTATGGAAGGACTCATCATTTCATTCATATTTAAAAAGTGTTATATCGCCAAAAACCTGTTTGGCTCAGTAGATAGAGCATCGGCCTGCGTACTGAAGGGTTCCCAGTTCGATTCCAGTCAAGAGCATGTATCTTGGTTGCGAGCACATCCCCAGTGGGAGGTGTGCGGGAGGAGGCTGATCAATGTTTCTCTCTCGTCAATGTTTCTAACTCTCTATCTCTCTCCCTTCCTCTCTGTAAAAAAATCAGTAAAATATATTTTTTAAAAAATAATAATAAAATAAAATAAAAATAAAAAGTGTTATATCACATTCTGGATTCTGACACCTGTTTAGAATGAGCTACAGGGGAAGTCTGTTCACAAATATTCAAATTTACAATGTGACTGTTAACATCACAGGGAATTATTTTATTATTTCATTGGCCAGATAAAAGGGAAAATTCAAACATTCTATATGACTGCTAAATACTAACAACATCTCTCATTATTTAAAACACATTGTATTCTGGTATCACCCATGGTACTGAAAAAAAAAGATTTTTATCAAGATTACATGAATTCTTGAATTTATCTTGGGAGATGTTGTGATAGATATAGATGTCTCATGAAATCACAGGTGTCTTAATTTTACCAACAGAAAGTGGCATGAAATGAAAAAGATTTGGTCCAGCCAATGCTGTGAATTTCTGCCTATGTAAAGCTCCAATCTTATATAAGAGTAATGTTTTAATTCTACCATAATGTAGCTACTTCATGGAAATGATAAAATCAGGAACATTTGACTTCAACAGTCTTAATTGGTGAAATATAGTTAATTTCCTAAAAAAAGAAATCCTCCGATTTTATTTAGACAGATTTACAAGGAGATATTTATAAACCCTAATACATCTTCTAATCATGAGCTACAAGAGGAAGTCATTGTTTTAACATATTTATGGAATGGTAAAACTTTTAAATTAAGGGACAACTGTGACCAACTCTTTGTCAATTGAGGATATTAACAACATCCCCTCATCTCAAAAATAATGCATTGAAAAACAAAATTCTTCATCTCTTCCTGCCAATATAAATCCGTTTCTTTGGTATAACTAGTCACCAAAGATATTTGCTTAAGCCAAAGACTTCAGAGTCACTCTTGAGTTCTTTGTTTCTCTCACGTTGAACATCCAATTAGTAGCAAATTTTTTTGGCTCTACTTTTCCCAGTTATCCCAATCCAGCCACTTCTTACCACCTTGATCTCCTAACCCCCATTATTTCTAACCTGATCTACACATTAGGTTCCTTGAGCATATTCAAAGTAGAGGAGCAAGGCTTTCTTTAAAAAATCCTCACCAAAGGACATGTTTAAAGCAAGAAAAGCGTGGGAGGAGAGAGGAACATCAATTGTTTTCAAACATACCTGCTCCAACCAGGGATTGAACCTGCAACCCAGGAATTTACCATGATCAGGGAATTGAACCAGCAACATTTTGATGTACAGGATGACGCTCAACCAACTGAGCCACTCCACGGGATAAGTCTTTGTGTGTGTGTGTGTGTGTGTGTGTGTGTGTGTGTGTGTGTGAGAGAGAGAGAGAGAGAGAGAGAGAGAGAGAGAGAGAGAGAGAGAGAAAGAGAGAGAGAGTAGATAACTAGATAATCTCTCTCTCTAGGTTCTATGTGGGGGAGAGGAATTATTTAACAATTTATCTTTTCTCAGTACCTAAGGTACTTATAGGAGAGTTAAGCTAATTTACCTCACAGAAGCAAAAACCAATCCAGAAAATTCTTTCCACCATATCACGTAGATTGTGTTTTTTAAATGACAACACAAACTACAACCTTACTTAAAATTTTCAAGCTACATAGAATTAAAATGTAAAAATCTCCCAATTCTATAGTATCCATTTATTCTTCATAGGCAACTACTAACGGTGGTTTGAGTGAATCCTTCTAGATATTTTCTATATATATATATCACACATACGCTCATACACAATAATTTTGTCCATTCTAGGACGCTACTAAATGTAATTAAATTGCTACCATTTCTCCAGGCTACAGTCCTCTTCCATTGATCCTTTGAACCCAAGTGTAGGCACAGGTAATCCATTAATTCTCTTCAGCAAGACTGAGACCAGAAGGGAATTGTTTACTGAGCAATACTAGATTCTGAGGGATAACTGGCAGAAATTACATCATGAAACAGGCAAAAAAATTAAACTAAAACTAGATAGTGCACATTATCTTTCTAGAATTAGACACCCCAGGTTCATATCTTAGCTCTTCTACTCATTAATGATATGCCCTTGGGAAAATCACCTAGGCCTTTCAATATCTCATTTGTGAAAAGGGGGTAATAATCGTATCTACCTTAATGGTGTAAAGCTATTCACAGAATTATCTATGTATATATATAAGTTTGTTATGCAAAGTGTCCCCTCAGGAGTTCAACCAGGAGACCAGGAGTTTGATCACTCACTATGATGTGCATTGATCACCAGGGGGCAGAACAGAATATGGCGAGCAACCAGTGGTGGTTGCAGGGTGCTGAAGGAGCGATGGAGGGATCTAGTGAGGAGGTGGGGAGATGGAGAACCAGATCGGCCCTGATCACCAACCAGACCTAGAGACCCTAACTGTGCATGAATTTTGATCACTGGTACTCTAGTATACATATAAAAGCCTAAGCAACCAAATGACCAAAAAATCAAACGACTAGTCAACAATTCCTATGATGCACACTGACCACCAGAAGGCAGATGCTCAATGCAGGAGCTGACCCCTGGTGATCAGTGCACTCCCACAGCCAACCTCTGATGGCCAGCCAGCCTTCCATGGTCCCTCCCCTCACAGCTAGCCAGTCCCAGTCAACCCTAATAGGGCCAGTTGACCAACCTCCCGCTATCCCTCCTTCTAGCCAGTGGGCCCCAATGGCCCCGATTGGGCCAGCTGTCCAATCTCCCACAGGCTCTCCCCCTGTGGCAGACCAGATCAGCCCAGATCCCGGCTAGGCCAAAGGACCCCACCCATGCATGAATTTGTGCACCAGCCTCTAGTATTAAATACATGGAAAGAACTTAGCATTATGCTGGGCAAAAGTTAGTGTTTAGCATATAAAAGTTTTAGTGTTACTTTTCTGAACATCTATGAATTATATCATAAGGCAGGAATCAGTGAACAAACAGAAGCCCTGGACCAGTATTTTTAGCTTTGGAAGCAATATATTCTCTGTCAGAACTACTCAATTCTGCCATGGGGGAAGCAGCCACAAACAATATGAAAATACATACTGAAACTTAAATTTCACATAATTTTAATGTGTCATGAAATACTATTCTTTTTATTTCTTTCTCAAGCATTTCAATGTAAAAAAAAATCTTACTTAGCTCTTGGGCCACACAGAACTATGTGGTGGTTTGAATTTGGTTTATGGGCTGTAGTTTACCAACAGCCTCCCTGGTCTACCACCACCATAGATTGCCCCTTTCTGGCTGTTTCACATCTTAACTCTGCCATGCTTCTTACAATCCTGCTTCTCACTGACCACAAAAGCTTCTGTGCATCCTCTTTTGTTCAGATCCCCACCTCCCTGTCTTTGCCTATCTTTTCTCCACAGAAGAAAGCCAAAACTCAGAAATGACCTTTCCACTTCATTATGACATAAGTATGTTTCCTCTTTGTCTGAGCCTCTATGCTCCTGATTGAGCTCTGGCCTCACTTTAAAAAAAAAAATCTTTATTGTTCAGTTTATTACAGATGTTCCCCTTTTTTTGACCCATAGCTCCCCTCCACCTGCTTACCACCCTCCATTCCCTTACCCCCCACCACTGTCCTCATCCATAGGTGTAAGATCTCTTCCTGCACTTCCCACTCCTCCTTTCCCCCGAGAATTGTTAGTCCATTCCCTTTCTATGCCACTAACTCTATTATATTCACCAATTTATTCTGTTCATCAGATTTTTTATTCACTTGATTTTTAGATTCACTTGTTGATAGGTATGTATTTATTATCACTTTGTTGTTCATAATTTTTTATATTTACCTTTTTATTCTTCTTCCTCTTTTTAAATAAAACCCTTCAGCATTTCATATAATCCTGGTTTGGTGGTGATGAACTCCTTTAGCTTTTTCTCATCTGTGAAGATCTTTATCTGACCTTCAATTCTGAATAATAGCTTTGCTGGGTAGAGCACTCTTGGTTGTAGGTTCTTGCTATTCATCATGTTGAATATTTCCTGCCACTCCCTTCTGGCCTGCATCGTTTCTGTTGAGAAATCAGCTGACAGTCAAATGGGTACTCCCTTGTAGGTAACTAACTTTTTCTGTTGCTGCTTTCAAGATTCTCTCTTTGTCTTTTGCTCTTGGCATTTTAATAGTGATGTGTCTTGGTGTGGTCCTCTTTGGATTCCTTTTGCTTGGGGTTCTGTGTGCTTCCTGGACTTGTAAGTCCATTTCTTTCACCAGGTAAGGAAAGTTTTTAGTCATTATTTCTTCAAATAGGTTTTCAGTATCTTGCTCTCTCTCTTCTTCTGGCATTCCCATAAGTCTCATGTTGGTATGCTTGAAGTTGTCTCAGAGGCTCCTAACACTATCTTCACATTTTTGGACTCTTTTTTCTTTTTGTTTTTCTGTTAGGATGTTTTATGCTTCCTCATATTTCAGATCATTGATTTGATTCTTGGGGTTCTCTGGTCTGCTGTTGGATTTCTGTATATCATTCTTTATTTCAGACAGTGCATGCTTAATTTCTGAATGGTCCTTTTCCATTTTTTTGGCATTCTCATTAAGATCTTTGAAGGTCTCACTAAGTTTCTCAGAGTTCTCAAGAAGTTTGTCGGCGGTTTGTAAAAGATTCTTATAAATGTGGTTTTGAACTCTATGTCTAGTTGTTTGCTTTCCTTCATTTATTTTATTTGTGACATGTTTCTTTGTCTCCACATTTTGGCTGCTTCCCAGTGTTGATGGTATGGCTTTGTGAGCTAGTTGTCCTTAGGGCCCAGTAGCTCCGCCTAACCAATCACCTGAGGTGGACACTCTTGGTGCACCCCTTTGTGGGCTGGGTTCACAGTCTTGTTGTAGTTAAGCCTTGATTGATATTAGTACACTAGGAGAAATTGACCTCCAGGCCAATTGACCTCCAGACTGTGAGGATTAGCTTTGTCTATTAATGGAAGAACTGCTGTGCTGGAGACACCCCTATGGGGCAGAACTTGTTTCAGTGGGGCTTTGGTGCTCACCAAATCTGCCTCTTGAGTGTGTCACTTATGTATGTGAGGAGTTGAACTCTGGTGTCTTCTCACACTGACCTCTAGGTACACTGGTTCCTGGATTACCAAGGAGGTACAAGTCAGCTAGTGTCTGAGGCCACCCAGCAGGAGCTACAAGAAGCTCTGCAGATTTCTCCTCTTTGCTTGGAGTTTGGAAGATTTGGAGTTGATTTCTCCTCTTTGCTTGGAGTTTGGAAGTTTTGGAGTTGTCTGACCCAGTTGCAATTTGTTAGGTTAAGCTGCCAGAGAGCAGGCCATTCATATGCAAAAGTCGCTGCACAGCTGGGTGGATTTGTAAATTGGGCGGGGTGGGGTCTCAGGGAGTCACTAGGCTAGGGCGTGGCAAACAGCAATGGCTCTCTGCCGCATTCTGTTCAGTGTCCTATGTCCCGCGCCCCAGTGCAGTAAACAATGATTCCAGTGCGCAACTCTGAGAGAGAGCCACCCTCCCTTTCTGACCCGATGGCAGACAGTCCAGTTTCTCCCTGTATGAGTCTGGGTCCCCAGAATCTCACCAGAAACTGGAGTTCAGAGTAGTTGGAAACTTGTAACTCCCTCCCAATTGAAAAACAACAGGGCACGCCAGCCCAATTCTCGAGCATCTCCGTACCTCTACCTTTCTGAGCCTCTGCACATCCTACCAGGTCTGGATGCACTTTTTTCTTTCCTTCCAGTTGTAGAACTTCCACTCCACCAGCTTTCCCGTGGTTCTGGGAGATAGTTGTTTTGTCTTTTAGTTCTGGTTTTGGTGTGGTTGCGAGAGGCAGCAAGTACAGATGTATATCTTATGCTGCCATCTTAGTTCCCCTCACTTTTTTTTTTTTACTGATTAAGGTATTACATATGTGTCCATATCCTTTTCTTTACCCCCCCACTCCACTCCTGTACATGCCCTCACCCCTCTGCTGTCTCTATCCACTGGTTCTGACCTCACTTTTGCAAACTAAAGTGACTACGGAAAATGGACCCATACATTGTAGGAGGAAGCCTTTTTGCTATTTGGGAAATATACACACATAAATGTAATATTAATTGCTTCACAGTAGTCAGCTGTTTGAATCTACCAATTTGTTTAACTTATTAATGAAATAGATGTCCAGTACATGAAATTCATGCACTCGGCGGGGAGGATCCCTCAGCCTGACCTGTGCCCTCTTGCAGTCTGGGAGCCCTTGGTGGATGTCCAACTGGTGGCTTAGGCCCGCTCACCATGGGAGAGGCTCCTGCCACCACCGCTGCACTTGCTAGCAGTGAGCCTGGCTCAGGGATTCTGGCTGAGCAGCATTCCCCCTATGGGAGTACACTGACCATCAGGGGGCAACTCCTGCTTGAGTGTCTGCCCCCTAGTGGTCAGTGTGTGTCATAGTGACCAGTCATACTGCTGTTTGGTCAATTTGCATATTAGCCTTTTATTATATAGGATTACATATTACCTTAATGTTTCATTTCCCAATATATGACAGTCAGTTTTTAAAGTATGTTTAGGCTACCTGGCTGGTGTTTATCTGTGGTTGAGTATCAACCTATGAACCAGGAAGTCATAGTTCAATTCCTGCTCAAGGCACATGCCCAAGTTTCAGGCTAGATCCCTAGTGTGAGGTTTGCAGGGGGAAGTCTATCAAAGATTCTCTCCCATCATTGATGTTTCTATCTTTCTCTCCCTCTCCCTTCCTCTCTAAAATCAACAATAAAAATATACTAAAGTATGTTTAAGCTAAAAATTTACAGTTTTTTTATATTACCCAAACAGTTCAAGTATTTGTAGAAAAAGTAAACATCTACGTTTTCAATAGTGTATCAGTATTACCACTGAGTCCTTAAACTATGATAATAACAAAATACCTACTCTTTTACTTCCTCTTAAATTCCAATTATTGAATCATAAATGGTACTCCATTTGAGATGATATTTTATGCAGAATATTTGGTGAATTATATTGAACTGTTAGTATGATTTCTTCAGAATTCTTAATCAGGATAAATCCTCTTTTGTATTTCAGGGTTACTGAGCTGTAGAACTAGACCTTGATGGCACTATTTATCTTCAGAGGGTAATATGACATAATGGAGACTAGCCTGGACTCTGAAAGTTGAAGAACCCAAGCTCAAATAATAAGTGACTTTCAGTGCTAGGAAAACTCCATCTGTGCAAGAAATGTAAATGTAGAGATCAAACTTATTTATATATTAACATCCAATATAAGATGTAGAATCTTTTTCAAGATTTTAGACATTTCTTCCCATCCCCCTTTCTGACTACTACCCTCAAATTTCTTAATTTTCTGACCCTTATAATCATTGATAGTACCATCAGTTCATGAAATTAGTATCAGTGGATTTATATGATGTATTCTCATTTATGTCTCACTTCTTTTGCTCAACATAATATCTATGAAATTAACCCATATTATTCTTCATATCAGGATTTTATTCTTTTTATTGGTATGTAGTATTCTATTATTTGAATTTACTACCATTCTTCCATTTCCTGTAGGCAGATTTGTAAGTTATTTCTAATTTAAAAATATTATGAATAAAGCTATGCTAAACATCCTTTCACAAATTATTTTGAGGACCTCTATGCTCATGTCTCTTGGATATATAAAAGCAATAAATTTAATGACTCATGATGTAGGCATATATTTAGTTTTAATAGATACAGTTTTGAATTCTTTTATCCAATTTATACAATCACCAGCAGTGAATGAGAGTTCCAGATCCTGCAGATACTTGCCAATACTTAATATTATAAGCCCATTTAATTTTAGCTATCTTGGTAAGTAAGTAATGGAGGAATAAATTTGAGTTTACCTGGATAGATAATATTGAATATATTTCATATATGTATTTTTTGAGATTTGGATTATTCTTTATCAATTCTTGTTTACATTTGTGTTTTCTCTACCTGAGGTGCCTTGATTTTCTCCATATCACTGAAGGATATTTTAATTGGAAATAGGACTCTGTTGACAGTTCTTTTATTTTTAGACTTTTTGTTTTCTAATGGAAAACCTATTGTCATGAGAATTACCTTTTCCTTATGACATGTTATTTATCAACAAAACTTTTAAAATCTTTTACTTTGTTTTTATTTTCATTTTTCAGAAGTTTGACTATGATGTGGGTGTTGAAATCTTTGAGTTTATTTCATTTTATATTTGCTCACCTTCTTAAAATTTTGAGGGTTTCTGCCTTTTGAGCAATTGGAAGTTTTCAGCCATTATTTCTTCAAGTGCTCTTTCAGCTCCATCTCCTTTAATTTCTTTCTGGACTCCAAATGTTATAGTTTTATTTTGTTGTTGTTGTTGTTGTAATGACTCCTGGTTCCTGTGATTCTGATCATTTTTCTGTTGTTGTTTTCAAGCCCATTTGCTCCCAAAACTCATTGGATATTTTTATTGTTATATTTATAGTTCCCTGAGTGTTTTCTCTGTTCCATCCATTCTGCTTTAAGCCTTTTCATTTTTTATTTCAGTTATTATATTCTTCTGTACTATAATTTTCATTTGGTTCTTCTTTTTATTGATTTTTTATACATATCTCCCCGTTGCCCTCCGTCCCTCCCAGGCATACCCCAACGCCCCAAGTGTCTGTGTTCATTGGTTTTGCTTATATGAATGCATACAAGTCCTTTGATTGATCTCTTATCTACCCCACACACCTAACCTTAATCTTCCTGCTGTAATTTGACAGTCTGTTTGATGCTTTACTGCCTCTGTATCTATTGTTGGGTTCATCAGTTTATAATGTTCTTTATTATCCACAAATGAGTGAGGTCATGTGATGCTCCTCCTTCATTGACTGGCTTATTTCACTAAGCATAAGGCTCTCCAGTTCCATCCAGGTTGCTGCAAATGGTAAGAATTCCTTCTTTTTAATGGTAGCACAGAATTCTATTGTGTAAATGTACCATAGTTTTCTGACCCACCCATCTGCTCACGGGTACCTAGGCTGTTTCCAAATTGTAGCTATAGTAAATTGTGTTGCTCTGAACATAGGGGTGCATAAATCCTTTCTGACTGCTGTTTCTGATTTCTTAGGATAAATTCCTAAGAGTGGGATTACAGGGTCAAATGAGAGATCCATTTTTAGTTTTTTGAGGAAACTCCATACTGTTCCCCACAGTGGCTGCACCAGTCTGCATTCCCACCAACAGTGCACAAGGGTTCCTCTTTCTCCGAATCCTCGCCAAAACTTGTCGTTTGTTGATTAGTTGATGATTGCCATTCTGACAGGTGTAAGATGGTATCGCATTGTCGTTTTGATTTGCATCTCTTGGATAATTAGTGATTTTGAACATGTTTTCATGTGTCTCTTGGCCGTCCTTCTGTCGTCTTTCGAAAAGGTTCTATTTAGGTCCATTGCCCGTTTTTTTATTGGATCATTTATCTTCCTTTTATTAAGTTGTATAAGTTGGCTGTAGATGTTGGAGATTAAACCTTTATCAGTGATAACATTTACAAATATGTTCTCTCATACAGTGGGCTTTCTTGTTGTTTTTTGATGGTTTATTTTGCTGTGCAAAAGCTTTTTATTTTGATGTAGTCCCACTTGTTTATTTTTTCATTAGCTTCCATTGCCTTTGGAGCAGTATCAGGGAAGGAGTTCTTTTGGCATATGTCTGAGATTGTGCTGCCTGTGGATTCCTCTAGTATTTATGGTTTCCCTTCTAATGTTTAACTCCTGTATACATTTTGAGTTTATTTTTGTATTTGGTGTAAGTTGGTGGTCCAGTTTCATTTTTTTTTTTTGCATGTCTGTCCAATTTTCCCACCACCATTTATTGAAGAGGCTATCTTGGCTCCATTGTATGTTCATGCCTCTTTTGTCAAATATTAGTTGAGCATAGTGTTTTGGGTGGATATCTGGGTTCTCTATTCTTTTCCATTGGTCTATATGTCTGTTCTTGTGCCAGTACCAGGCTGTTTTGAGAACAGTTGCTTTGTAGTATAGCTTGAAATCTGGTATTGAAATCCCACCTACTTTATTCTTCTTTCTCAGAATTGCTGTAGCTATTCGTGGTCTGTTTTTGTTCCAGATGAATCTATGAAGAATTCTTTCTAGGTCTGGGAAATATGTCGTTGGTAATTTAATGGGTAGTGCATTGAATCTATAGATTGCTTTGGGTACTATGGACATTTTAATGATGTTGATTCTCCCAATCCATGAGCATGGTATGCTCTTCCATCTGTTGACATCTTCCTCTATCTCTTTTTTTCAGTGTCCTGGAGTTTTCTACATATAGGTCTTTTAGTTCTTTAGTTAGGTTTATTCCTAGGTATCTTAATTTTTTTGGTGCAGTGGTAAATGGGATAGATTTGAGTCTCTCTTTCTGTAATTTCACTATTAGTGTATAGAAAAGCCACAGATTTCTTGGCATTAACTTTGTATCCTGCTACATTGCCAAATTCATTTATTAAGTTAATTAGTTTTGAGATGGAGTCCTTTGGGATTTTTATGTACAGTATCATGTCATCTGCAAACAAGGACAGCTTTACTTATTCTTTTCCAATTTGAATGCCTTTTATTTCTTCTTGTTGTCTAATTGCAAGAACTAATACTTCCAGTACTATATCGAGCAGGAGAGGTGAGAGTGGGCATCCCTGTCTTGTTCCTGTTCTTAGGGAAAATGGTTTCAGTTTTGCCCATTGAGTATGACCTTAGCTGTGGGTTTATCATATATGGCTTTTATGATGTTGAGGTATGATCCTTCTATTCCCACTTTGCTGACAGTTTTTATCAAGAAAGGGTGTTGGATTTTGTCAGATGCTTTTTCTGCATCAATTGATATGACTATATAATTTTTATCTCTCAATTTTTTTATGTGAGGTATCACGTTTATTGATTTGCAGATATTGTACCATCCCTGAATTCCTGGGATGAATCCTACTTGGGCATGGTGTATGATTTTTCTGATGTAATGCTGGATCCGGTTTGCTAGAATTTTGTTGAGGATTTTGGCATCTATGTTCATGAGAGATATTGGCCTATAATATTCTTTCCTTGTGTTGTCTTTATCTGGTTTTCGTATTAGGGTGATGCTGGCTTCATAGAAGGTGTTTGGAAGCGTTCCTTCTTCTTGAATGTTTTTGAATAGTCTGAGGAGGATAGGTTTTAATTCTTCCTTGAATGTTTGGTAAAACTCTCCTGTGTAGCCATCTGGTCCCGGGTTTTTATTTGCTTTTTGATGACTGCTTCAATTTCTTCCATAGTTATTGGACTATTGAGATGTTGATATTCCTCCTCATTGAGTTTTGGAAGGTTATATTTTTCTAGGAATATGTCTATTTCTTACAGGTTGTCCAATTTGTTGGAATAGAGTTGTTCATAGTATTTTTTAACATTCCTTTGTATTTCAGGAGGGTCTGTTGTTATTTCTCCTCTTTCATTACTGATTTTGTTTATTTGGATCTTCTCTCTTTGCTTCTTGGTGAGCCTGGCTAGAGGTCCATCAATCTTGTTTATCCTTTCAAAGAACCAGCTCTTTGTTTTGTTGATCTTTTGAATTGTTTCTTTGGTCTCCAAGTTGTTTATCTCCACTCTGATCTTCATTATTTCCTTCCTTCTGCATACACTGGGCTTTTCTTGTTGCTCTCTTTCTAGCTCTTTGTGTTGTAGGGTTAGGAAATTTATTACCATTGTTTCCTGTTTTTTGCAGTAGGCTTGTAGTGCTATGAACTTCCCTCTCAAGACTGCTTTTACCGTGTCTCATAAATTTTGTATTGTTGTGTTGTCATTGTCATTTGTTGCCATGATGTTTCTTCCTTGATCTCTTTGGTTACCCAGATGTTGTTTAATAGCATGCTATTTAGTCTCCATGTGTTTGATTTCTTTCTATTGTTTTTATTGTATTGATTTCCAGTTTTATGGAACTGTGGTCTGAGAAAAAGCTTGATATGATTTCTATCTTCTTGAATTTGAAGAGACTTCTCTTATGACCCAACATATGATCTATCTTTGAAAATGACCCATTTGCACTCGAGAGAAATGTATATCCAATGGCTTTGGTGTGAAATGTTCTGAAGATGTCAATTAATTCCATCTGGTCTAGTGAGTCATTTAGAATTGATGTTTCTTTGCTGATATTTTGTTTAGAGGATTTGTCCAGTGGTGACAGTAGGGTATTAAAGCCTCCTATTATGATTGTATTGCTGTCAATTTCTTCCTAAATATCCTCCAGTAGTTTTTTTATGTATTTAGGTGCTCCTATATTGGGTGTGTATATGTTTACCAGAGTTATTTCTTCCTGTTGGATTATTCCCTTTAGTATTATGAAGTGGCCTTCTTTATCTCTTATTATGTCCTTCACATTGAGATCTAATTTGTCAGATATAAGTATTGCAACCCCAGTTTTTTTTTAATTTCCATTTGCCTAAAATACCATCTTCCATCCCTTCACCCTCAATCTGTGTGCACCTCTTTTCCTGAGGTGGGTTTCTTGTAGACAGCAGATATATGGATCATGTTTTCTTATCCAATTGGTTACCCTATGTTTCTTGATTGGAGCATTTAATCCGTTTACATTTAAAGTTATTATTGATAGGTACTTATCTGTCACCATTTTTATTCTTTACCCCAGAGTTCCTTCTTTGCTTCCTATTTCTTTTTATTATTAACATTTCTTGCATTGCTGGTTTGGTGGTAATATATACCCTTAGTCCTTTTTTGTCTGTGAAGCTTCTGATTTCACCTTCAATTTTGATTGAGAGTCTTGCAGGGTACAGTATTCTTGGATTCAGACCCTTCCTTTGCATGACTTTGTATATTTCATTCTATTCCCTTCTAGCCTGATGAGTTTCTGTTGAGAAATCAGTAGCTAGTCTTATGGGGGTTCTTTTGTAGGTAACTTTCTGTTTCTCTCTGGCCGCCTTTAAGATTCTTAATTTGTCGTTGGTGTTTGCAACTTTAATTATAATGTGCCTTGGTGTCAGTTTGGGGTTCATTTTGCTTGGGACTCTGAGAGCTTCTTGGATTTGTGTGGGTTTTTTCTTTCCTGTATTGGGGAAATTTTATGTCAGTATTTCTTCAAACAGGTTCTCTAATCCTTGCTCAGTTTCCACTCTTTCTGGAACCCCAATTATGCAGATGTTGTTTTGTTTCATGTTATCCCAAAGTTCCCTTAGGCTCTTCTCTTGCTTTTTAATTTTTTTTTCTAGAAGCTGCTGTACTTGGGTATTTTTTCCTAGTGTGTCTTCTGGCTCACTGATGTGGTCCTCTGTTTCTTCTAATCTACTTTTGATGCTTTCTATTGAGTTCTTTATAGCAGTGATGTCATTTTTCATTTCTTCATGCATTTCTTCTTGCTTCTTCATTTCCCCTTGGGTCTTCATCATTTCCTCTAGGCTCTTACTCACATTGTCAATTTTGTCTTCCATTCTTTTCATCCACCTTAGATCATTTCTCTGAACTCTTTCTCTAGCATGCTTATTTCTGCTTCTATTCCATTTACTTCCTTTTCTGGTGATACCTGCCTTTCTGTAGTATGCGGGCTATTTCTTCTTCTGCCCATGGTCTTTCTTCTCCGAGTGTCTGGTTATATAGTTCTCTTTCCTACATTGATTCGAAGGCACAAACTACAACACGACATGGTATAACACACAAAGCACTGAACAGAAATGTATTCCCAATGTTAATAATCACAAATAAGGTGACCACCAATGAAAGACAAATTAGGGGTAAGTAGAGAAAAAAGAAGAGGAAAATGAGGAAAAAGGAAAGGAAAGAAGTGCCAAAATCAAATTGGAAGAGAGAGAAAAAATAAATAAATAAATGAACAAAAAATAAAATAAAATAAAAAAAGGAGAAGTAGAAGAAAAGAGAAAGAGAAAAAAAAGTCAGAGAGAAAAGAAAGAGGATAAGAGAGAAAAGGGGAACAAAATATAAATGTCAGGAGAAAACTCCAATAGAATAGTCACTAATCCCAACAAAGGCCAGCAACCAGTACCTGGAGATTAATACAAACTACCAATAACAACTGGTATCGAGGGAGGCGAGGGAAAAGAGAGGTAAAAAAACAAACCAAAACAAACCAAACAAAAAGCAAAATAAAACAAGTAAAATAAGCTAAAACAATCTCACAAAAAAGTACAAAGAAATCAATATAATCACCGTGCAGACAAATAGCAACAAAAGGACAGAGAGAAAAAAACTTTTTGGATAGTGAAGACAAGAAGAGAGAGGTTTGTATGAACTTGTAGTAGGGGATTTGAAATTAGATTTATAAGTGGGGTGAAATTTTAACCAGGTAAAGAGAAAGAATAGGGAGAATCTAAAGTTGGAAAAGGGAAAGAGAAACAAGACAACAAAATGGGGAAAGTGTTGGCATAAAGGTAGAGTTGAGATGGAGTAAAATTATGCTAAAGGAAAGATGAAAATAGAATGTAGAACTCTAATCCCAAAGTAAAATAAAGAGAAAACAAAATGACACTTGTTTTTTTCCAAAAAGGTAAAATAGTAGTAGTAATAATACTAGTTGAAAAAAATGTAATAATTAAAAAGTTAAAATCAATTGAGGAGGAAAGAAAAAAATAGTTTTTTAATTAAAATATGCAAATAAAAAATTAAAATAAAATAAATTTAATAAAAGGGAAAAAGAAAAGAAAAAAAATAGAATGGTCATTCACTTCCACTATTTTTCTGCTTGGCGCTCCTGTTTCCCAGTAGGGAGGGTATTGTAGTTCCCTGTGCTCCACTGCTGGTATTTTAATCTCTTTATTCTTTTGTGGTATGGGAGAGTCAATTTGTTCGTCATCCACTGGGTGGCAGTGTTTCAGAATTGATCTCTGAGACAAAGCACAGGACCTCTCTAGGCTGTGTTCAGATCCTGCTACTCTGTGGTTCTCAAAACTGATTTGTGGGGATTTTGTAGCCAGGACACAGTAATAACCCCCAGGCTGTTCTTCTGCCTCAGATCAAAATGAGTTGTTTTCTAGAGCTCCCCTAGTTGTTTTCTAGAGCTCCCTTCTGTCAACAACTCCGAGAGTCCCCTTCCACACTTAGGGATCACGCTCTGCCCCACATCCGCGGACCTCTCCAGAGGCAGCTTTCTCGCAGCCTGGTTCCCACAATGTGCACATCTTCGTTCTGTGGGACAGGAGACCCCACCTTATCCCAGGCGAAATCTGACCTTTCCATGTGCTGTGTGGATCTCTGAATCCGCTGCGTGTCTGTGCCAATTGGAGAGTGGTGTTCTGGGTCCCTGGCTGTTCAGTGGGTGCTTCAGCTGCAGCTTTCAGACTGCCACAGACATCCACCTCCCTCTGCAAGATGGCGCCGTCTCCGAGTTCATGCTGGTGGCTCTGGCAGACAAAAACCCCGTGGCAGTGGGCTGCCTGGTCAGGAGAGGCCCATCAGCAGTCCTCCACCTTCTCCTGGAGGATGATTGACTCTTAACTTGCCAACAAACACTCTCAGTGTGACTCTCAGCTGCTCTCTCTCCCTCTGCCCAGCGACAAAGCTCCAGACGCATCTGTCTACTCCACCGCCATTTTTTCCCTTCTCATTTGATTCTTTATAGCTTCTTCTTCTTTTTTTTTCTGAGACTTTCTATTTACTTGCCATAACTTTCTTTCCTATTTAAGGATGTTCAAAATCACTCATGTAAAGATTGTTTTGAAGGCTGCTTTAAACTTATTATCAAATAACTATCATCTCTACTATCTCAGTATAAGTATCAATTATCATTTTTATTTAGTTTTAGATCTTTCTGCTTCTTTGTTTGAATAATTTGATAATTAAAACCTAGAAATTTTGCGCATTATAAAACTCTTGGTCTTTTCAGCCCTGTTTTATCTGGCTTGCTTTGATACTGCTCTGGTAAGGGAAGGGTGAGATGCCACCTCATTATTTCAAGAAGAGAGTGGCTCCACCTCCCTGGTCATCTGAGCTGGGCACTTAGGGTACACCCCTGTGTGGTCTGTGTGCACTGTCCTGTTATAGTTGAGCCTTGATTGCTGTTGGCATCACTGGGAGGAATTGACCCCCAGGCTAATTGGCTGTGAGGATCAGCTGTGACCACAGTGAAAGAGCTGCTGTACAGGAGATGCCCCTATGGGGCAGAATTTGCTTCAGTGAGACCTTGGTGATCACCAAGTCTGCCCTTGAGTGTGTTGCTCATGGATGTGGTAGAGTTTTGTCATGGTCTGGAGCTATCCACCAGGTTCACTATGTCTAGGACCTCCTGGGAGGTTCAAAGTCAACTACTGCCTGTGCCCTGCCTGAGGCCACACATTATGAGCTACAGAGTGATTTTCAGATGGCTGCTACTTGTGCTGGGCTTGGAGGTGTGCAAGAGAGGCCAAGCTGTGAACCTTGGCAAGCTGCTGCTAGTGCTGGGTCTTAGGCCTTTTATTGATAAGTTTGGGTCCGGCTTACTCTAGCTGTTATTTCTTTAAGAGATTTGAGGAAAATCTGAAGCCTGAGCCAAGACAGGCCATTCATATGAAAACGCTGCTGCAAACAGCTTGGGTGGGGCTGCAAATTGGATGGAGAGGGATCTCATGAATCAACAAGTAGAGCAAATGGTGTGAGCCATGCTGATGGAAACTCAAATATGGCTGCGATATAGGAGGTCTCTACACAGGAAAAATGCAATAGAGGAGGTCTCTACACAGGAAAAATGACCCTTGCGAGCACCCCTGTTTGGCAGAAAGATGCCTCCAAGTTTCTGCCCTGTTGCCACACAGTCCAATTCTTCCCCATATGTCCCTGGATCCCTTCTAAAGCCACTGCCTGGCACTGGAGCTGAGAGGAAGTGGGACTTTGTAAGTTCGTGCATGAGCCCTTTAAGCGAAACACATGGAACTCCTGCGGCCTCTCTGTCACTCAGCCACAATCCTTATTGATTTTTACAGCCCAAAGTTATGGGGATTTCTCTTCCCAGCTCTAGAAACCCATGCTGGGGGTCCAGTGTGCAACTTGGATCCCTTGCTTCTCACAGAAGGCCTTGGAAATATCCCTCCCAATTAAAAAATGCCACATGTGGGTGTTGGACCAGTCCGTTTTGTGCCTCTTCCCCTCCTCCCAATCTCAATGTGCTTTCTTTTTTACTTCTCTAGTTGTAAGACTTCCATTCAGTCAGACTTCAAGGGGTTCTGAATGATAGTTGTTCCATATATTAGTTGTAATTTTTATGTGGTTGTGGGAGGCAGCAAGGACAGACATTTACCTACACTACCATCTTGTTTCCTCTCTGTGTCTTCAGCCTTATTGCCACAAATCACTTTTGAAAAGTGCTTTTTTTAAACCAGTGTTTCTTTCCCTTTAACTGATAGAGTTCTAATGTCTTTAGGTCAATTAATCAGCAAGTGGGGCTGAAAAGTTATAAATAGAGATCTCTCAGAATAATGAGGACTATTTCTGTGATGGCCACTGAGCATTGAATAGCTTTCAGTTGAGTCATAAGTCAACTATTTCTATGAAACAGTCAAACAATAGTACAGTTAGCAAACCAAGAAACAGATTTTATTAGTTATCATATAAAAACAGACAAAAATAAAGTTGTCAGAGCTGCAGAACTTCCTTTATTAAAAATAAATAATAGAGAGAATCCAAGATGGCAGCATAGGTAAACACCTACACTGCTGCCTCGCACAACAATTTCAAACCTACAACTAAAAGACAGAACAGACATCATCCAAAACCACAGGAAAGCTGGCTGAGTGGAAATTCTACAACTAGAAGGAAAGAGAGGGGCTCACGGAGACCCAGAGGAGCTGCAAAAAGCTGAGATGCGGAGACGCGCCCGTGCAGAAAGGGGGTGCCTGAGGACCTGGCTGGCTTTCTCTGGCGGGAGGGAAACGAAGACTCCCAACTGCATTGAACCCCTTATCCTACAACACTAAACCCCAGATCCAGCCGAAACTCATACGGAGGGAGTTTGGACTATGAAAAGGGAGAAGTGCACGGAAATTTAGGGGAGTCGCAAAAGAACGGAAGTCTGATGGTGCGCACAGCCCTGCACGCAGGGGACAGATTGATGATTGTGCCGCTGGCTTTCGTGAGTGGGCGGGAGACAGACCCTCCCAATTCTGCCATTTCTAACTCCACTAAACCCTAGTTTTGAGCGAAACTCTGGGGACCCAGATTCATATGGTCCCAGAGCACAAGGGAGGCAGCGGGGCAGCAGTCTAGAGGCACTGCAAGAGTGCAAGCAAGGGAGTGCTCCAGTGATTACCCAGTCTCTGGAGACTCAGGGGCCGTGGAGGGCGGGGCCGACTGCAAGGCAAGGCGGTCCCTTAAGCCCTGAGACTCCACCGATCCCAAGCTCAACAAAGAGGCTTTTGCGGATTTGCAAGTCTGGTATCATAAGGCTGAATCCAACAAAGAAGTCCTCCCGGCATAGTGAAAATGCCAAGACAAGGGAAGGGATCACAAACAAAAGAAATGGAGGAAAAGAAACAACTGGATATAGAGTTCAAAACCAAGCTTATAAGGTTTCTCAAGAATATCCTAGAAAAGTTGGAGATGAAAAAATCCAATTAGAGATTATAAAGGACCAACTAGAATGACTGAAATAAAAAATATTATTCAGAAACCTAACGGCAGACTAGAGGAGGGCAAGAATCAAGTCAAAAATTTGAAATATAAAAAAGCAGAAAGCACTCAATTGAAAAAGCAAGAAGAGAAAAGAATCCAAAAATGTGAACATAATGTAAGGAGCCTCTGGGACAGCTTCAAGCATACCAACATCAGAATAGTGGGTGTGCCAGAGGAAGAGAGAGAGCAAGATACTGAAATCCTATTTAAAGAAATAATGACTGAAAACTTCCCACATCTGTTAAAAGAAATAGACTCACAAGTCCAAGAAGCAGACAGAACCCCATATAAAAGGAATCCAAAGAGGAATATACCAAGACACATCATAATTAAAATACCAAGAGCAAAAGACAAAGAGAGAATATTAAAAGCAGCAAGAGAAAAACAGTTCATTACCTACAAGGGAGCACCCATACGACTCTCAGCTGATTTCTCAACAGAAACAATGCAGGCCAGACAGGAATGGCAAGAAATATTCAACGTGATGAATAGCAAGAACCTACAACCAAGAATAATCTATCCAGCAAAGCTATCATTCAGAATTGCAGGGCAGATAAAGAGCTTCACAGAGAAGAAAAAGCTAAAGGAGTTCATCAACTCCAAACCAGTATTATATGAAATGCTGAAAAGTACTCTTTAAGAAGAGGATGAAGAAAAAGGTAAAAGACAAAAAATTATGAACAACAAATACATATCTATCAACAAGTGAACTTAAAAATTAAGTGAATTAAAAATTTGACCAACAGAATAAACTGGTGAATATAATAGAATCAGGAGCACAGAAAGGGAGTTGACTGATAATTCTCAGGGGGAAAGGGGTTAGGGGTGTACAGGGAGAGATTGGACAAAAATCATACACCTATGGATGAGGTCAATGGGAGGGAGGGAAGGGTAGAGGAAAGAGTGGGAGTCGGATGGAGAGGAGCTATGGAGGGGAAAAAAGAGAAACAAATGTAATAATCTGAATAATAAAGATTTAATTTAAATAAATAAATAAAAGAAAAATATTTAGAGGCAGGAGAAATAATGGATACCTTTCAACAGGAATAAACCATTTAAAATCTTCTCTTTGTTACTGCCTCAGTTTGTGTAAAATAAAGTAGGTGAACCAGGTAACTGCCTAGCTCCTTAGTAGCTTAAAAATTCTGTAGCTGTGATTTTAAAAACTGCAATAGTAATACATAAATTTGTTAAAGTCCTGAACATATCACAAAAATTATTTCATATTGAACATAACTGTCAAAAGTGTAGGTTTTGGGCCCTGGCCAGTTTGGCTCAGTGGGTTAGAGGTCAGGTTTCTCCCAGACAAAAGTGGTGGCAGATGTCATTGTTCCTATGCTGAGATTACACACACACACACACACACACACACACACACACACACACATATACACACACAGCTGACTGACAGGCACCATATCTGAGTCTCCACCAACCTGGCCTACACTGTTCCCCCTGGTGATTCCCTGAGATCCTACCCCATCCAATTTGCAGCCCCACCCAAGCTGTTTGCAGTGGTTTTTTCATATGAATGGTCTGTCCTGGATCAGGCTTTAGATTTTCCTAAAATCTTTCAAAAACAAGTAACAGCTGTCTTCAGCATGCCCCATACCTCTCAATAAGTGGTCCCAGATCTGGAACTAATAATAGCTTGCCAAGGTTCACAGTTTGGCCTCTCTTGCATACCTCCAAGCCCAACAGAAGTAGAAACCATCTGAAAATCACTCTGTAGCTCATAATGTGTGGCCACAGGCAGGGCACAGGCAGTGGCTGACTTTGTACCTCCCAGGAAGCTCCAGAGACAGTGCACCCAGTGGATAGCTTCAGACCATATCTATTGCATTCATGAACAACACACTCAAGGGACAGATTTGGTGAGCACCAAAGCCCCACTAAAGCAAGTTCTGCTTTATAGAGGTGTCTCCTATACATCAACTCTTCCACTGTAGTACATCTGATACTCACAGCCAATTTGCCTGGGAGTCAATTCCTCCCAGTGATTCCAACAGCAATCAAGGCTCAACTACAACAGGACAGTGCACACAGACCACACAGAGGTGTACCCGGAGTGCCCAGCTCAGATGACTGGGGAGGTGGAGTCACTGGGCCCTGCAGGATACCTATTACACAGGGACACTCTACCACTTCTAGGAGACATAGCAGCTCGACCTAATACATTGAAAAAACACAGGGAAACAGCCAAAATGTGGAGACAAAGAAACATGTCACAAATGAAAGAATAGAAGGACTCTCCAAAAAAAGAACCATATGAAATGAATGCAAGCATCCATACTAGATAGGAAGTTCAAAACAATGGTTATAAGGATGCTTAAGAACTTACAGCTTCAAGGAAATTAGTTATGAACTGAAATTAAAAATAATTTACAGGGAATCAACAGTAGAGTGGAGGATGCCGAGAATCAAATTAACAAATTGGAATATGAATAAGGGGAAAACACCTAATCATAGAAGCAAAAAGCAAAAAGAATAAAAAAAATATGAAGATAGAGTAAGGAGCCTCTGGCACAACTTCAAGCATACCAACATTTGCATCATGGGGTGTTGGAAAGTTAAGAGAGGGAACAAGAAATTAAAAACCTATTTAAAGAAATAATGATTGAAAACTTCCCCTACCTGGTGAAAAAAAATAGACTTACTCAAAAGAGGACCACATAAAGACACATCATAATTAAAGGTTAAAGAGAAAGAGAATCTTAAAAGCAGCAAGAGAAAAGCAGTTAGTTACCTACAAGGGAGTGCCCATAGAACTGTCAGCTTATTTCTGAACAGAAAGTTTTCAATTCAGAAGGGAGGGGCAAGAAATAGTCAAAGCAAGGACTTACAACCAAGATTACTCTACCTAGCAACACTATCATGTAGAATTGAAGGTCAGATAAAGGGCTTCACAGACAAGAAAAAACTAAAGGGTATTATCATCACCAAACCAGTATTAAATGAAATGTTTAAGGGTCAATTAGAAGAAGGAGGAGGAGGGGAAGGAGGAGGAAGAGGGGGAAGGGGAGGGGAAGGGGAGGAGGATGAGAAGGGGGAGGAGAAATCTGAGGAATAGGAAGCATGCTGGGAACTGTACTTCCTCCGTGGAGCCTACAGAAAAACCATAGGGCTCTCGGTCAGGACTGCTGCCCCCAGGGAACCAACAGGATGGCTAAGGGTAAGGCTGGTGGTGTTTCTGGCCTCTTTGCCAAGAAGGTACAGAAGTTCATCAGGACCCTGAAGAAGGTACTGCAGAATTTGGGGAAACCAGGAAACAAAAGATAAATAGTTTGAACAATGTGCCAACAGCTTTTACATCAATAGTCAGAGGGCCTCAAACTATACAAGGAGCTGAAGAACTTCCTTAATGCAAAATAATGCATGAAAGCTCAAAGAGAGTGTCAGAAACCCTGCAGGAGATCTATAGCAGTGAGTGGGATAGTCCATCATAAGAAATAATGACTATAAAGAGAAAATAGCTGACCAGGACTTGAGGACCATGGAAAACCATGTAGCCTAGTTTGGTGATATTAAGGGAATAATCACCAAGCAGGGTCCAAAACTCATGGACTATGACAGTGCTAGACACCATCTGGAGGCAGTGCAGAATGACAAGAAAAAAGATGAGGTCAAGATAGCTAAGGCAGATGAACACTTTAATAAAGCCCAGCTTGTGTTTGAAGATCTGAACCAGGAACTATTAGAGGAGCTACCTGTTCTTTATAATAGTTGTAGAGGCTGTTCTATGAGCATCTTTTAAAACATTTCCAACTTGAAGGATGTTTTCTATAGGGAAATGAGCAAGGTGAATCACAATCTCTATGAAGTGATGAGCAAACTGAAGCAAAGTCTTTGTGGTGAAGGGACTATCAAGCAGCAGCAGATGCTCTTTAGTCATTTCTTCCCCAGTTCAAACAATTACAGTCTCTAGCCCTCCTACCTCATTTACCAGTCTTTCTACATTGTCCTTGATAAGTGAGAGGGACTCCATCTCAGGAAGTAAAGAAGAGCTAACTTCAAATCTAGCTCAGGAAGGAAACAAATCTGATATTAAAGAAGAGCCTTTACAAGAAAAGGATATAGACAAAGAAGAGGCTGAAGCAAAGTCCTCTGAGGAGGAAGAGCCTCTGCCAGCCTGCAATGGCCCTACCCAGATCCAGCCCTCTTCTACCCAGCCCAGTGTGTGGCAAGTCCCAGGAGGAAGTTTACCCTGGCTCCCCAGCTCCACCCCCAGACAGAGCCCTAATCCCTTCAGAACAGCCTGCATCCCTAGAGTCTCCTTGGGAGCTGGAACTCCAATCCTAGTTCCAGGGCCACTTTGGAGGTTTATTTTGATCCACAGCCACCGCAGAAGTCAGTAAGAACTTCTGAGGACAGAGAAAAGAAAAACATCAACAATCTGAACCCATATCTTTATACTTCCCCACTTCGATAATTCCTCAGGTTTGTTTTTTGTTGTTGTTGTTGTTTTTTTTTTTCAGAATCTGACAAGGCAAGTAAGATGGAAGACAAAGAAGAGAACAATAAGCTTATGTTGACTGATTTCCCTGAGAGCCAAGGCCTCCAGCTTCATGCCTCTGTGGTTCCAGAAGACAGCAACATCACAACACCTGAGCTTCAAGAAGAGGTATCTACAATTCAAAGTGCACAACTATGAAGAGCAACTGCCAAGACCTCCCACATACATACATCTCCCAGAGAAACTTTTCAGCTAGAGAGTGTAGAAGTTACAGAGACTTAAGATCTAACATTCATTTTTAAGTTCTCAATGTGGATGCTGCTTGTCTCTAAAGACTTAGCATTAATGGAGGCTGAGGAGCAGACTTAGAGGAGGGAAGAAGGCACGCAGGCTTGGGAAAAGAGATTGTTAGACTCAGGGAATATTTAATATTAGCATTGTTAGAATAATAAGACTTTATATATTAAGTAAAGTGGGGCTAAAATGGCTATAACAAGCAAAAGCATCTATAGATTCATATATACAATCACACATACTTTGAGAACATGAAACAAATCTTTCATTTACCACTCATTTTTCAAGACTTAAAGCCAAAAGAACATATTTCCAGATTGTTAAATAAAGCATTATTCTATGAAAAAAATTGAGCAATAAAAGAGCAAAAAATACATATCTATCAACAATTAAATCTAAAAATCAGAATCACTGAGGAAGGAATCTAATGAACAATGTAAACTGATTAATAAAATAGAACCAGAGGCATGGAAACATGGAACAGACTGACAAATCTCAGAGGGAAGAGATTAACCGAAGAATTTATATGCATATTTGCATTACCCATGGTCACAGACATTAGGGTGGTGAAGGCCTGGGACAGGATGGGACCTGAGTGGAGGAAGGCAATGGGGAGAAAAAGAGAGTGGGGGAACATCTGTAATACTCTCAACAATGAAGTTTTTTTTAAGTGTAAGTCTTGGCTGACTTAGTTCCAATGATAAAATCAGACCAATAGCCTTAAAATATTCTTTATTGATTAATTAACAAATTTGTGCTGACAAATTATTACCAGCTATCAGAGATGACTTGTGAAGTATAAGATATAACTTGTGCTTTTTAGATGCTAAAAATATATAGAATTATTGCATAAAGATTTAAGAAAGCAAAATCAAAACCCTACCATTTTATTTCTCTACTAGAGGCCCAATGCACAAAATTCATTTAGAGTAGGCCTTTCTTCCCCCAGCTGCCGGCACTGGCTTCCTTCTGGCTGCCAGCAGGCACCTAGGATCCAGGCTTCCCTCAGCCCTGGCTTCATCTGGAATATCATCCAGTAGGACATCTGGTCTAATTAGCATATTACTCTTTTATTATTATAGATGGCTTTTAATTAAAAATTGTTATTCACCTCAAGACCCAATTCATATTTATTTTCATTTTAAAGCTTATTTTTTATTTAACCCCAATGGTTCACTTTATTATAAACAAGAGGCCCAGTGCACAAAATTCATACTTGGGGAGAGAGCCCCTCAGCCCAGCCTGCACCCTCTCCAATCCAGGATGCCTAAACTGGCAGTTGGACCTCCCTCTCACAATCCTGGACTACTGGCTCCAAATCACTCACCTGCCTGCCTGCCTACTTGGTCACCCCTAACTACCCCCAACCCCCCGCTGACCTGATTGCTCTTCATTGTCTCTGCATGCTGGCCTGGTTGCTCCTAACTGCCCCCCACCAGCCTGGTCACCTCTTACTGCCCCACCCCTCTGGCCTGGTCACCCCTAACTGTCTCCCCTGCTGGCCTGGTTGCCCCTAACTACACCCTCCTGCCAGCCTGATTGCCCCACACTGCCTGCTTGTTCAGTCATTTGGTCATCCCTCACTAATCCCCTGCCAGCCTGGTTGTAGGCAGCCATCTTGTGAGAGCATGAGGGTCAATTTGCATATTACCACTTTATTATATAGGACATTTTCTTTTCTGTGACTTAGTACAATATGTGTAAGTAATTAAAGTAATGATTACAAAACTTTTTTGACAAGTATGGAAAATAGTAGTTAATGTTTTCCAACTGCTACCTGGTGTGTCACCAAAAGAACCATTGAACCTGCAGAATAAGGAAACATCTATGCAAGAAAATGACAAAAATATAAATAGCTAATGAATTCATTTTGATCATTATATACTACTAGAGGACCGGTTCACAAAATTCGTGAACGGGAGTGTGAGCCCTCAGCTCAGCTTGCACCCTCTCCAATCTGGGACCCTGTGAGGGATGTGCGACTGCTCATTTAGGTAGATCAGGCTTAAACGGGCAGTCGGACATCCCTTTCACAATCCAGGACTGCTGGCTCCCAACTGCTCACCTGCCTGCCTTCCTGATTGCCCCTAACTGATTCTGCCTGCCAGTCTGATCACCCCCTAACCACTCCCCTGCCAGCCTGATTGATTCCTAACTGCTCCTCTGCCAGCCTCTTTGCCCCTAACTGCTCTCCCCTACTGGCCTGGCCACCCCTAACTGCCCTCCCCTGTAGGATTGATTGCCCCCAGCTGCCCTCCCTTGCAGGCCTGGTCCCTCACAACTGCCCTCTCCTGCTGACCTGATCACCCACAACTGCTGTCTCTTGCAGTCCTGGTCCCTCCTAACTGCCCTCCCCTACTGACCATCTTGTGGTGGCCATCTCATGTCCACATGGGGGCAGTCATCTTTGACCATATGGGGGCAGCCATCTTGTGTGGTCAATTTGCATATTATTCTTTTATTAGATAGGATAGAGGCCTGGTGCATGGATGGGGGCCAGCTGGTTTGCCCTGAAGGGTGTCCCAGATCTGGATGGAGGTTCCCTTGGGGTGTGGAGAGGCCTCGGCGAGGGGCCTGTGGTGGTTTGCAGGCCAGCCATGCCCCCCAGCAATCCAAGCAGAGGCCCTGGTATCTGGAATTTATTTATCTTCTATAATTGAAACTTTGTAGCCTTGAGTGGAGCC
>JAAGEH010000032.1:8878983-8893890 GCA_011751065.1 Lasiurus cinereus
TGTTGGGATTTATTTATCTTCTATAATTGAAACTTTGTAGCCTTGAGCACAGGCCAAGGCAGGTCAGGGCTGGGGGAGCTTGACTTCCTCCATCGCCGGGGGCAAATCAAGACTCCTGCTCTCTCCAGCTCCATGGCTGCCACCATTTTTGTTGGGATTTATTTATCTTCTATAATTGAAACTTTGTAGCTCGAGTGGAGGCCTGGGCCAGCCAAGGTGTGCAGAAAGCTTGGCTTCCTCCATTGCCAAGAAAACCCATACCTCTGTTTGCTCCATGGCCACAGCCATCTTGGTTTGGTTAATTTACATACTTGCTCCTGATTGGCTGGTGGGCATAGCTTGTGGGAGTAGTGTAGTGATGGTTAATTTGCATATTACTATTTTATTAGATAGGATTATTTCTATAAATGCTACCACATGTTGTTTGTACTATCCATTATCAAAATTAGTGCCTGAATGTTGTCACTTCCATGCTTCACTCTGGAAAGTTTAGAAAATTGTATTTAATTTGCTTAAAATATATTGTTATTTATTTCTGAATATATAACTTCTAAATTAAAGTTACAGTTCTGAAGTATATTTCTTATAACGCTTTGTGGTGCTGTTGCAAAGTCTTTTGTTTGTTTGGTAGATTAAGTTCTCCAAAGAGTCAAAACCAAGGACTATATCTATTGACCTCAAATTCAGACTACAAATTGTGGGAAAGGAATGCCGAATGCTTCACAATTTCAATGTGCATGCTTAGGAAGCATTGCCTGTCTTCTAGGAAGTTGCCACCACATGGCTCTATGTTGGAAACTTCTGTCTCCATCCCACCCCATCCAGCTCATCTTTACCAGGGATTGTGCTGTAGGAAGAGAGCTTAATCAAGATGACATAGAAAAGCCTAAGAAATTCCTTCTATATTAGTTTAATTTACTGAATTGGTACAAAAATAAAAATCAGAAAGGCTTCCCAAAACCAAAATAATTGTTCTAAATGTTGTATTATTGGCAGGTATTTTGCTGTTTATTGAGTTCTTAAAAAGTGCAGTGGGTGGTGACAAGGCTAGCAGGGGGGACAGTTAGGGGTGATAAGGCAGGCAGGCAGATGAGAAGTTAGGAGCCAGTGGTCCCAGATTATGAGAGAAATGTCCCCCAAGGAGTCCTGGATTGGAGAGGGTGCAGGCTGGGCTGAGGGGACCCCCCTCTCCATGTATGAAATTTCATGCACTGGGCCTCTAGTCGGTATATAAAAACAGAACTGATTTCTGGATATTTATTTTGTATCCTGCTACTTTACTAAATTCATTCATGAGTTCTAGTGTTTTTTGGTGGAATCTTTAGGGTTCTCTGTATAGAGTATCATGCTATCTGCTCATAAGGATAGTTTTACTTCTTTCTCTTCAATTTGAACACCTTTTATTTCTCCTTTTTGTCTGATTGCTTTGGATAGGACTTCCATAACTATGTTGAAAGAGAGGGATGAAAGCAGATATCTCTGTCTATTCCCAATCTTTTGTATTTAATATATTTTATTGATTTTTTACAGAGAGGAAGGGAGAGGGATAGAGAGTTAGAAACATCGATGAGAGAGAGACATCAATCAGCTGCCTCCTGCACACCCCCTTTTGAGGATGTGCCCACAACCAAGGTACATGCCCTTGACCGGAATCAAACCTGGGATCTTTCAGTCTGCAGGCCAGCGCTCTATCCACTGAGCCAAACCGATTTCGGCTTATTCCCAATCTTAAGAAAAATGTTTTTAGTTTTTGCCCATTGAGCATAATATTGGCTATGGATTTGTCATATATTGCCTTTACTATGTTGAGACATATTCCCTCTATTCCCACTTTGCTGAGAATTTTTATCATAAATGGGTGCTGGATCTTATCAAATGCTAATTCAGCATCTATTGATAAAATTATGTGGTTTTTATCCTTCATTTTGTTTACATGGTGTATTATGCTTATTGATTTGCAAATATTGTACCAAGCTTGCATGTCTGGAATAAATACCACTTTATCATGGTGTATGAACTTTTTAATGTATTGCTGAATCTAGTCTGCTAAGATTTTGTTGAGAATTTTAATGTCTGTTGGTCAGGGATATCAGCCTATAATTTTTATCTTTATAGTGTCATTAACCAGTTTTGAAATTAGGATAATGCTGGATTCATAAAATGAGCTTGTGAGTCTTCCCAGCTTTTGAATATTTTGGAATAGTTTGAAAAGGATAGGTGGTTCTTTGAATGTTGTGTAAAATTTACCTGTGAAACTGTCCAGACCAGGAATTTTAATTGTTGGGAGATTTTTATTACTTCTTTAATTTCATTAGTTGCAATCTGTCTATTCAAATTCTCTGATTACCCTGATTCAGTTTTGGAAGATTGTTTCTAGCAATTTATCTGTTTCTCCCAGATTGTTCAATTTGTTGGCATATAATTATTCATATTTTCTTACAATGCTTTGTATTTCTGTAGTGTCAGTTGTTACTTCTCCTCTTTAATTTCTGGTTTTATTTATTTTCTTGATGAATCCGGTTAAAGGTTTTTGAATCTTATCTTTTCATAGAACTAGATCTTGGTTTCATTGATTGTATTTTGTGGGGTTTTTTAAACTCTATTTTCTTTATTTCTGCTCTGATCATTATTGTTTCCTCCTTTCTAATCACTTTAGGCTTTGTTTTTGTTCTTTTCACAGCTTTTCAAAGTGTAAAATTAATTTGTTTATTTGAGATTTTTCTTGGTTATTGAGATAGGCCTGTCATACTATGAATTTCCCTTTTAGGACTGTTTTTGCTGTGTCCATAGATTTTGGGTTGTTATGTTCTTATTCTTACTAGTTTCTTTTTATTTCTTCCCTACTTTCATTGTTAAACTATTCATTCTTCAGTAACATGTTATTTAGCCTCTGTTTCTTTGTATGTGTTTTCATTTTTGTGTGTGTGTATGTGTGATTGATTTCTAGTTTCATACCACTGTGGTCATAGGAAATGCTTATATGATTTCAATCTTTGTAAATTTATTGAGATTTGTTTTTTTCCCTAACCGGGGCGCTGCAGTTTGCCGACCACTGCCCTAACATGTGATCTATCCTAGAAAACATTCCATGGGCACTTGAAAAGAATGCATATTTTTCTGCCTTGGGGTAAAATGCTCTGAAGATATCAATTAATTCCATTTGATCTAATGTGTCATTAAAGGCCACACATGGGTGTTAGACCAGCCCATTCTATGCCTCTGCCCCTACTACCAGCCTCAATGTACTTTATTCTTTAATTTTCTAGTGGCAGAGCTTCCATTCAGTTAAATTTCAGGTGGTTCTGAATGATGGTTGTTCTATATTTTATTTGTAATTTTGATGTGATTGTGAGAGGAAGCAAGTAAAGTGTCCCGCATAAGGCTGCTGGGTCATTCTTACTACCTTATTATAGACTTTGTTTTAAAGTCTATTTTGTCTGGTATAAGTATGTTACCCAAGTTTTTTTGTGTGTGTTTCTATTTTCATGAAATATTTCCTTCTATCCCTTTATTTTCAGTCAATGCATATCTTTCAATTTGGAATGAGTCTCTTGTAGGCAGCATATGTAAGGGTCTTGTTTTCTTACCAATTCAGCCACCAGATTCACTTAATATAACCTTTAATAGATATTCAGTTATTGCCATTTTACTATTCATATATTTTAACATTTTTTCATCCTCCTTCTTCTTAAAGACCTTTTAACATTTCTTGTAATACTGACTTGGTGGTTATGAACTCCTTTAGATTATTCTTGTCTGGGAAGCTCTTTCTATGCCCTTCAATTCTAAATAATACCTTTGCTGCTTTGGGTAACATAGGTGTCAAATCCTTGCTTTTAATCACTTTGACTATTTTGTGCCAATCCATTTGGGCCTGAAATGTTTCTGTTGAGAAATCACCTGATAATATTATGGGAGCCCCTTTGTAGGTAACTACTTTTCTCTTGCTACTTTTAAAAGTTTCTGTTTGTCTCTAACCTTTGCAATTTTAATTATCTGTCTTAGTGTGAGCCTCTGAGTTCATCTTGTTTGGGACTCTGCACTTCCTGGACTGGTGTGTCTTTATCTTCTTCAGTTATTATTTTTTCAAATGATTTCTCACACCCTTGCTCACTTTCTTTTCTTTTGGTATCATTATGATATACATGCTATTATGCCTATATTGTCCCAAAGGTTCAGTTTCTTTGTTTACCTGAGCTGGATGCTCTAGGAATGTCTCTTGTGTGCATTATTTGGGCTTTCCTATTGTAACTGGGACTTAATTATTGATGTCCTATTCGTGGGAGGGATATCCCCTCCAATTTACTGCCAGTGAGGTTAAATCTCAACATTGCACAAACTGTTATACAGCTACTGACAAAACAGACTACTGACACAACAGGACCAAACTAAAAGTATCATGACTATCAAGCCACTCATTGCAACTACAACAGGAAAACTATGGAGGAAAAAGAACAGAAAGCAAAGCAAATAAAAAGAATACTAAATTACATGTGACCAAAGACATAAAGGTGACATAAAGAAAAATAGAGATAGAAGAACAATCACAAAAAAAATTGGCTATATGGAAGCATGAAAGAAGCTAAAAGAACTAGTATAAAAGGAAAAATAAAAGGAAACAGAAAATAAATGAAATAATCAGGATGAATTTAAAATGTACTAATAATGGATATAAGCTATAGATAGAAAAACAAAAGTGGGGAGATCAATGGGAGGGAAAGGGGACATATGTAATACTTTCAACAATAAATATTTTTTAGATAAAGAGAAAAAACAAACAACAACAACAAAAATCCACTTACACACAGAGACCAAAACACAAAACCACACATACTCGCACACTAAAAAATCCTTTGGGTCCGCTATTTGTAAAGCTCACCAGATTTTTATGTGATTTTGTTCAATCTGGCCCCTTGGTTGTGTCTACCCTGAGCCCCTGGGAGCTTCTCTTGTGCAGGTCAATGTGAGTCACTATACTTTCTAGTCCTGGGCAACCTGGATTCCCAAAGGTTGAATCCCCTAGTAGTCCAGTAGGTGAGGACTCTGACTCAGAGGCTGGGTCTGCCTGGCGTCTCACATCTTGATTATCCCTGTTCTGAGCTCTACTCCCTTCCCTCACAGAGCTGGGCTCTGCAGGGGTATCCTGGTCTTGGCCAGAATGGTTTGATCACACTCGGGTTGGGGGTGGTGCCAATAGCTTGTAGGAGGAGGGTTGTGGGCCCTTTACCTCCTTCTAATGCTTCAGCTCTGTCTAGTTTGCTGGCACCTCCTCTCTGTCACCCTCAGGAGCACGGATTTCCTGCCCTGGGTGTTCCACCTAGTCTCAAGTCACTGCAGGTCAGGAAAGAAGCAGCTGTTTTGCCGAGGAGGAAGAGGGGACTTCCCCCATATCATAGGTGGACCTACTGTCCAGCCCTTTATTCTGCTCACCAGTACAAGTTCCTCCAAGAATTAGAGGGCCCCCAGATTCAATGTTAAGTGTGTCTTTCAGACCCCTCCCATGTAGGCTGGCCCTGAGCTCCATTGCATGACCCTCCCCACTGGTCAAAGGAGCTTCCCAGGCTGCATGATGGGACTTCAGCCCCAAGCTTCCACTGCTGCAACCACTCCGCAGTCTCTGCAGCCAATCCCCTTTTGGCCTTCTCTCTCAGTCCCAAGTCCTTCTGTCTCACTTACAGATCAATCTCCTCAGGTGCTCAATTCGGTAGGTCCAGGTCAGAGAAGGTTATGTTCACCTCCCAGCCTTCAGTGCAGTTCCTGCCCCCGAACCCTGGCGGTGGAGCCGAGCAGCTGGGCTCTGGTGGCAGTGTCAGCACAGTAGCAGTGGCAGTGATTGACTATTCAGCAGAGGCAAGAGCCCTGCCAAGTCAGTGGTGATTGCACAGCGGTGGTACAGTGTTCAGGCTGGGCACATGCCAGGCATGCAGTGTCTGTTGCAGGCATGTGGGTCTGGGCTGTGACCTCTCTGGGCACACAGGGACCAGGGCAGGTGCATGTGGGCCATGGTGAGTCCAGGTGGTTGCAAGGCTTGGCGCCTAGCCACTCCCTGCAGCTTCATCTCAAAGAGGATCTTGTAAACCTTTTATGATTTCTATGTCTTTTTCATTGTGTTGAAGTTTTTACTAAGTTCCTTGAGTTTCCTTATAACCATTGTTTTGAACTGTACTGGTATATCTGGTCAATTGCTTGCCTCAATTTTGTTTCATTCTTTTTCTAGATATTTTACCTGTCCTTTCATTTGGGGCAATGTTTCTTTGTCTCCCCATTTTGGCTTCCTCTCTGTGTTTGTTTCTGTTTATTAGGTCAATCTGCTATGTCTCCCAGTCTTGGTAGAGTGACCTTATGCAGTAGGTATTCTATGGGATCCCGTGGTGCAGGCTCCCTTGTCACCTGAGCTCCAGATGTGTCCCTTAATAACACATCAATGAAAAGGATTTACTCTGGGGCTGAGGACTGGCCATGACTACAGTGGAAGAGCGGTTATGGAGGATTTGCTTTAGAGAGGCTTTGTGCCCACTGAATTTGCCCTTTGGATACATTCTTTGTAGAAGTGGATAGGTTATGTCTGGTGTGGTCTGAAGTTGGCCATCAGGTGTATTGGTTCTGAAGCTCTTGGGAGGGACCCTGGTGCAAACCAAGTTCTACCCTTTCCTGTGCCTTGTTAGCGGCCTGTTAAGTATGAGTTACAAAGTGATCTGCAAATGCTGGCTGGTAGACACCTGGGAGAGGCCAAGTTGCAAACTGAGGTGGATGCAATGAATGCTAGCCCTGGGGTTATTTAGTTAGAAGTACACGGCATGCTGAGGCCAGATACTGCTTGTTTGGTGTTTATGAACCTTTGAAAAATTTTAGGAAAGTCCATAGCATGATTCAAGACAGGCCATTTCTGTGGAAAAGCCATTTAAAATGGCCTAAAAATTGGGTGGGGCACGGTCTTAGGGAATCACCAGGGCTGGGCGAGCAATATTAGACAGGTTGATGGAGACTCTGGTATGGCACTCACCTGCCGGCTCAGGGGGGAAGCGGGGAGGTGTTCAGCAAAAAGCAAATGGCATCTGCTGGCACTTTTTGGCCTCTGCTAGAGGGAAGCGAGCTGCCCCTCTAGCCCTTGCTGGACAGTTCAGTTCCTCCCTGTATGTCCCTGGAGCCTTCTAAGTTGCTGTCTCAGAGCTAGAGCTCAGAGCCAGTGAGTCAGAGTAAGTTCATGCATGGGCCCTTCAAGAGGAATGCCTGGGACTCCAACAGCCCTCCTTCTCTCTCAGCTATAATTTCTGCTCTTGGTTCTCGAACTCTGGGTTGGGGATCCTGGTATGGGACTGGAACTCCTTGCCTCTCAGGGAGGAACTCTACACCCAAGATATCCCTCCCAATTTTTAAAAAATATATTTTTATTGATTTTAGAGAGGGGAAGGGAGAAGGAGAGGTAGAAATGTCAATGATGAGAGGGAATCCTCTGTCAGATACCTGCGTCCTACTGAGGATCAAGCCAGCAAATCAGGCATGTATCCTGACCAGGAATCAAACCCTGACCTCCTTGTTTATAGTTTTACACTAAACCACTGAGCAACACCAGCCTAGCATCCCTCCCAATTTGTAAGCACCACTCATGGGTGTGGGAAAGCCTCTTCTACCCATCTTCATGTGATTTCCTCTGTATATCCTTAGTTATAGGACTTCTGTTCATCTGAATCCGTGGTCAGCAAACTGCGGCTTGCGAGCCACAATCAGCTCTTTGGCCCCTTGAGTGTGACTCTTCCACAAAATACCATGGCCTGGGCGACTCTATTTTGAAGAAGTGGCATTAGAAGAAGTTTAAGTTTTAAAAATTTGGCTCTCAAAAGAAATTTCAATTGTTCTACTGTTGATATTTGACTAATGAGTTTGCCGACCACTGATCTAGACTATAGGCAGTTTTTAATTATGGTTGTTCTATAGCTTAGTTGTAAAGTTTTTTTAGGGGGGCATTTTTTTGTTTTGTTTTTTGGGTTGTTTTTTGTTTTTTTTCTTAGTTTAATTTTGATGTAGTCATGAGAGGAGGCAAGGACAGTGTTTACCTAGGCCAGTGGTTGGCAAACCGTGGCACTGACTTAGGCCAACACCTTGACTTGAAGCTCCACTCCAGAATTTCTTCTTCAGAGAATTCTCAGCTCTGCTCTTAAGACCTTTCAAATAATTGAATCATGCACACCCAGATTATCTAGGATAGTGTCCCTTCCTCAGAGTCAGCTGATTATGGACTTTAATCACATTGTCCAAAAATGCCTTCACAACAGCTGGATAAGTGTTTGATTGAACAACTGGGATTATGATCTAATCAAGTTGACACATAAAACTGACCATTGCAATCACATGTATATAAATGTATACATGCATTAGTATTATGATCCAGATGCACTGTTGCACTTGTGTGTGTGTGTGTGTGTGTGTGTAGACATAGAGTTCAAGAATCATTTTTGCCCTCCTTGGTTCCTTTTAGTGTTTCTTTTCTGCATGTGCTTCTTTAAGGAGATTTAACTATCGATTCTTGGTCTTCTAGGGACTCAGGAAATATATAAATATTTATCTAAGTAATTTCATCACCTCAAAATTTACATATAATTATGTGTGAAGTCATTTAAGCTAATTGCCCAAGTTTTCAATTTAAAAGTTTAGTTAGATTTTCATTAACCACTTTGAATGGCTTTCCTTTTCTTCAAGGGAACATTTCCAATGCACCCTCAAGGAACATTACTCTAGTTTTCTTTGTTAGACATTTTTTTATATTCTCTCTCTGCCCTGTTAATTACTAAAATATTCCCCCCTTTTTAATGTCCTATCTCAATAAACTGTGGGTCTGGCTTTTGTTTTTCCTTTTTGTATGTTGAATGTGGCCTTCAAGATTTTATTTCTCCTTTTTTCTAATATGATTTCTCCCAATTCCAACACCTTTATTAAGGAAATCTCTATTTTTCTTTTCCTTAAGCAGTCTCCAGTTTGTCTTCTGCTGTTTCCCAGGCCAATTTTTTTTTTTTGGTATCACTGCACTATAAGAAATGAGAAATTTACTTTATTGTATAAAAATATGTAATGAAGATCAAGGATAAAGTAACTAGTACTTCAAAGAGCTTTACTATCAGCATTGTGAAATTTTAGAAATCTGCACTCTCATGATTTCAAGTAAGCAAGCCCAGAATGCATGGAATTTATTAACCCTTTGCTTGTATCACAGTGGCTAATGTGCCAGTGAACCAAGTAAGTGCATTGGATAAATGCAGAGTCAATGTGGAGGATACCATGAAAAGTCAGAAATACTGATTCATTGGAAGCCATCAATATAAAATTCTACCACCCCACCATACTATTTACATGCATTTTAACAATATGCTTTCCCTCCCCGATACTGTGTTTATGGTTAGTTCTTGCTGACACTTTTAATCCCTCCCTCAGTTTCTTAATCATTCATGTTTCAGTTACAGAGCCTGTTCTCAATGCCTGATGCAATTTATTAAGTCTTTAGATTTTAACATAGGAAAGGAAAACTGAATGACTTCATTATGCTCTGTGAGATTATTATACAAGTCATAAGGAACAACTGTACTGTTTCATTCACAACAAGGAAGAAAGGAAAAGAGGAAAAGTTTAAATAGGGCAGATGAGAAGATGCAAAATGATACTTTGTACTGAGAACACTCAGTTTGGCATCTGAACAGACCCTAAAGATCTACAGAATACATTTTAGCCATTATGTCTGCTATATTTTAATTATATAATTTCTAGAGTTATGAAAAGCAAGCAGGACCACCTAAGTAGTGAGAATAGTTAGATATATAATTCAGTTGAAATTTCTTTATTTTTGCAACCAATGTTTCTATTTTCTCCCTCTTTCAACTAAAATTAGCATGTCTTCTGAAGAATAAATGCAGGGATGAATAAGATACAGAGCTTGTCTCTGAAGAGCTCATAGTCAACTGCAAGAAACAGATGATCATATTACTAAAGTACAGTTAAAACAGAGACATCTTATGAATAATAATGGGCTACTTCACTTTATTTATACCAAACTCAGTTTAGCTAACCTGAGAGAATGGAACTTAAGAAAGAATGAAGAGAAGAGAAAAAATGGGGCAGAGAGGCAACTTGAGAAAGAGTAGGTAACAGACAGAAAGTGGAATCTACATAGTGACAGGAGATAAAAGGTATGATTCTTTCACCAAATAATGCTTTGCCTGCTTAATTTTATCTAAACTGAATGTTGGTAAAATATACACTAGATAAAATTTTAAGTTCTAAACTATATTATTAAATTCCCCAATACTCTTCCCCTTCTCATACAGAAGGCATTTTCTAAAGTATGGAGGATCCTATCTTGGAAAAGTGGACATCATTCTCAATTTAAAAAACAGAATGACTATCTAAACTGAAAAAGAAAACAAAACAAAAAAAAAACTTTAAGCCTTAGTGGTTTGGCTCAGTGGATAGAGCACCGATCTTCGGACTGAAGGATTCCTGGTTTGACTCCAGTCAAGAGCACATGCCTGGGTTGCAGATTTGATCCCCAGTAGGGCACATGCAGAAGGCAGCCAATAAATGATTCTTATCATTGATGTCTCTATCTCTCCCTCTCCCATCCCTTCTTCTCTGAAATCAATTTTTTTTAAATATATTTAAAAAAAGAAACTTGCTTAATCAGAAATCACATCACTTCTAGACCATGTTACACTTGAACTCTGAAACCAACATGAAATAGTTTCACAACTCAAAAATAGCAGATGAGCTCATAGAATATTTTGTCTGATTTTATTTTTTAGGCATATTAAGAACAGCAAATTCTTTCTATGGAATGTACAGAAAACAGGCAGAGAATAATTAATGGCAATTTTTAAAAACATTTTTTATTGATTTCAGAGAGAGAAAGGAAGAGGAAGAAAGAGATAGAAACATCAATATGAGACAGATCATTGATTAGCTGCCTCATGTAGGCTACCTACCAAGATTAAGCTGCAACCTGGGTGATGTGCCCTGACTGGAATCGAACTATGACCTCCTGGCTCATGGATCAATGTTTAATCACTGAGCCACACTGGCTGGGCTGGCTATCTACACATGTTTTTCTATAGAATTTAGCACTTTATAGTGACGGAATTGTGAGCAATTGTAGACATTCTGTGGTTGTGTGTTTTTTTGATGGGGATATGCTAATGTTGTGCTAAAAAAAAAATACCATAAAGATGGGCAGTAAGAAGCCCTGTGTTTTGATTTGCTCCCTTAGAAAGTACTTGTGAACACCCTACTCTGACATTTTATCTTAAATGTCCAGGAGGCAGCTGAGTCATTATCCCAAATGCAAATATGTTCAACACATGTATTTCCCAAACCAGTTACCCTGTCTACAGATTTTAAATGTGTTACAAATGTCACAAGGTTTACAGGAAATACATGAAAAACTCAAGAAGTAGCTATAACTAAGACTTTGCAAACTGCAAATGGAGAAAAGGAATCCTTAGCCCTATTTACTGTAATTTTTAAAATGGAAAACGGATGCCACCTTGTGGTTATTTTAATAAGATCATTCTTTACATCCTAGTCAACATTTGTCATTTGTTGATGATAGCCATTCTGACTGGTGTGAGCTGGTACCTCATTGTTTTGATTTGCATCTCTCGGATGATTAGAGACTTAAAGCATGTTTTCATATGTCTCTGGGCCTTCTGTATGTCCTCTTTTAAAAAGTGTCAGTTTAGATTCTTTGCCCATTTTTTGATTGGATTGTTTATCTTCCTTTTGTTAAGTTGTAGAAGTTCCCTGTATTTTGGAGGTTAAACATTTATTGGAAATATCATTGGCAAATATGTTCTCCCATGCAGTGGGCTTTCTTGTTGTTTTGTTGATGGTCTCTTTTGCTG
The DNA here is from genome assembly GCA_011751065.1 of Lasiurus cinereus. Lineage (NCBI taxonomy): Eukaryota > Metazoa > Chordata > Mammalia > Chiroptera > Vespertilionidae > Lasiurus > Lasiurus cinereus. The sequence goes on from JAAGEH010000032.1 coordinate 8,890,866, forward strand.
TGCAGAAGCGTTTTATTTTGATGTAGTCCCATTTGTTTATTTTCTCCTTAGTTTCCATTGCCCTAGGAGTTTTGTCTATAAAGATATTGCTACGACAGATGTCTGCTATTTTGCTGCCTATGGAGTCTTGTAGGATTTTTATGGTTTCCTGTCTTACATTCAAGCCCTCTAGCCATTTTGAGTTTGTTTTTGTGTATGGTATAAGTTGGTGATCTAGTTTAATTTTTTTCCCATTATCTGTCCTAATTTTCCAGCACCATTTATTAAAGAGACTGTTTTGACTCCATTGTATGCTCTTGCCTCATTGGTCAAATATTAATTGAGCATTATGGCTTGGGTCTATTTCTGGGTTCTCTGTTCTGTTGCTTTGTTCTATTTTGTTTGTCAGTTTCTTTTGTTCAATAGATTCCACATATAAGTGAAATCATTTGTATTTCTATTTCTTTGATTGCCTATTTCAGATAGCATAATATTCTCCAGATATATCCATGCTGTTGCAAAATATTAGAGTTCCTTCTTTTTTATAGGTGTGTAGTATTCCATTGATAAATATACCACAGCTTTTTTATTCACTCATTTACTGATGGGCACTTGGGCTATTTCCAAATCTTGGCTATTGTAAATAATGCTGCTATAAATATAGGAATATATATATATATATATATATATATATATATATATATATATTCTTTCTGATTGTTGTTTTGAGATTCTTAGAATATATTCCCAGGAGTAGAATCACTTAATCAAATAGCAGGCTTTTTCCATAGTGGCAGAAAAGTTTCTAGAAGTTAGAGAGGGCAAGTTCCATTGCGCAGACACTTTTAAAGCCTATTCTTGGCTCTTTTAGCAGTTGTCCTATGGGTCAAAGTCACATAGCCTAATTCAGCTGTAAGAAATTGGGAGACAGACCCACCACTTGATGGGAGAAGCTGCAAGGACATATATAAAAATCACCATGCCTACCTTGAAAGTTCTTTGACATTCCTCTACTCCAGACCTCCCTGCCTCCAATCTTTCAGTGCTTTTCTTTCAGGCTCTTTACAAGCCAATCAGGCTATTGACTACAGCTATCTATATATATAAAAGCCTAAGAAACCATTTGACTGGTCAACTGGTCAGCCAATCAACTGGTCAACCAGTAGCTATGATGTGCACTGACCATCAGGGGGCACTGAAAGCAAGAGCAGCCCCCTGGAGGTCAATGCACTCCCACAAGGGGAGCACTTTGAGCCTCTCTTGTGGACACTACCCCTGGGTGCCCCTCCCCCATCTGAACCAGGATCAGGATTGGGACCAGCATTGGGATTGACTGAGCATGAGCCCACAGCCATTTCTTGGTCATGGGTGCACTGGTATCACCCTAGAATGGGCACATGGAGACACAGCGGAGTAGCAGCAAGCCTCACTCATGCACTACTACATCCCTTGGGGGATGTTGGATGGCCGGTTTCTGCCTGATCCTCCCCACCACCTGAGAAACCCCATTGGTGCATGAATTCATGCACCAGGCCTCTAGTGAGTTCATATAAATCCTCACTTTGGGCTACTTTTCTTTCTACATTCAGTGGTAAGTGCTCTCTTCTTTGTGATAAATGAAAGCTGCAGCAATTTGGCTTTTTTTTTTTTTAGCTCCAAGAGTTAAAGGGTTTATTTAGAACTCTCCTTTCCTAAAGAGATTTCTTTTTTTCTAAATTTTTAACATTTTTTATTAATATATTACATGTGTACATATCTTCCCATCCGCCCATTCCCATGCATGCCCTAACTCCCCAATGTCTTGTGTCCATTGGTTATGCTTATATGCTTTCAAGTCCTATAGTTGATTTATCTACTCCACCTCTCCCTAACCTTCCCACAGTAATTTGACAGTCTATTTGATGTATTTCTATCTCTGTATCTATCTTTTTGTTCATTAGTTTATAATGTTCTTTATTATCTATAAATGAGTGAGATCATGTGGTGTTTTTCTTTCATTTATTGGCTACTTCACCTAGCATAATGCTTTCCAGTTCCATCCAGGTTGCTGCAAATGGTAAATTCCTCCTTTTTTATGGCAACATAGTACTCCATTGTATAGATGTACCATTGTTTTCTGATCTAGTCATCTGCTGACAGGCACCTAGGCTGGTTTCAAAACTTAGCTATTGTAAATTGTGTTGCTATGGACACAGGGGTGTATATATCCTTTCTTATTGGTGCTTCTAATTTCTTAGGATATATTCCTAAGAGTGGGATTATTGGGTCAAATGGGAGTTCCATTTTTAGTTTTTTGAGGAAACTCCATACTGTTCTCCACAGTGGCTGCTCCAGTCTGCATTCCCACCAGCAGTACACGAGAGTTCCTTTTTTTCTACATCCATGCCAGCACTTGTCATATGTTGACAGGTATGCGATGGTATCTCATCGTTGTTTTGATTTGCATCTCTCAGATAATTAGTGACTTTGAGCATGTTTTCATATGTCTCTTGGCCTTCATTCTGGCTTCTTTTGAAAAGGTTCTATTTAGGTCGGTTGCCCATTTTTTTATTGGATCATTTATCTTCCTTTTATTAAGTTGTATATGTTGCCTCTAGATGTTGGAGATTAAACCTTTATCAGTGATAACATTTGCAAATATGTTCCCCAATTCAGTGGGCTTTCTTGTTGTTTTGTTGATGGTTTCTTTTGGTGTGCAAACGCTTTTTATTTTGATGTAGTCCCATTTGTTTATTTTCACTTTAGCTTCCATTGCCCTAGGAGCAATATCAGTGAAAAAGTTCCTTCGGCATATGTCTGAGATTGTGCTGCCTGTGCATTCCTCTAGTATTTTTATGGTTTTCCCATCTTATGTTTAAGTGCTGTATCCATTTCGAGTTTATTTTTGTGGATGGTGTAAGTTGGGGGTCTAGTTTCATTTTTTGTATATATCTGTCCAATTTTCCCAACACCATTTATTGAAGAGACTGTCTTGACTCCATTGTATGTTCATGCCTCCTTTGTCAAATATTAATTGAGCATAGTGGTTTGGGTCAATATCTGGATT
>JAAGEH010000032.1:8894290-8929221 GCA_011751065.1 Lasiurus cinereus
ATATATATATATATATATATATATATATATATATATATATTCTTTCTGATTGTTGTTTTGAGATTCTTAGAATATATTCCCAGGAGTAGAATCACTTAATCAAATAGCAGGCTTTTTCCATAGTGGCAGAAAAGTTTCTAGAAGTTAGAGAGGGCAAGTTCCATTGCGCAGACACTTTTAAAGCCTATTCTTGGCTCTTTTAGCAGTTGTCCTACGGGTCAAAGTCACATAGCCTAATTCAGCTGTAAGAAATTGGGAGACAGACCCACCACTTGATGGGAGAAGCTGCAAGGACATATATAAAAATCACCATGCCTACCTTGAAAGTTCTTTGACATTCCTCTACTCCAGACCTCCCTGCCTCCAATCTTTCAGTGCTTTTCTTTCAGGCTCTTTACAAGCCAATCAGGCTATTGACTACAGCTATCTATATATATAAAAGCCTAAGAAACCATTTGACTGGTCAACTGGTCAGCCAATCAACTGGTCAACCAGTAGCTATGATGTGCACTGACCATCAGGGGGCACTGAAAGCAAGAGCAGCCCCCTGGAGGTCAATGCACTCCCACAAGGGGAGCACTTTGAGCCTCTCCTGTGGACACTACCCCTGGGTGCCCCTCCCCCATCTGAACCAGGATCAGGATTGGGACCAGCATTGGGATTGACTGAGCATGAGCCCACAGCCATTTCTTGGTCATGGGTGCACTGGTATCACCCTAGAATGGGCACATGGAGACACAGCGGAGTAGCAGCAAGCCTCACTCATGCACTACTACATCCCTTGGGGGATGTTGGATGGCCGGTTTCTGCCTGATCCTCCCCACCACCTGAGAAACCCCATTGGTGCATGAATTCATGCACCAGGCCTCTAGTGAGTTCATATAAATCCTCACTTTGGGCTACTTTTCTTTCTACATTCAGTGGTAAGTGCTCTCTTCTTTGTGATAAATGAAAGCTGCAGCAATTTGGCTTTTTTTTTTTTTAGCTCCAAGAGTTAAAGGGTTTATTTAGAACTCTCCTTTCCTAAAGAGATTTCTTTTTTTCTAAATTTTTAACATTTTTTATTAATATATTACATGTGTACATATCTTCCCATCCGCCCATTCCCATGCATGCCCTAACTCCCCAATGTCTTGTGTCCATTGGTTATGCTTATATGCTTTCAAGTCCTATAGTTGATTTATCTACTCCACCTCTCCCTAACCTTCCCACAGTAATTTGACAGTCTATTTGATGTATTTCTATCTCTGTATCTATCTTTTTGTTCATTAGTTTATAATGTTCTTTATTATCTATAAATGAGTGAGATCATGTGGTGTTTTTCTTTCATTTATTGGCAACTTCACCTAGCATAATGCTTTCCAGTTCCATCCAGGTTGCTGCAAATGGTAAATTCCTTCTTTTTTATGGCAACATAGTACTCCATTGTATAGATGTACCATTGTTTTCTGATCTAGTCATCTGCTGACAGGCACCTAGGCTGGTTTCAAAACTTAGCTATTGTAAATTGTGTTGCTATGGACACAGGGGTGTATATATCCTTTCTTATTGGTGCTTCTAATTTCTTAGGATATATTCCTAAGAGTGGGATTATTGGGTCAAATGGGAGTTCCATTTTTAGTTTTTTGAGGAAACTCCATACTGTTCTCCACAGTGGCTGCACCAGTCTGCATTCCCACCAGCAGTACACGAGAGTTCCTTTTTTTCTACATCAATGCCAGCACTTGTCATATGTTGACAGGTATGCGATGGTATCTCATCGTTGTTTTGATTTGCATCTCTCAGATAATTAGTGACTTTGAGCATGTTTTCATATGTCTCTTAGCCTTCATTCTGTCTTCTTTTGAAAAGGTTCTATTTAGGTCCGTTGCCCATTTTTTTATTGGATCATTTATCTTCCTTTTATTAAGTTGTATATGTTGCCTCTAGATGTTGGAGATTAAACCTTTATCAGTGATAACATTTGCAAATATGTTCCCCAATTCAGTGGGCTTTCTTGTTGTTTTGTTGATGGTTTCTTTTGGTGTGCAAACGCTTTTTATTTTGATGTAGTCCCATTTGTTTATTTTCACTTTAGCTTCCATTGCCCTAGGAGCAATATCAGTGAAAAAGTTCCTTCGGCATATGTCTGAGATTGTGCTGCCTGTGCATTCCTCTAGTATTTTTATGGTTTTCCCATCTTATGTTTAAGTCCTGTATCCATTTCGAGTTTATTTTTGTGGATGGTGTAAGTTGGGGGTCTAGTTTCATTTTTTGTATATATCTGTCCAATTTTCCCAACACCATTTATTGAAGAGACTGTCTTGACTCCATTGTATGTTCATGCCTCCTTTGTCAAATATTAATTGAGCATAGTGGTTTGGGTCAATATCTGGATTCTCTATTCTATTCCATTGGTCTATATGTCTGTTCTTGTTCTAGTACCAAGCTGTCTTGAGAACAGTTACTTTGTAATATAGCTTGAAATCTGGTACTGAGATCCCACCTACTTTATTCTTCTTTCTCAGGATTGCTGTGGCTTTTCAGGGTCTTTTTTTTGTTCCAGATGAATCTTTAGAGAGTTCTTTCTAGGTTTGTGAAATAGGTATTTTAATGGGGAGTGCATTAAATCTATAGATTGTTTTGGGTAGTATAGACATTTAATGATGTTGATTCTCCCAATCCATGAGCATGCTATGCTCTTCCATTTGTTTACATCTTCCTCTATCTCTTTTTTCAGTGTCCTGAACTTTTTCCGTATATAGATCTTTTACCTCCTTAGTTAAGTTTATTCCTAAGTATCTTAATGTTTTAGTGTGATGGTAAATGGCATTGTTTTTTAGTCTCTCTTTTTGTAAGTTCAGGATTAGTGTATAGAAATGCCATAGATTTTTTGGCATTAATTTTGTATCCTGATACATTGCCGAATTCATTTATTAAGTCTATTAGTTTTTTGATAGAGTCTTTTGGGTTTTTTATGTACAGTATCATGTCATCTGAAATAAGGACAGCTTTACTTCTTTTCCAATTTGGATGCCTTTTATTTCTTCTTCTTGCCTAATTGCAATGGCTAATACTTCCAGTACTATGTCGAATAGGAATGGGAAGAGTGGACATCCCTGTCTTCTTCCTGTTCTTAGGGGAAAGGTTTTGCCCATTGAGTATGATGTTAGCTCTGGGTTTATCATATATGGCTATCATTATGTTGAGGTATGATCCTTCTATTCGCATCTTCTTCAGAGTTTTATCAAGAAAGGGTGTTGGATATTGTTGAATTTTTCTTCTGCATCAATTGATATGACTATATGATTTTTTTCTCTCAGTTTGTTTATGTGATATATCACATTTATTGATTTGCGGATATTGTACCATCCTTGCATTCCAGGGATAAATCCTACTTAGGCATGGTGTATAATCTTTCTGATGTACTGCTGGATCTGATTTGCTAGAATTTTGTTGAGGATTTTGGCATCTATGTTCATGAGGGATATAGTCCTGTAGTTCTCTTTCATTGTGTTGTATTTATCTGGTTTTGGTATTAGGGTGATGCTGGCTTCATAGAAGGTGCTTAGAAGTGTTCTTTCTTCTTGAATTTTTAGGAATAGTCTGAGAAAGATAGGTTTTAATTCTTCCTTGAATGTTTGGTAAAACTCCCCTGTGTCACCGTCTGGCCCGGGCTTTTGTTTGCTGGAAGTTTTTGATGACTGCTTCAATTTCTTCCATAGTTATTGGCCTATTGAGATGTTTAGATTCCTCCTAATTGAGTTTTGGAAGGTTATATTTTTCCAGGAATATGTCCATTTTCTCCACGTTGTCCAGTTTGTTGGAATAGAGTTATTCATAGTATTTATTAACAATCTTTTGTATTTCATTTGGGTATTTTGTTATTTCACCTCTTTCATTTCTGATTTTGTTTATTTGGATCTTCTCTCTTTGCTTCTTGGTGAGCCTAGCTAGAGGTTCATAAATCTTATTTATCCTTTCAAAGAACAAACTCTTGGTTTTGTTGATCTTTTGTATTATTTCTTTTATCTCTATGTCATTTATCTCCACTCTGATCTTTAGTATTTCCATCCTTCTGCTTTCACTGGGCTTTTCTTGTTGCTCTCTTTCTAGTTCTTTGAGTTTTAGGGTTAGGTAACTTATTACCATTATTTCTTGTTTTGTTTTGTTTTTATGCAATAGGCTTGTAGAGCTACAAACTTCCCTCTCAAGACTGCTTGATTTGGGGACATTTTGGCTACCCTTAATGGACCTGCAGGGTTCTGCCTGGTGGTTGGGCATTAGTCACCCTTATGAGGAGACAAGGGAGACGGCGTCCCACTGGGCAGGGTTGTCTGAGGCTATTGGACCCCCAACTGGTGGGACAAGGGTGTCCATGCCTCCCCACCTCCTCTCCGCTGACAGCTCCCTCAGCGTCACCCATTAACCCTCCAGCCTCGGTGCCAGCGCCGCTCAGGCCCCGCAGCCCAGGTCGCAGCACCCAGAACACCAGTCCATGGACTCTGCTGATTCACCCCCTTTCTTATCAACCATGCTGCAGCTGCCAGTGCTGAGCTGTGTGGAGAGTCCTGAGGAATGAACTCTTTGAGCATCCCTAACACCCATAGTTTCACAAAGTGCAGAAAGTGTCTGAAGTCAAAAGTTTTACAAATAGCTTCCTCTCAGAGGTAATGACAAGTCATCCTGAGGGAGAACAAAGTTGGAGGACATCCTGGCCCCTTCTCTCCTAGCACGTAGTCTGTCTGGCCTCTGATTATCGGGACCTCATGAAAAGGTCACTTAGCACGTCTTACCAGCAACTGGGGGAGTGTCCTACAGAGAAGAGGAGAACTGAAAGGCAGGCATGAGGGCAGGAGTGTCCTCAAAGAGTCCTCCCATTTCCTATACTCTCTTCCCCCAGATGTTCCCTGTGCAGGCCACGTGGCCAGGGCCAAAATTACCGCTCCTACTCGGCCTGTTCACAGCCTAGCATCACCCCAACACATAGAGCCCTTGGTCAAGATGGCTAGAGCTTGGTGGCTGGGTCAGCGGAGGCTCCTATGTGGTCAAGCCTGCCTCTATGGGGGGTCCCTCCCTTTGGTATGAGGTCCCCAGGGCCTGAGGCAGAGGACAGTGACAAATGTGGCTGCCACATCCCATGTCAAGGTGAGGCGATCACACCAAGGCCAAGAAGCTGAGGCAGCAGGGCACACGGAGCCCAGGGACAAAAGCAGGCTGCATACCTCATAGGCTGCGGTCTGAATGGGAGCCCCTGTCTGGAGACCTGAGCTGGAGGCCCTGGGAGGCCAGTCCTTGCTCTAACCATGGCCCAGCAGGGTGAGCCCTGAGCAGCTAGGAGAAAATCCTCATCTCTACTTGATGATTGTGATTGCCAAATCAGTTTTCCCTTGTAGTTTGTGCTTTTCTGCAATCTCTGAATTTTCTACCATGAACATATACTCCTGTCAAAGGTAACTGAATAAATAAAATTAGGGAAAAACCTCTAAAAGACCTTCAACTATCTTGACGTAAGACAGGGGATGGACTTTCTAAGTGCAAGTGAGAAATCCATGCAGTTGGAGTTCTGGGAGCATTAGACAAGGCTGTTTTGCATAGTGTCTAGCTCCAGGCTGCCTGAGGACTGTGGGCCCAGAGCCACACCCACTTGTTGGGATTCCTGCTCCTTCCACACTATTCTACGACCTGACCTTCCTGCCCCTCAGCCACTCAATGTCTGCACTCACTGTGAAGTTTGAAGCATCCACCTCTTACCACTTGAAATCAGGGGGAAATGGCTTTAAGTCTGGTGCAATGAACTGGGCAAGCATCCACTGTATGAAGTTAGCATGAGGAACAGAGAAGTGGAGATGTGCAGAGAGCAGCAAAGGCAGAGAGATCACGAGTTCCCAGCAGCATGCTCAGGAGACAGGTGGAGGGCAGGCCAGGACTTGGCAGCCTAGCAATCAGAGCAGGTGCCACATCCACTGAATGGGACAGTGTGATGGTCACGCATTTGCTTCTCTGGTGACGTTGTTATGATACTGCTTTGCCATTTACAGTAACGATGATAACCTTTCCTTTTCAAATAAAAGCAAGTAGAAATGGTGAGTCCGTTTGAGGGAAAAGATGTAAGTAATCACAGAGGTGATGCATGCATGGTCAAATCAGAGAGATGGTAAAAGGATGGCTGGAGACAAACAAGGCAGAAGCTCAAGGCCTGTGGACCAGTGATCCCAGCTCTGACAGTGACTGTGAACTGCTGCTCTCACAGCAGCATCCAAGATGTCAAAGGACCTTAGCACGGCCCTCATGTCACCCTGGGTTGAATTCTGGCTTGGCAACATTGATCCAATTATTCAAAATGCTTGAGTGGAGCAATAAATTCTTCAAAATATAAAACTATCTAAAAAGGGACTTATCTGCAAAAGCCAACAATTCTAGGCTCTGACAATGAACTTGGAATAAAGAGCAGCGGTTTTTAATTTAGCTGCTAAAAAGAACTCTTAAGAAAAAATCTTCTAATGGAGGCTGTACATGTGATGAAACCTAGTGACAACCAATTAGCTCTGTGCTTCACACGGGCATGACTTTCATGCCTGCAGGTTCTCAAGAAGGGGTAGCAGTCAGCCAGGGGACTTACTGAGCACGGACATTTTGGTCCCATGTGTATGTCCCAAGGCTCCGTAAACTGTGCTGTACTGGAGTTCAGCCCAGAGGCTGTGACATCTCATCTCTTCTGAAATCAGAACCACGTTGGGGTCAGGAGGCGGCATCCACGCTGTGTCATCTGGCCTTTAGAAATGAAGGAAGGTTTATGGTGAAGATACTAGTAATGTCAAAGAATTGGAAATCCTTAGTGTCAGATTAACAGCAGCTACTTAGGAGAGGGTGGCATGTCAGCCAGTGTAAGACCAGAAAGGGAGAGGAATAGATAGTTAGAAACATCGATGAGAGAGACATCGATCACCCCCCTCCTGCGCACCCCCCACTTGGGATGTGCCCAAAACCAAGGCATATGCCCTTGCCCGGAATCGAACCTGGGACCCTTCAGTCCTCAAGCCAACGCTCTGTCCACTGAGCCAAACCGGTTTCGGCATTGCCAACCACTTTAAACTGATGTTTATGGAACAGGCATCCACACAGCACAGAACCTACCTTCTTCTCCCCCAGTCCTGTCAATTAACCAAATGGCCATTGTCCCTGGGATGCCATACCTGCCTCGTTCCCCTGCCCTTGCTGAGAATTGCTGGTCTGAGCTGCAGCTGAATGAGAGAACTGGTCACCAGGAATCAATAACCAGAACACAGCTGTGACCCTGGACACTTACTCTGGCAGGCACAGGCACCAGGTGGGGCATTTGCACTGGAGAGCCTACCTGCATGGCTTTGTGCACCGTTGGGGTGTAGAAGATGTTGAACAGCTGCTCAAGGTCTCCCTCCAGCTCTTCAGTGAGGGCCTTGCAGTGCTAGCTGCTGGCCTTTTCCTTCGGTAGTTGGATCCCTAACTCTTCAACCTGCAGAGCCAGTGGTCCAGCCCACACCGTCAGGTCACAAAGTAAACTTGGCTTTAGAGCAAAGCCCACACCTGTCACCCCACGGAACACCTGGCCACCATCTTGCCCATATGTCTCAGACACCACTCAACATTACCTGCTTCCAGAGCTCCTGATTCTCCTCCTGCAGCTCCATGCACTTGATGTTGCTCACCTGCAGAACCATTGAGGCGCCCATACATCCTAGACTGTGCCCTGGAGGGCCTGGTTTGTTTTCTCCAACGTAAGAATACATCTGGAGGCTGAAGAGTGAAGTGGAGTCAGAGTCCAGAGTCCAGGGCCTCTGCTTTCCCTCTCTGGCCCTGGCCTATAGACGCCATCCCCCGGGCCCTAGTCTGAGGGGCTAGGATGGGCAGCTGGGGTGCCCTCCCTTTTCCTCAGGGTGCTGTTGCTGTTAGCACCTCTGGGTTCCTCACGGCGTTGTCTCCCCTCTGCTGGCTCAGCTTGCTCCATTAGGAGAGTCATCTACAGTTTAAGAAAGCAGGTGACCGTGGAGGTGCCAATGCAAAACTTCAAGATGCTGGAACTACTTTAATTCTAACCTGACTGTGTATTCCAGGATTTCGGAGACTAACATAGACGGCAAAGTGATGGCATGGTCTGTGCCATCCCTCAGCTGAGGCTGTGGCAGTCATGATCATTGACCAGCATGTCTGAGAGTGGGAGAGGCTCTGGGTCGTGGGCCCAGTACTACCATCACCAGGCAAGGTACTTCGGGTGGAGAGTTCATTTTGAAATTTCATGATCGCATTGAAGAAAGAATGAGACAGGAGATCTAAATTGCTTGAAAAAGTGTAAATGAGATAAAAACATAAGGTAAACACAGAAAAAGGCAGATTTCCTCCCTTGGTTTTAAGCACCGTGAACGCAGACAGAAAGGGTCGCACAGACCCGAGAAGGACAGGAGGTCCCAGCCCCTGCCTGCCTCCAGCAAGGGTATGATTGTAAAAAGAATGTATGAGAGGTCAGGCGCTCCCTCACCTGTCCCTCTAGGACCACATCTTCAGCCCTGGGAGCCTCCTCACACTGCACTGCTTTTAGGGCTGCAACTCACCTGTTTCCTGTTCACCCACCTCCCCCAGGGCTGGAAGGTCCTGGAGGGGACGCCAGCTTTCACTTTGGCACATCTCGCAGGACCTTCTCATCAACCACCAAGGACAGCGGCACAGACCCAGAAGCCAGAACAGACTGAAGACCCGAAGCAGCAGGGAGCTTAGCAGGGGATCTAATGCGCTGCTGTGGCCCCAACTCCAGCTCAGCGCTCACCACACACAAACATGCACGCTCTCAGCATACGGACACACACCAAAGCCTGTGTCCTGACAAGGCTGCAAAGGACACTAACTGCTTAAAACTCCACCAACTCACAACCTGTGCTCATTTTTAAAGCAAAAGTACCTGTGCGGCCTTCTCTTTTAAAATACTTTTAGAAATTGGGGTGACCCTGATCAGTGAGGCTCAGTGGTTGAGCATTGACATATGAATCAGGAGGTCACAGTGCAATTCCTGGTCAGGGCACATACCCGGGTTCCAGGCTCCATCCCTAGTAAGGACGTGCAGGAAGCAGCCGATCAAGGATTCTGTCTCATCACTGATGCTTCTCTCTTCCTCCCTCTTCCTCTCTGAATCAATAAATATATATATTTGGAGGGAAAGAAAAAAAAAGACTGCTTGATTTTGGACTGCTGTCTTTTCACTGTCATTTGTTACCATGATGTTATTTTTTTATTTCTTCCTTGATCTCTTTGGTTACCCAGTCATTGTTTAATAGCATGCTGTTTAGTCTCCATGTGTTTGATTTCTTTGGATTGTTTTTATTGTAGTTGATTTCCAGTTTTATGCCACTGTGATCTGAGAAGATGCTTGATATGATTTATATCTTTTTGAATTTGAAGAAACTTTGCCTAAGTCCCAACATATGGTCTATTTTTGAAAATGACTCGTGCACTTGAGAGGAATATATATTCTGTGGCTTTGGAGTGAAATGTTCTGAAGATGTCAATTAATTCCTTCTGGTAAGTCATTTAGGATTGATGTTTTTTCTCTGACTTTTTGTTTAGAGGATTTGTCCAGTGGTGATAGTGGGGTATTAAAGTCTCCTACTATGATTGTATTGATGTCAGTCTCTCCCTTGATATCCTCCAGGAGTTGTGGTTTTTTTGTTTGTTTGTTTTTTATGTATTTGGGTGTTCCTGTATTGGATGTGTATGCATTTACCAGAGTTATTTCTTCTTGTTGGATTGCTCCCTTTAGTATTATGAAGTGGCCTTCCTTATCTCTTTTTATGTTCTTCACTTGAGATCTAATTTGTCCGATATAAATATTGCTACCCCAGCTTTATTTTTCATTTCCATTTGCCTTAAAAACCATTTCCATCTCTTCACCCTCAGTCTGTGCACATCTTTTTTTCTGAGGTGAGTTTCTTATAGACAGAAGATATATGGATCATGTTTTCTTATCCAATCCATTACTCTATGTCTTTTGATTGGATCATTTAATCCATTTACATTCAAAGTTATTATTATAGGTACTTATTAGTTGCCATTTTTATTCTTTACCCCTGTGTTCCTTCTTCATTTCTATTTCTTTTTTTTTACAGCAGACTCTTAGCATTTCTTGCATTGCTGGTTTGATGGTAACAAATTCCCTTAGTCCTTTTTTGTCTGTGAAGCTCCTGTTTCCACCTTCAATTTTGATTGATAGCCTTGATGGGTACAGTATTCTTGGACTCAGACCCTTCCTTTGCATGACTTTGTATATTTCATTCCATTCCCTTCTGGCCTAATGAGTTTCTGTTGAGAAATCAGTCGTTAGTCTTATGGGGGTTTCTTTATAGGTAACTTTCTTTCTCTCTCTGGCTGCTTTTAAGATTCTTATTTTGTCATTGGTGTTTGCCAATTTAATTATAATGTGCCTTGGTGTCAGTCTTTTGGGATTCATTTTGCTTGGGACTCTGTAAGCTTCTTGAATTTGTGTGGGTTTTTTTCTTCCCTATATCAGGGAAGTTTTCTGTCATTATTTCTTCAATCATGTTTTCTATTCCTCGTCAGTTTCCTCTTCTTCTGGAACATTATGCAGATATTGTTTTGTTTCATGTTGTCCCAAAGTTGCCTTAGGCTCTCCTCCTGCTTTTTAATTTTTTTTTCCTAGAAGCTACTCTAGTTGGATATTTTTTCCAACCTTTTCTTCTAGCTCACTGATGCAGTCCTCTGCTTCTTCTAGTCTACTCTTGATGCTTTCTATTGAATTCTTTATAGCAGCAATGTCATTCTTCATTTTCTCTTGGTTCTTCTTCATTTCCTCTTGGTTCTTACTCATATTGTAGAATTTGTCTTCCATTCTTTTCAGCTACCTTTTGACCAATTCTCTGAATTCTTTCTCTGGCAGGTTGCTTGCCTCCTTTTCGTTTACTTCCTTTTCTGGTGTTGCCTGCTTTTCTTTCATATGCGGGCTGTTTCTCTTCTCCAGGTATCTGGTTATGCAGTTCTCTCTCTCCTTATCCCAGGCGAAATCTGACCTTTCTGTGTGGTGTGTTGAGCTCCTCTGAATCCAAGTGTTTGTGTCAACTGGGGACTGGTGTTCTGGGGCTCGCATCTGTCACAATTTTTTTTACACCTGGAAGAGATGTCCTGATTCATCCCAACCCCTGAACACCCCAAATCTTGACCAAAGTGATAGGTCCATGAGTCTTCATAAAGATTATCTCTTACCACATATGTCTTACCAAGGCATCCTGCTGCTAGGGCCTCTTGTTCATCCTGTCCAATAAGAAGATATCATCAATGTAATAGGTCAGTTTAACATGTCCGGGTGATCCTCATCACTTCTGGTTATATTATGACAATCAGTGGGTAAATTAAATTAGCTCTTGGGAAAAACTGTAAATGTATATTGCCTAGTCCATATAATTGCAAACTGTTTCAGATCCTCTGTTATGAATTGGATAGAAAATAAGTTACTTGCTAAATCAGTGGCTGCATAACATGAACCTAAAGCCATATTTATCTTCTCTAGCAAAGATACCATGCCCTCCCACCTGGCAGCTGTAATGGGAGCTATTTGGTTGAGCTTGTCACAGTGTTCATTCATTCTCCAAGATTCAACAGGTGCTGCAGCGGCCAGCCTAGTAAATTAACTACAAATGTGATAGGAGCCAGCACATCTATATGTTTAAGATCCTTAACAAGGTACTAATCTCTGCCATCTTCTACAGAATTCTATATTGTTTTTATTTTACTGTCTTGACCATGGGTTTAGGATACATTTCAGAGACTACCGTATGACCTTTTTCATTATGGTGTTTATTACTTCACAGACCAAAAATGCAATGTGGGGCTTACCCAAACTGCTGAGTATGTCAGTCCTTATTTTACTAATATCACTGTGTATATATGGCATTTATTCCCTGGTTTCTTTACATCCCACTCTAACAAGGAAGGCTCTGGGTCCCAGATACCCATTGTCAACTCAATAGCCAATGAAATAGCTGGGTATTCCCTTTTGCCCAGTGCCGTCACCCATATAAATGGCCAGAGATTTCTTTGAGGAAGCACCTAGCAAATCATTTAGTATAGACCTTCCATGGTGTAGTAGGGTTCTTCTTTTCAGGAACCTTCAGTCAACAAACTATAGGACTGAAAACTGGCTTTGGTCCAGGAGCTGGAAAGGGATCATGATTCCTATGAAGGTGACTACTTTCAACCTAATGTTCATCATTATAACCATCTATCTTTGCTTTTGTTTTTTATTTGTAAAATTTTTTTTAATCCTCAAATGATTTTTTAGGAGGAGGCGGGGGCATAGATGTAAGAGAGAAACATCGATTGGTTGCTTCCTGCAACTCCACAACTAGGGCTAGGGATTGAAACTTCAACCCAGGCCCATGCCCTTGATAGGGAATTGAACCTGAGAACCTTCGGTGTAGGGGGCCAATGCTCTAACCATTTAACACACCAACCAGAGCAATTGGCTATCTAATTTGTCCACAGGAACAAATTGATTTTCTCCACTATTCTACCTGTGGGTCAATATCCTATATTTTCTTTATAAGTCTCATTATACCTAATATTATTAGATTCAAATTTTTTGTCAATATGATGGGATACAATTTGGGTCTCTCTGTTTGGTTTAATTTCCTGATTATAAAGCTCATTATATTTGTACATGATTTATTGACGTCTCATACTTCTTCGTTTTTTTAAGCAACTTCCTTTATTTTTTTATTACTTTTTATTGCATTACATGTATACATATCTCCCCATTGCCCCCCCTCAAAGGCATACCCCAACTCCCGAGTGTCTGTATTCATTGGTTATGCTTATATGCATGCATACAAGTCCTTTGATTGATCTCTTATTTACCCCACCTCTCCTTAAACTTCCTGCTGCAATTTGACAGTCTGTTTGATGCTTTACTGCATCTGTGTCTATCCTTTTGTTCATCAGTTTACAATATTCTTTATTATCCACAAATGAGTGAGGTCATGTGGTGCTTCTCCTTCATTGACTGGCTTATTTCACTAAGCATAAGGCTCTCCAGTTCCATCCAGGTTGCTGCAAATGGTAAGAATTCCTTCTTTTTAATGGTAGCATAGAATTCCATTGTGTAGATGTACCATAGTTTCCTGATCCAGTCATCTGCTGACATGCACCTAGGTTGTTTCCAAATTGTAGCTATTGTAAATTGTGCTGCTATGAACATAGGAGTGCATAAATCCTTTCTGATTGGGGTTTCTAATTTCTTAGGATAAATTCCTAAGAATGGGATTACTGGGTCAAATGGGAGATCAATTTTTAGTTTTTTGTGGAAACTCCATACTGTTCTCCACAGTGGCTGCACCAGTCTGAATTCCCACCAACACTGCACAAGGGTTCCTTTTTCTCCGCATCCTTGCCAACACTTGACATTTGTTGATTTGTTAATGATTGCCATTCTGACAGATGTAAGATGGTATCGCATTGTCGTTTTGATTTGCATCTCTCGGATAATTAGTGACTTTGAACATGTTTTCATGTTGGCCTTCCTTGGCCTTCCTTCTGTTGTCTTTGGAAAAGGTTCTATTTAGATCCATTGCCCATTTTTTTATTGGATCATTTATCTTCCTTTTATTAAGTTGTATATGTTACCTGTAGATGTTGGAGATTAACCCTTTATGAGAGATAACATTTGCAAATATGTTCTCCCATAGAGTGCTCTTTCTTGTTGTTTTGTTGATGGTTTCTTTTGCGGTGCAAAAGCTTTTTATTTTGATGTAGTCCCATTTGTTTATTTTTTCTTTAGCTTCCATTGCCTTTGGAGAAGTATCAGTGAAGAAGTTCTTTTGGCATATGTCTGAGATTGTGCTACCTGTGGATTCCTCTAGTATTTTTATAGTTTCCCGTCTAATGTTTAAGTGCTGTATCCATTTTGAGTTTATTTTTGTATTTGGTGTAAGTTGGTGGTCCAGTTTCATTTTTTTGCATGTATCTGTCCAATTTTCCCAACACCATTTATTGAAGAGGCTATCATGGCTCCATTTGATGTTCATGCCTCCTTTGTCAAATATTAATTGAGCATAGTGTTTTGGGTGGATATCTGGATTCTCTATTCTATTCCATTGGTCTATATGTCTGTTCTTGTGCCAGTACCAGGCTGTTTTGAGAACAGTTGCTTTGTAATATAGCTTGAAATCTGGTATTGAGATCCCACCTACTTTATTCTTCTTTCTACACAAGGGTAAGTAGAGAAAGAAGAAGAAGAAAGTGAGGAAAAAAGAAAGAAAGAAGTGCCAAAATCAAATTGGGAGAGGGAGAAATAAATAAATAAACAAACAAACAAACAAACAAACAAAAATAAAATAATAAAGAGGAGAAGAAGAAAAGAGAAAGAGAAAATAGTCAGAGAGAAAAGAAAGAGTCTAAGAGAGAAAAGGGGAACAAAATATAGATGTGAGGAGAAAACTCCAATACAGTGGTTCTCAACCTGTGGGTCATGACACTTTTGTGGGTCAAATGAGCCTTTCACAGGGGTCACCTAAAACCATCGGAAAATGTAGTAATGTAGTTTACTGTTGTTATATTAAGACTGTTACCCATGCTACACCATGCTTCAAGACAAAATTTCATTTATTTGTAATTAGAAATAAATATTTCACAATATCTAATTGTGATTATCACTATGCTTTAATTATGTTCAATTTGTAACAATGAAAATACATCCCACATATCAGATATTTACATTACGACTCATAACAGTAGCAACATTACAGTTACGATGTAACAACAAAAATAATTTTATGGTTGGAGGTCACCACAACATGAGGAACTGTATTAAAGGATCGTGGTATTAGGAAGGTTGAGAACCACTGCTCCAACAGAACAGCCACTAATCCCAACAAATGCCGGCAACAAGTACCTGGAGATTAATACAAACTACAAATAACAACTGGTATCGAGGGAGGTGAGGGAAAGACAGGTAAAAAAACAAACCAAAACAAAGCAAACAAAAAGCAAAATAAAACAAATAGAATAAGCTAAAACCATTTCACATAAAAGTACAAAAAATTGATATAATCACTGTTCAGGCAAACAGCAACAAAAGGACCTAGAGAAAAACAACTTTTTGGGTAGTGAAGACAAGAAGAGAGAGGTTTGTATGGACTTGGAGTAGGGGATTTGAAATTAGATATATAAGTGGGGTGAAATTTTAACCAGGTAAAGAGAAAGAATAGGGAGAATCTAAAGTTGGAAAAGGGAAAGAGAAACAAGACAACAAAATGGGGAAAGTTAGGAGGAAAGTGTTGGCATAAAGGTAGAGTTGAGATGGAGTAAAATTATGCCAAAGGAAAGATGAAAATAGAATGTAGAACTCTAATCCCAAAGTAAAATAAAGAGAAAACAAAATGACACTTGTTTTTTTCCAAAAAAGTAAACTAGTAGTAGTAATAATACTAGTTGAAAACAAAAATGTAATAATTAAAAAGGTAAAATCAATTGAGGAGAAAAGAAAAAACTAGTTATTTAATTAAAATATGCAAAAATAAAAAAAATTTTACGTAAAAAAAGAAAAAGATAAAAAATAGAATGGGCAGTAGTGGAGGTCATTCACTTCCAATATTTTCCTGCTTGGCACTCCTGTTTCCCAGTCAGCAGGGGGAAGGGGTATTGCAGTTCCCTGTGTTCCACTGTGAGATGTGTTTTAATCTCTTTATTCTTTGGTGGTTATGTGAGAGTCAATTTGTGAGTCATTTGCTGGGTGGCAGTATTTTGGAAATGACCTCTGAGACTAAGCACAGGACCTCTCTAGGCTGTGCTCAGATCCTGCTACTCTGTGGTTCTCAATAATGGTTTGTGGGGATTTTGTAGCCGGGACACTGTAATAACTCCCAGACTGTCCTTCTTCCTCCGTTCAAAATGAGTTGTTTTCTAGAGCTCCCCTCTGTCAACAGCTCCAAGAGTCCACTTCCACATTTAGGAATCATGCCCTGCCCCACATCTGTGGACCTCTCCAGAAGCAGCTTTCCCACAGCCCGGTTCCCACAGTGTGTGTGTCTCTGTTCTGCGGGACAAGAGACCTCACCTTATCCCAGGCAAAATCTGACCTTTCTGTGTGTCGTGTGGAGCTCCTCTGAGTTTGTGTGTCTGTGCTGATTGGGGGGTGGTGATCTGGGTTCCCAGGCTGTTCGGTGCTGCAGCTGTAGCTTTCGGACCACCATAGACATCCACCTCCCTCTGCAAGATGGTACTGTCTCCTCGTTTGTGCTGGTGGCTCCGGCAGACCTCTCATACTTCTTTATCTGTGAATTCTACGTTCATATCCATTGCACATTCTTAACTGATTAGTATTCAGTTTTCTTATTGATTCTGTTAATATTAAATGTTAATAATGTTAAAGTCAATTACATTAATATTATGTTAATTATATTAATCATAATGTGGTGTTAATGATATCAATAAATGTGATTACTAGCAATGATATATTGAGTATGTCAATAATATATTTATATATAATATATCATAATGCAATTAATGTCATAATGTATAATCTATATATTGTTAATAAAAAATTGATTAGTTAATGATGATACAATTATGTTAATATTCATGTGAACATGTATTAATAATTATGTTAATATTCATGTGAACATGTATTAATAATTTGTTAATATAATTATAGTACTTTATTTCCTGTAATTAATACTATATTGATATATGTTATTCTAAATAGGATTATATTGATATATTATTAATGTATTAATATTATGAATATTAACTGATTTTGTTATATATGTTGCTAAACTTTTTTCAGTAGAAGTTATTGTTCATTGCTTTTATTTACTTAACTTCTCAGCATTTTTTACAGTAATTTTTTAAACATTTTAATATATTTTTTATTGTTGATAGTATTACAGATAGCTTCCATTCTCCCCCACCTTTGCTCCCTCCACCCAGTCCCTAACAACCCTCCCAGGTCTTCACTACCCTATTGCCTGTATCCATTGCATATAAGTATATAAGTTTTTTGGTTTATCTCTTCTTGTTCCTCCAACCCCACTTGAAGGTATGTTAGCCTATTCCATGTCTCCCTGCTTCAGGTCTTAATTTGTTGGTTAACTCATTTTGTTCATTAGATTCCATAAATAAGTGAGATCATGTGATATTTGTCTTTCTCAGTTTGGCTTATTTCATTTAACATAATATTTTCCAAGTTCATCCATGCTGTCCCAAAGGGTAAGAGAGCCCTCTTCTTTACAGTTGCATTGTATTTCATAGTGTAAATGTCCCACAGCTTTTTTATCCATGCATCTAGTAATGGGCACTTGGGCTGTTCCTAAATCTTAGCTATTGTAAATAATGCTGCTATGAACATAGGGGTGCATACTAGTATATTCTTTCTGATTGGAGGCCCAGTGCATGAAATTCATGCACGGCAGGGGGAGAGGGTGTCCTTCAGCCCAGCCTGCACCCTCTCCAATCTGGGACCCCTTGAGGGATGTCGGGCAGTTGGATATCCCTCTCACAATCCAGGACCACTGGTTCCCAAATGCTTGCCTGCCTGCCTTCCTGATTGCCCCTAACAACTTCTGCCTGCCAGCCTGGTCACCCCCTAACCACTCCCCTGCCAGCCTAATTGATGCCTAACTGCTCCCCTGCCTGTCTGTTTGCCCTTAACTGCCCTCCCTGTGGGCCTGGTCACCCCTAACTGCCCTCCCCTGCAGGCTTGATCACTCCCAACTGCCCTCTCTTGTAGGCCTGGTCCCTCCCAACAGCCATCTCCTGCTGGCCTGATCACCCAGAACTACCTTCCCCTGCAGGCCTGGTCACCCCTAACTACCCTCCCCTGCAGGCTGGATCACCCCCAGCTGCCCACTCTTGCAGGCCTGGTCCCTCCCAACTGCTCTCCCGTGCAGGCCTGGGTCCCCCAACCTGCCATTCCCTGCAGGGCCAGTCACTCCCAACTTCCCTCCTCTGCCAGCCTGGTCACTCTAACTGTCCTCCCCTGCAGGCTTAATCATCCCCAGATGCCCTCCCTTGCAGGCCTGGTCCTTCTCAATTGCTCTCCCCTGCTGGCCATCTTGTGGTGGCCATCTTGTGTCCACATGGGGCAGTCATCTTGTGGGTTGAGTGATGGTCAATCTGCATATTACTCTTTTATTAGATAGGATAGAGGCCTCGTTCACAGGTGAGGGCCAGCTAGTTTGCCCTGAAGGGTGTCCCAGATAAAGGTGGGGGTTCCCTTGGAGTGTGGGGTGGCCTGGGCGAGGGGCCTGTGGTTGTTTGCAGGCCAGCCATGCCCCTCAGTGACCCAAGCACTGGGATTTATTTATCTTCTACAATTGAAACTTTGTAGCCTTGAGCAGAGCTAAGCCTTCTGCTCACTCTGTGGTGGCAGCTATTTCTGTTGGAATTTATTTATCTTCTATAATTGAAGCTTGGTAGCCTTAAGCGAAGGCCTAGGTCAGCCAGGGTGTGTGAAAGCATAGCTTCCTCCATAGCCAAGGAAACCCAAGCCTCTCTCCTGCTTTCTCTGTGGCTGCAGCCATCTTGGTTGGGTTAATTTGCATACTTGCTCCTGATTGGCTGGTTGGCATGGCTTGTGGGTATAGCATAGGTACAGTCTATTTGCATATTACTCTTTTGTTAGATAGGATTCCCAGAAGTGAGATCACTGGGTCAAACAGAAGTTCTATTTTTAACTTTTTGAGGAAACTCCATACTGTTTTTCATAGTGGCTGCATCAATACGCATTCCCACCAGCAGTGCACCAATGTTCCTTATTCTCCACATCCCTGCCAGCACTTGTTTGTTGATTTTTTTTATGATAGCCATTCTAGGAAGTGTGAGATGATATCTCTTTGTGGTTTTAATTTGTATTTCTCTGATTATTAGTGACTTTGAGCATTTTTTCATGTGTCACTTGGCCATTTATATGTCCTCTTTGGACAAGAGTCTACTCAGATCTTCTGCCCATTTTTAATTGGATTGCTTGTCTTCCTTTTGTTAAGTTGTGTGAGTACTTTACATATTTTGGATATCAGCCCCTTATCAGATGTATCATTGGCAAATATGTTCTCTCATACAGTGTATTCCTTTTTCATTTTGATGGTGGTTTCTTTTGTTGTGCAGAATCTTTTTATTTTGATGTTGTCCACTTGGTTATTTTCTTCCTAGTTTCTATACTCTAGAAGATGTATTCACAAACATATTGCCACGTGAGATGCCTGAGATTTTACTGCCTATGTTCTTCTCTAAGAATTTTATGGTTCCATGCCTTACATTTAAGTCTTTTATCCACCTTGAGTTTATTCTTTTATATGGTGTAAGTTGGTGGTCTATTTTCATCTTTTTTACTGTGTCTGTGCAGTTTCCCAATACCATTTGTTGAAGAGGCTGTCTTTATTGTATGTTCTTGCCTCGTTGACAAATATTACTTGATCATAATGATGTGGGTCAATTTCTAGGGTCTCAGTTCTGAACCATTGGTCTATATGTGTCAGGTTGTTTTGGTTATAATGGCTTTGTAGTATAGTTTAATTTTCAGTATTGGGATCCTTCCTACTTCACTCTTCTTTCACTCTGCAATTATTCAGGGTCTTTTATTGTTCCATAAAAATATTTGGAGTATTTGTTCTACCTCTGTGAAGTATGTCATTGGTGTTTTAATAGGGATTATGTTGAATCTATAAATTGCTTTGGGTACTAGAAACATTTTAATGATGATAAATCTTCCAATCCATGAACATAGTATATGTTTCCATTTGTTTGTGTCTTCCTCTATTCCTTTTTCAATGTCCTACAGTTTTCCAAATATAGGTCTTTTACTTCCTTGGTTAAGTTTATTCCTAGGTATCTTTTTGCTGTTGTTGCAATGGTAAATTGAATTGCTTTCTTAATTTCTCTTTCTGAAAGTTCATTATTGGTGTATAGAAATGCCATCAATTCGTGGATGTTGATTTTGTATCCTGCTACCTTGCTAAATTCATTTATTAAGTCTAGCAGTTTCCTGGTGGAGTCTTTATGGTTTTCTATGTATAATATCATGTCATCTGTGAATGACAGTCTTACTTCCTCCTTTTAAATTTGGATATGCTTTTCATCTCTTCTTGTTGTCTGATTGCTGTGGCTAGGATTTCCAGTACTATGTTGAGTAAGAGTGATAAAAGTGAACATTCTTGTCTTCTTCCTGTTCTTAAGGGAAACACTTTTATTTGTTGCCTATTGAGCATTATGTTGGCTATAGGTTTGTCATATATCACCTTTATTTGGTTGAAATATGATCCCTCTATCCACGCATTACTGAGAGTTTTTATCAAAAGAAAAGTATGCCAGATTTTTTCAAATGCTTTTTTGGCATCTATTGATATAATTAATAGTTTTATCTTTCAATTTGTTTATGTGATGTAGCACTTTCATTGATTTGTGAATATGGTACCAACCTTGCATCCCTGGAATAAATCTCACTTGATTATGGTGTATGATCTTTTTAATATATCTCTGGATCCAATTTGCTAATATTTTATTGAGGATTTTAGCATCTGTGTTTATCAGAGATATTGGCCTGTAATTTTCTTTCTTTGTATTGTATTTATCTAGTTTTGGAATTAGGATGATGTGGCTTCATAAAAAAAAAAGCTTAAAAGTGTTCCTTTCTCTTAAATTTTTGGAATAGTCTGAGAAGATAGGTGTTAGTTCTCCTTTGAATGTTTGGTAAAATTCTCCTGTAAATCTATCTGGTCTAAGACTTTATTTTGCTGGAAGTTGGTTTTTTTTTTTTTTATTACTGCTTTAATTTGATCAGTTGTTATTGGCCTACTCAGGTTTTCTGATTTCTCCTGATTGAGTTTTGGAAGATTGTATATTTCTAAGAATTTCTCCATTTCACCCAAGTTTGTTGGCATAGTTGTTCTTAATATTTGCTTACAATCCTTTGTATTTCTTTGGTGTTTGTTGTTATATCACCTCTTTCATTTTTTATTTATTTTTTGGGGTTCCTTCTCTTTGTTTCTTGATGTTTCTTGATGTTTCTGGCTAGGGGTTCATTAATCTCATTTATCTTTTCAAAGAACCAGCTCTTGGATTTATTGATCTTTTGCATTATTTTCTTAGTCTTTATGTCATTTATTTCCACTGTGATCTTTATTATTTTCTTTCTTCTACTTCCTCTGGGCTTTCCTTGCTGCTCTCTTTCTAATTCATTTAGCTTTGTGGTTAGATAGTTTGTGAATTTTTTTTCTTCTTTCTTGGGGTAGACTGGTAATTCTATGAACTTCCCTACCAGAACCGTTTTCATCATATTCCACAGATTTTGGGTAGTTGTGTGTTCATTTTCATTTGTTTCCAAGAAGTTTCAAATTTCTTGCTGGATCTCATTGGTAACCCATTCATTGTTTAATAACATGCTATTTAGCCTAAATGTATTTGAGTGTTTTTGAGGTGTTTTTTTTTTATTGTCATTGATTTCTAACTTTATGCCATTGTGATCTGAGAAGATACTTGGTATTAGATCCATCTTCTTGAATTTGTATAGACTTTTTGTGCCCTAACATGTGGTCAATCATTGAGAACGTTCCAAGTGTACTTGAAAAGAATGAATATTCTGTTGTTTTGCAGTAAAATACTCTGTGAATATCAGTTAGATCCTTCAATCTAGTTTGTCATTTAAAGCTTCTGTTTCCTTGTTAATTTTTTGTCTGGAATATCTATCCAGTAATGTCAGTGGGGTGTAAAAGTGTCCTACTGTGACTGTATTGCTGTTACTCTCTCTCTTAAAGTCTATTCAGAGGTGTTTTTTTGTTAGTTTGTATTTTTATTTTATTTTTTAATTAAATCTTTATTATTCCGATTATTACATTTGTTTCTCTTTTATCCCCTCCATAGAACCCCTCCACACAGCTCCCACCCTTCCCTCTGTCCTTACCTCCCTCCCATTGACCTCATCCATAAGTGTATGATTTTTGTCCAGTCTCTCCGTGTATACCCTCACCCCTTTCCCCCTGAGAATGATCAGTCCACTCCCTTTCTGTGCTCCTGATTCTATTATATTCACCAGTTTATTCTGTTGATCAAATTTTTAATTCACTTAATTTTTAGATTCACTTGTTGATAGATATGTATTTGTTGTTCATAATTTTTTGGCTTTTACCTTTTTCTTCTTCCTCTTCTAAAAGAGTACCTTTCAGCATTTCATATAATACTGATTTGGAGTTGATGAACTCCTTTAGCTTTTTCTTCTCTGTGAAGCTCTTTATCTGCCCTTCAATTCTGAATGATAGCTTTGCTGGATAGATTATTCTTGGTTGTAGCTGCTTGCTATTTATCACATTGAATATTTCTTGCCACTCCCGTCTGGTCTGCATCGTTTCTGTTGAGAAATCAGCTGACAGTCGTATGGGTGCTCCCTTGTAGGTAATGAACTGTTTTTCTCTTGCTGCTTTTAATATTCTCTCTTTGTCTTTTGCTCTTGGTAATTTAATTATGATGTGTCTTGGTGTAGTCCTCTTGGGATTCCTTTTATATGGGGTTCTGTGTGCTTCCTGGACTTGTAAGTCTATTTCTTTGACCATATGTGGGAAGTTTTCAGTCATTATTTCTTTAAATAGGTTTTCAGTATCTTGCACTCTCTCTTCCTCTGGCACCCCCACAATTCTGATGTTGGTACGCTTAAAGCTGTCCCAGAGGCTCCTTACATTATCTTCACATTTTTGGATTCTTTTCTCTTCTTGCTTTTCCAGTTGAATGTTTTCCGCTTCTTTATATTTCAAATGTTTGACTTGATTCTTGCCTTCCTCTAGTCTGCTTTTAGGACTCAGTATAATATTTTTTATTTCAGTCAGTGTCTCTAGTTGGTCCTTTTTCATCTCCTCTTGGGACTCGCTAAATTTATCCATCATCTCTAGCATCTCTAGTTGGTCCTTTTGCATCTCCTCTTGGGACTTGATACATTTATCCACTTTTCTAGCATATTCTTGAAAAACCTTATAAGCATGGTTTGAACTCTATATCCAGTCGTTTTTTTTCCTCCATTTCTTTTGTTTGTGGTCCCTTCCCTTGTCTCGGCATTTTCACTATGCCGGGGAAACTTCTGTGTTGAATTCACCCTTATGATACCAGAATTGCAAAACTGAAGAAGCCTCGTTTGAGCTTGGGATGGGTGGAGTCTCAGGGCTTAAGGGACCGCCTTGGGTTATATTTTCTTGTTGAATCATTTCCTTTAGTATCATAAAGTGGCCTTTTTTATCTTTTCTTATGGCCTTTGTTTTTAAGTCTATTTTGTCAGAAACGAATATTTCTACCATAGTTTTTTATCCCTTTCCATTTGCATGGAACATTTTTTTTTTCCATTCCTTCATTCCCAGTCTCTGAATATCTTTTGTTTTGAGGTGGGACTCTTATAGATAGTATATGGGTCTTTTTTTTTTTATCTATTCTATCACCCTATGGCTTTTGACTGGAACATTTAATCCATTTACATTCAAGATTATTATGGTAGATATTATTTATTGCCATTTTAATTTTCTTTATGCCTATAATCCTCTCTCTCTCCTTTTCCTCGTCTTAAAGCAATCCCTTTAATATTTCTTGCATTGTTGATTTGGTGGTAATTTACTTCTTTAACCTTTCTTTGTCTGGAAATCTTTTTATTTCATCCTCAATCTATACATATAAAAGCCTAAGCAACCAGAACAACTGGTCACTATGACATGCACTGACCATCAGAGGGCAGATGCTCAACTCAGGAGCTGCCCCCTGGTGGTCATTGTGCTCCCACAATAGGAGCACTGCTCATCTCACCAATAGGCACCAGTCACAAGGCTCACAGCTGGCAGGTGCAGCTGCAGCAGCACAAGCTTCCCCCACAGACATGCCTCCTTCATGTCCCTCCCTCATCTGGACCAGGACCAGAATCGGGATGGTATGGGGACTGACAGGGCACAAACCCATGGTCACTTCTCGGTCATGGGTATGCCAGTATCTCACTAGGATAGGCACATGAAGACTGCATCAAAGTGGCAGTAGCAAGCACAGTGGGGCCAGAATGAGCAGGAGCAGCAGGCAGGAGTAACAGGTGGCATTGTACTGCCAGTTTCACTCCATTCCCCACAAGCCAAACTGAGGGACCCCACCAGTGCACAAATCCATGCACTGGTCTTCTAGATTTAAACGATAGCCTTGCTGAATACAGTAGTGGATTTAAGCTTTGTTTTTTATTATTTTGAATACTTTATGCCACTCCCTCTGGTCTGAAGTGTTTCCATTGAGAAGTCATCTGACATTCTAATGGAAATACCTTTATAGGTAATTTTCTATGTCTCTCTTGCTGCCTTTAAGTTCTTTCTTTGTCTTTAACACTTGTCATTTTATTCATCTGTTAATCTTCACCCAATGATATTTTCCCATTGATTTTAAGAGAGTGGAAATGAGGGGGAGAAACACAGAGAGAGAAACATCAATGTGTCTCTCACATTGTTGGCTCCCACAGGGACAAGTGTAGGGATCAAGCCCAAAACCAAGGTACATGTCCTTGCCTGGAATTAAACCCTCAAACCTTCAGCCTGCAGGCCAATACTCTATACACTGAGTCAAACCACCTGGAGTAAATTTGTCATTTTAATTATGATGTGTTTAGGTGTGAGTTGCTTTGGGTTCATCTTGATTGGGACTCTCTGTGCCTCCTGAATTTGTGTGACATTTTCCTCCACCTGATTGGGGAAATTTTCTGTCATTATTTTTTTAAACAGGTTCTCTGATCCTTGCTCATCCTCTGCCCCTTCTGGTATTCCTGTAATGTGGATGTTGTTACTTTTTATGTTGTCCCAGAGCTCCCTTAATCTACCTTCCTGCTTTTTAATTCTTTTTTTTCTACTTTCTGCTCTAATTGGCTATTTATTTCTACCTGGTCTTCCAAATCTCTGATTTAGTCCTCTGCTTCATCAAATTACTTTTAATCCCTTCCAATGTGTTCCTGTTGTCATATATATCATTCTTCATTTCTGTCTTGTTCCTGTTAATAGCCTCTATTTCCCTTCTCATGCTGTTATAATTTGCCCTAAGTCCCTTAAGCAACTTTGTAATCATTACTTAGAACTCTATGTCTGATAGGTTGCTTGCTTCCATCTCATTTAGTTCTTTTTCTGGAGATTCCTTCTTTTCTCTCATTTGGGGGTTGTTTCTTTGTCTCCCCCATTTTAGCTGTCTCTTTATATTTGCTTCTATATGTTAGCTAGAACTGCTATACCTTCCAGTCTTTGTGGGATGGCCTTATGTAGACAGTGTCCTGAAGGGTCCAAAAGTGTAGTCTCTTTGTTCACTTGAGCTGGATACTTTAGTAATGCCCCTTGTGTGCACTATTTATTTTCTCTTCTTGTAATTGGGACTTGATGTCCCATTTTTGAAAGGGGTCTCTGCTCTGACTTGCTGCTGATGAGGTTCAACTCCAATGTCTTTGTACCAGGTGTCCAGTGGTCAGGGAATCCTTAGCCTTGAGGCTAGAACTAACTTGAGTCTCACACCATGACTGAGCCTGTCCTGGGCTGTACTTTCTTATCCCCAGAGCTGGTCCACAGGTGTCAGCTGTAGGTGCTTGGGATCCTGCTGGTTTTTGCCTCTCTGAGCAGTCTGGATGCTGTCTGTGGTAGGGAACCAAACTGCTGTTTCTGACTAATTAGATCAGGCAAAGATTCAAAGCCTCCAGAGAACTGCCTCTGCCTGCAGACTAATTGGTTTCAGTCCAGAGTGTCCTCAAGCAATCTTCCACTGGTGAGGTGAGAGGTTTTCCAACAGGATGGGATAGTTGCTTCTGCTTGGAAACTTATTGTTATTCTCAATCTCTTAATGAGCCTCAGAAACTCCACAAGGTGGGGCATGGGGTTTTCCAATAAAGTGGATCAACTTTGTGTCCCTCAGGCAAAAACATCAGCATAGTATAGATTTGCCTGGGAAAAATAACCTCCAAAGTGTGAGGGAATAACTCAATACAGGAAACAGAGGTATCTGCCTTCTGAGCTCTAACCATGAAGTCCCTGATTCTGGCTTCTTCTCACATAGCTGCAGTCCACTCTGCCCTCTCTTTGCTAGAGCACAAGTTGCTGCACATGGAATTTTGTGAATTGGCCCTTTACAAGGATGGCAGCATTTCTAGCCATCTCTTCCTGGTATTTAGCCACCCTGCTGTTTTTCATAGCCAAATGTTGTGTGGGTTCCTTTCTCAGTTCTGGTACTCTATTGTTGGGGGGCATGCTTGGGAATTAGACCCCAGAGTTCTCAGTGGCAACCTCTCAAAGGGGTTGAGATATCTCTCGGGTACTTCAGCTGCTGACTGTGGGAGCCCGGTTACCCCCTTCATTCCTTCTCCCCTCTTACCAAATTCTATTCTACTTTCTGTCCTTGGTTATCATTGTTCTCTCCAGCTAGTCCTCAGTTCATTTTTCAGAGTGGTTCTTTGTGCCTATGCTTTCTAAGTTAAGGAATCAACAATAGGACACATCCACAAAAAGGAGGAAAATAGTTACTGTATATCATGCCAGAAAGTGCTAATGAAGCATCCACAGTGTGTGACAAACTCATGGAAAATGGGCTACATTTGTGGGGTCAGAAATAACAACTGATTTTTTTTAATATAAAAAAACCATAGCAGACTCCATTGTTGTGAGGCTGAAAGCCAAATAAATTTACGGTCACATTACACAGGGTCAGGAAAAAGTTAAACTTTTCTGGGCTGGTGCTGGCTTGCACATTTCAAAAGGCAATGTAGCATGAAGAATGTGAAAGTTTTAGGTAATCAGGAGACTATGGGAGGATTTTAAATATGTCTGTTAGGTGTTTTACTGGGAAAGGAATATGTGAAAGAACTGGTTTTCTATGCTGATGAGACTGGCTTGTTTTCCAAGTATTTAGTGTTTTTTGTTGATAAAAATACTGTAACCAGAAGCTCACAGAAACCTAACCCTTGGCTTTTAGCATTAGTAATGACTTTATAGAACATTACTATCCTGAATAATCAACCTTATATGGATTGGAGAATTAAAAGGTGAAAGCAAGAGTAATAGCCTCCACTTTTATAGCTAATATTTTATATCCTAATATATATACCCTCAATATTATGATTCTGGGATCCTGTGGTTTGGGAGTCAAATACCCAAGGAGTGAATTTTTCTAGGAAATACAATAGTCTCTCGTATATTTTTAATTATTTTATCAGACTTAGCTAGGCATTTGTACTATAATGTGTTTTTTGTGTGTATGAACATAGGGAATAGGGTAAAGAGTTTCACATGAACTCAACATTATCTACACTGCTGGTCACCACCATTGCTTTTAAACCTGCGCTGAACTAGTTTTCATGATCATTTTTCTACTAAATATGCCCAGCTTCACCAATGCCCTCTCTATTGTCAAACCTGATAAATATGTCTCTGATCTCAAATTTCTCTAATTCTCAGTGCTTTTGAGTTAGTTGACCACTATCCTCTTTTGAGACTCTTCTCTCCAATTCTATGATATTTATTCTCATTCTACTTTTTCTCCTATGTTATAACCTCTATTTTTAAGTTTCCTTTGCTAAATTTTTTCTTTTCTATTCAGTCATTAAAATTTGATCCTCCTTGGTCCTGGGCTTTCTTCTTTTCAGTGTATTCTATCAGTAAACAATTTTATCTACTTCAATATCTTCACATACAATTCATATGTCACAACTCCTAAATTAATGTTGTCAGCTCAGCCCTGGCCAGTGTGATCAGTAGTTAAAATATAGGCCTGCGCACTGAAGGGTCGCTGGTTCCATTCCTGATCCAGGGCACATACCTGGCTTGCAGATTCAATCTCTGACTCTGGTCAGGGCACGGGAGGGAGGCAACCAATGTATGTGTCTCTGACAACTCTCTCTCTCTCTCTCTCTCTCTCTCTCTCTCTCTCTCTCTCTCTCCTCTTTCTCTCTCTTCTTATTCCTTTACTCCTCCCCTCCCTCCCTCCCACTTTCTCTCAAAATCAATGGAAAAATTATCCTCCAATGAAGATGTCAGCTCAAATCTCCCCCACTAACTCCAAAGTCACATATCTAACTGTTCACTTAACATCTCCACTTGGTTTCCCACAGATATCTCTAAATCCCTATGTCCAAAACAGAACTCCTGAGTGTTACCTCAAAGTCCTGCTTTCAGCTCTAAGCCCATTCCTGGTTGTGTCCCTATATTAACAATGGCAACACATTCAAGCAAGAATAAAAATTAGAAATCTAGAAATTATTTTTGACTCTTCCCTTTTGCTAATCTCTTGCCTCCAATTAAACTCTCCAGCAACAAACTAGAAAGGGAAGTTGTGCTGTGGTAATACTAGTCCTTATCCTAGAGACCAATAGTCCCTTTGAAAATTTGTAGTATCCTTTCCCTAAACAACTCAGGATTGCGTTGTACTTTAGTTCCTCAGTGCTACATTTCCTGTCTCTACAGAAGCAGAAACACAGCTCTTAGAAATCTTATTTTCTTTTCCATTGTAAGCACTGCCAACAGAGTTGAGATAACTTTTTCTTCTACCATGTATAACTATGGAATAGCATTAACAAGTGAAGGTGGAATAGATTAGACAACTCTTCCTTTTAGAGAGAAGAAGGAAACATCATTTCTTTTCTCAATTGAATATGTGCGAATCAAAGAATACATGGTTCAACTAAAGAAGAAACAAGCAAAGAAACCAAAATCAGAGCTAAGGAGAACAGAAACCAGCTAAATCTTCTCTTACAGAAAACCAAGTTTCATGAAGAGGCACACACCAGTAGATCTGCACACTTAACCAAAGTAACCAGACAAAAGAGAAACCCTCTGAAAAGTGATGGTAAAGTACAGCTTTACAGCATATGTTAGCACAGATTCGTAAACATAACTTGCTGTACACTCCATTTTAAGACATGTTGTGTCTTGAACAGAATCTGTCCTGAAGAAGCAATGTGATGGGGTGAATCATTTGACAAACTTCTTTCCCATAAAGATGGACTTGCCAGATTTCTTAAAACCAAGTTCAGTGAGGAAAATACTGAATTTTGGATGGCCTGTGAAGACTTCAAGAAAAGCAAAGACCCTCAACAAATGATTTTTTTAATATATTTTATTGATTTTTTACAAAAAAAAAAAAACAAACCCTAGAACCCATGATATAAGAATTAAGAAAAGAATGGTCAGAGAAGGAAGGAATACAAAGAAATTTTCTTGACGTGATGCCTTGGGAAGAAGCAGTCTACCCTGATGTTGGCTACTTCTCTTCCTACTCACTTTGATTTTAAGGTTTCCCTCCACACTTTTGATGCACACAGAGCAGAGTGTATCAGCTTATGGAAGACAATTACAAACGTTTTCTGAAATCTGACATCTATTCAGACTTGATAGAAGGAAGACCTCAGAGGACATCCAATCTTAGAAGACCATCACATTCATTCACCTGCAATGAATTCCAAGATGTGAAGTTGGATATTGCCTTTGGCTATAAAGAATAGAGAGTCAGAAACATCAATGAGAGAGAGACATTGATCAGCTATAAAGATAATTAATCTTGCTAATTTTGGTGACAATATTGTACATCTGCTTCTAAGACAGCATGTGTTAACAAACAGATGCATCATTTAAAATAAAACATATAGTGTAGAAGGAAAAATAATAATCCCTTCAACAGATTCTACTTCAAAATATATTTCAATTCCATCTACTTCTCTACATGTCTATTATCCTGGGTGGGAAGAAGGGAGGTAGAAGAACATCATGGACAGTCCAGGCTTCTATATTCTCAATTTTGTGACCCTAGAAGAAGGAGATAGCTGCTCTCTCTTAGCCACTATAATAATAAAAGTGTAATGTGCTAATTAGACCAGACAATCTTCCGACGTCCTTCCAGATGACCTTCCTGATGAAGCCAGGGCTATGAGGGAAGCCTGGATCCTGGATGCCAGAGAGAAGCCAGTGCTGGCAGCCAGGGAAAGTAAGGCCTACTCTTGCATGAATTTCATGCATCGGGCCTCAAGTTAACATATAAAATCCCAGAGTAGAAGTGGCCAAGTTTGGGTCACATGGAGAAGAAATGGAAGTTTCCCAAAGGTATGGTGGTGCTATTACCATAAGAAGAGCAAAAGAATGCCCACAAAACCAGCATCTGTGACAAGTGGAGGATAGTAACAGGGACTATCACCTCCCTTATTTGTGTTTTGTTGTCCTGTGTACATCTCCCAGACAAACCAGGCACTTGAGGCAATTGGCTCTAAAATAAATTGTTATTATAATGCTCCCAAGGTTTGAGGACTTCCTGGAATAGGTATTGCATAGAACTTGTAAGTAAAATGGAGACTCTGAAAACATTCTTTTACATTTTGTTTAATTAATGGGTCTGGCAATAAGTAGAAGGTATATACTTCTCTGTTTGTTTTTTCAATCTTTCAGGATGATTTCAGCTCTGGGCTCCTAGATTGGCAGGGTTCCAGGACATATATATATATTAATGTGCATTCTATTCCTTATTATTATGTAACTACAATTCTACACCTGAGAAAATTCATACTTGAATAAGATGTACATGATAAGTGGTCAAGAAGGTTTTCCTCTACCCCCATGCCTTATCTTCAATCACAGTAATTAAAATTAATCTAATTAAAACTCACATGACTGCTTCTTTTAACATTTTTATAATTAAGGAGTTTAATTAGAATTTCAATTTTTCAAAACAAAAACAAACAAGAAAAACCTCACAGGATCAAAGAAAATAGTTCTGATCATTCATGTTCTTCTTCTAAACAGCCAGCAGAAGGAAAACAAGAGGGCAAATGAAGTAAGTGGAACCTGCAAGGCTGACAAAAGGTGCTTTCCCTACTCTTGTCCAAGTTCACACAGGACCTAAAAAAAAAATTATCCCTAACTCAATAACTTTGCATGCTTGTAGCAACTAGAATATAATTTTCCCTGAACATTTAATTTAAAAGAAAGGAAACCAAAAGAAGTAAATTATATTCTTATATACCCTAGATTCAAAATGAAGGCACATAGAATCATTATGGTAAGAAAAGATGAGAATATCATAAATCTGATGTTAAAGGTGAGAACATTTTATTAAAATTTAAAAATATATAATTTATGGCCTCTGCCCTTGTGATCTTTTGGGATAAGCACTC
Organism: Lasiurus cinereus; assembly: GCA_011751065.1. NCBI lineage: Eukaryota > Metazoa > Chordata > Mammalia > Chiroptera > Vespertilionidae > Lasiurus > Lasiurus cinereus. The sequence continues at coordinate 8,925,420 of JAAGEH010000032.1, forward strand.
TTTATGTCATAATTCAATGTGTCAATTATTAATTATATTCACCTATTAGATGAAAATAAATGTTTTTAAATTTGAAAATACACTTGGGGCAAAAGTTTGGGAAAATGAACTGTCATACACACTGATGGCTGGAGTGTAAACTGATGCAACTTTTGGAGACCAATCATAATTGTACTATCCTACATGATCCCTCATTCTCACTTCTTCTGTCTTGTAAAAACATTAGCAAAAGTAATTTAAAAATATGTGTATAAGAATATTCATCACAGTTAACTTAAAAATATGTTCGTTGAGTAATATGTGTACAAAAAGTATAATCAAAACTGTCGATATACAGTATATGTTATATGCTTGGAGGTGTTTTGTTCTGGGAAGAGAGACTGGTGAAGGAAAGTAAAAGATATGCACATTCATTTTTTACTGTATGGAGGTATGGATTTTTTACATACACAAGCACAAATTTCTTATATATTCTTAAGTATCAAATTGAACACTTAGATTTATAGCAGTTCCACATAGGTACACCTAAGTTACAGAGTCACTTAGAAGGATAGGTCTAGAAGATCAAAGGTTGCAAAAGCTTCAGATCTGGATTTGAATTAGAAATATAGAGTTAATTATTGACCTAACAATCCCTGGAATCAACCATTTTATATCCAAATGCTGATTCTCAACCAGATTATCTGAGGTGTATTAACATGTAATTGCTGAAAAATGCAAATGATATAATCCCAATCTAATTGAGTAAATTATGCAACCCATGTAGCTTGATATCTAAATGACAATGCAATTTCTTAATTAATATACATATTAAAGAAACATTCAACATTCATAACAATCTTTTCCTTTTTCCCCCTTTTCCACATTAATGTGGCCATTGTGATGATGACAATTACCATTTTGAAAAATTCTATTTGCATGAAAGATGGTGGCTTTAGTAAATTGGCCAATGATAAGGATCATTTATAGAAAGGGGTCATTCTGGCAAGGTGAAGGTCTGGTCTGCCCTTTGTTGGGCAGCCTTCTCAATAGCAGTTCTTTCTGCTTATGTGATATGCTTGAAGTAAAACTTTCTTTCGTATTTTATATATATTTACCTCTTACTTTTCAGCCTTAATCTGGTTTTCCCCCTAGCATGTTCCTCCAATCTGTTTTTATTTTGTCTTAGCCTCTCTCCATATTTAATCTGACAATAACCCATGGAAGTGGGGGAAAGAGAGCCAACAATAATGGGTATGTATCAGGTACTGTGTGATGTACTTTTCATATAGTTGTCACTTAATTCTCCTAATAACACTGTAAGATGGCTCTATACCAGTGGTTCTCAACCCACAGGTTCAGAATCGCTGCTGTAGAGCCTAAGACCATCGGAAAACACAGATATTTACGTTATGATTCATTAACAGCAGCAAAATGACAATGATGAAGTAGCAACAAAAATAATTTTATGGCTGGGGGTCACCCCAACATGAGGAACTGTATTAAAGGGTCGTGGCATTATAGAGGTTGAGAACCACTGCTCTATACTGTCACTTTCCCAGTAAAAGAACAGGTTCAGAAAAGCTAAAAGCTAGTCTCAGATCATGCCACTTCCAAGTAACAAAGTCTATTGGGCTCCAAAGGCTAAATTCCTTGCAATTAGCCACACTTAATCCAAAAATGCATGTATAGTTCTCATTTATGTCACTTGCTGTCTAGATCTTTCCATAGTAAATACTGTGAAAGAAAGGAAAAAAAGAGGATTCTGAGGATTTTGACCTGAACAACTGAGTGACTGTTAGTGCCATTTAGTGCAGTGAAGAATTCTGGGGAGGAGCCAGCTAACAGGTGGCATGTTGATTACACTGGACCTATTCCATCAGGGAAGGTGCCAAAATTTTTCTCTTTGGAACAGGCACTTATTCCATATTTGGATTTGTTTCCCTGGCTGTCATCATGCTGCCACCAGAATTCTCTCTATGGACTTGCTGAGTGGCTTACACTCTTATCATGGTCTCCCACATAATACTTCTTCTGACCAAGGAATTGCTTTTATAGGGTATAAGTCAGCCAGTGGACTAATGCCCACGAAATTCCCTAATCCCATAATGTATCCCAGCACCAGAAGCAGGTAGTTCAGTAGAAAAGATCGGTCTGTTGGCAGCCAGTTCCGCGCCAGCTGGAGAAGGACTTCACAGTGAGAAAGCATGTGCTCTCGCCAACATTGTGCTTCTCCCCTGGACAGGGAACACATGGCCAGGAATCCAAGGCATAGAAGCAGTGGTGGAGGGGACTTCTCAAAATTATACCAACCAACCTCAACCCATTTGCCTTTTTTACTCAAGATTCTATTTGGGAGATTCGGGTATCTGAAGGAAATGCTTTTACCCGGAGACACAACCTTCCAAAAATGACCGACCAGGATAGCTTTGTAGCCAACCAATGAACATTAAGCCATATTTTATTTCAGATAGAAAATTAAAGAAATTGGGTATTCTTTTTTTTTATTATTTTATTGATTTCCGAGAGGAAGGGAGAGGAAGAGAAAGATAGAAACATCTATGATGAAAATCATTGATCAACTGCCTCCTGCACACCTACTACTGAGTATTGAATCCACAACCTAGGCATATGTCCTTGACCAGAATCCAAACCAGGACCCTCAGGCTGATGCTCTATTCACGGAGCCAAACTGGCAAGGGCCAAATTGAATGTTCTTACACCCAAATATCATGCAGCTCTTCACACCCATGACATGTAATGCAGATTTCCAGGTCTCAGTGTCTTCCATTCTTACCTTTGTAGCCTCCAGAGCCAAGTCTTCCTGCTGTAATGTTCTCTTTTCAATGCCCTCACTCCAGTTGGGTTGCTGCCTGAAGGAGGCTGTTTGCTGTTCTTGCACAAGATTGTCAGCATCTCTGCCAACAGTCCTTTACCCAAAGGGCTCTCTAAAAGTTTTGCTCAAAAGCAGACACTTTTGTCTTTTCTCTTTGTTTCTTCCTGCAAACAAAAACGCTAATAAGAATTATTGACAAGGAACCAGCATTGCCTTCATTCACAGAGAGCCAAGACTCTTCCACCCTTCCTCGCCCAAATCAAGAAGAATGACACTCGCTTGAATGCACAAGTCACACTAGAAAACCAGAACACTTCTCATCTGCCTTCCAGCTCAGGGCCATGGTCGCAAACTGCAGCTTGAGAGCCACATGCGGTTCTTTGGCCCCTTGAGTGTGGCTCTTCCACAAAATACCACAGCCTGGGCGAGTCTATTTTGAAAAAGTGGTGTTAGAAGAAGTTTAAGTTTAAAAATTTGACTCTCAAAAGAAATTTCAATCATTGTACTGTTGATATTTGGCTCTGTTGACTAATGAGTTTACTGACCACTGGCTCAGGGTGACTTCCCAGTTCCTTCTTTTTGTTCTTCCTTTTTTATGGTCTAAAGTATTACAAATAGTAGTCCATATGTCTCCTTTTTTGACCCCCTCCCCATTGATTTCCCCTCACCTGCCCCCCACCCAGTGTCTTGTATTCATTCGTTATGCTTATATACATGCAAACAAGTCCTTCAATTCCTTCTAGAATAACAGGTTATCCTTTCATGGCACAAACAGGCCTATTCTAGAAAACTTCCTCAAATCAATAGAGTGGGTATCAATTACTCCGGCCTAAAACTCAGGTGTACAAGGAATGTAACATCATTTCATTTTTTGTAACAGTTATAGATAGATTATAGATATAGATATATAGATATAGGTATGATATACATGTAGATAGATGATAGATAGATAGATAGATAGATAGATAGATAGATAGATAGATAGAT
>JAAGEH010000032.1:8929231-9012358 GCA_011751065.1 Lasiurus cinereus
GATAGATAGATAGATAGATAGATAGATAGATAGATAGATAGATAGATTTATAGACTTATAGATATATAGATAGCCTCAGATTATCACCACTCATTCTGCAAGGTGAGAAAATAAAATCTTAGCCAATTAGGTTATGATTTCACAACAATTGAGGCTTCCCCTTCTCTTACCTGGTGCTGCATCTAAACTCTGGGAATGGGGGTTTGGAACTTTCAACATCCACAGAAGAAGCCTGACTTCACTGGCCTCTGGGAAGGCCTCCCTTGGCTCTGGTTCAGCACCCTCTTGCCGTCCTCTGGCTCTTTATGCTGGATGCACACTAACTGCTCTCAGCCACACAGGAAAATGCTCAGCTGCTCCTGTGCCTCACTGGATGCAGGGGACACTTAGGATGCCCCAGGCCCATGAGCCCAGACACCATTTGGGGTCTTCTCTCCTACATTGCCTTTTCTCCTCTGACAAGGCCCATTTGAGAGTTGTGCTGCATCACTTACCTGGGGTTATTATTAGTGAATTGGGAGTGTGGAGCTACAAGTGGCTGCCCCTCCACAAAGTGAGTATGTGATACAAGTAGATTCCTCCCCCTGCAGGTCCAGCCATGCCTTTTCCCCCCTCCACATTTCCCGCTGTGCCTTGGCCAAGAATGGAGAGCAAGCTGAGCCCCTTTGGATCAACTACTTAACACTATTGCAATTTTCAAATTCCTTCCAGTTTGCAAAGTCCCCATACTCACCTTTAATCCTGTGTGAGAGTTTACTGAACTAATCAGAAGCAAAGTAGGCATTATTCTTTCAGAAATGTTTAGAGGCTGTTTCAAAAGCAAAACAAAACAAAAATATCATCCTTTATTGCAGTGATCGGCAAACTGTGGCTTGCAAGCCACATGCAGCTCGTGACCCGTGGTTTGCTTACCACTGCTTTATTGGATGGAGAATGCTTTGTCCCACCCCCACTACCCCCCCCCAACATTGGAAACTAGAATCTTCTGCCCATGCACAGCTTGTCTGCAGTGGCTTCAGGAATTCACGGCAGGTCGAGGGGATGCTAGTCTGCCTGCAGCCTAGGATCCTCTACCTGGTGGCCAGAGTTGGGGTACAGGATGTAGAGCTCTGAGCTACAAGCTACAAAGTCTGTCTGTCTCCAGGACAATATTCAGGTCACTTAGGAATTCACAGAAGAGCTTTTAAATTCTCCTTTTCTTACCCCGAAATTCCTTCCTTTTGCTGGCTGTCCTGCATAGATTCAGAAACTATTGCATTTTTTCTAATGAAGTCATTTTGGCCCACTACTCCTTCTAAATCAATGATTTCTGAAAACTTTGCCTCATCTCTGCACACGAGTTTTCTCATGTCCTTGAAATCACCTGCTCCAAATCCATCCTAGAATTTATCAGTCTATAGAGCAGATGTGTACTTTCACCTAGGTCAGTTATTTAATACCTGTGATTCAATTTTCTTCTGTAAAATTGGGCAACTTATAGTAACTATAGCATAACAACATGTAACACTTTTAGAACAGAGCCTGGTGCGTGCATACATAGAAAGTAGTCAATAAATATTACAGTTATCCTTCGGTATTCATGGGGGATTGGTTCCAGGACCCACCTCAGAAATCAAAATCCGTGGATGCTCAAGTACCTAATATAAAATGGTGTACTAATTTATGTATAATATACATACATTCTTCCACATACTTTAAATCATCTCTAGATGACTTATAATATAAATAGTTGTTATCCTTATTGTTTATGGAATAAAGGCAGGAAAAAAGTCTGTACATGTTCAGTATATATATAATCATCCTAGGCCTGTCTACATAGTAAATGTAACTTCTTTTGCTGCATATTTGCAATCTATGATTGGTTGAATCTTAGGATATGGAACCCATGGATATGGAGAGCAGACTGGATGATGATAATGATGATGATGATTATAAATTCTACATGAATCCCTACATGCAGCAGGGTCAGTGAGGCTTGGGCCACAGCTCAAATATGCAAAAAATGTAACTTTATTTTTTCATAAATCTACTTAGTTTCTATTCTGTGGGCCCATTCCACTGGATTGGAAAAACTTCATTCCAGTTATTTCAGGGTAATCCCACTCCATTCAGTGTCTCCCTCTCCCCAAGGCTGAGTCTAACTCCTGGGCCTTTGCAGGGTGCTACCGATCAGCACGGGCCTCTGTCCCCTGTGTGGTTAAAGTCACCCTAGATGGTCCTCACCCAGCAGCCCAGCCAGTTCCCTGCAGTGGAATTGACTCCCAGGGAACCCGGTTTAGGTCCAGTTCGTATGTCCTGGGGAGTGTGGTAGCAGAGAACACCTCTATCAAGAAGTCAACTTTTGCTGAGACCGGTTTGGCTCAGTGGATAGAGCGTCGGCCTGCGGACTGAAGGGTCCCAGGTTCGATTCCGGTCGGGGACATGTGCCTTGTTTGGGGGCACATCTCCACTGTGGGGCGTGCAGGAGGCAGCTGATCGTTGTCTCTCTCACATCAATGTTTCTGACTTTCTATCTCTCTCTCCCTTCCTCTCTGTAAAAAATCAATAAAATATATTTTTTTTTAAAAGAAGTCAACTTTCTTTGTAGGGTCGGGAGGATCACTTTGCCCTATGGCCCTTTCCCAAAGTAGACAGTGAGGCCTCCATTGTACATTCCAGGGAAGGGTTATTACATCCGAGAAGCAGAGAAAATGCTTTTAGGAAGTTCAAACATCTGGACTTTTTGGTATCAAAGGCCAGCCTTGAAAGAGTCAGAGCATTAATTTCATGCCATAACCACTAGATCTGAAAGAATACCATGTGATGGTGAAAGTCAGGTTTCCCAAGCTGAAATGAGATACAGATTCTCTAGTTTGGAGGGGAGGGGAGATGGAAAGGGAGCAGGTATCTTAGATTCTGTGTGGGAGGAGGACTATATAGTTTAATGTGCTGGACACTGTTGAGTGAAAGGGAATTCTACCACTAATTATGCTGGGAACACAGGCCACACAGGGACTGTCCCAGGCGAACCAGAGGATGTATATTCCCTCTACACATGGGCCTCACTCTCCACTTGCCACCCTCAGCCAGGACCAGGTGGAAGTGAGGGTTTCTAGAAACCACAGAAATGCCTGGGAACTGAGGGGAGAGCTCCTGCTCCTCCTTGCTTAGGAAGAAAGCTCCCAGGGCGCCCCAAGGAGGTGTCGGAGCGGCCACAAAGCAGGCTGTGCAGAGCGGGTGGACAGGCCTGATGCAGTTGCCCACACCCCAGCTGCAGCCAAATGTTGCTCTGCCCCCAAGAGGTCAGCGAGAGCTGGGAAGCAGCCAGGCCTGGCGAGGCCTTGGGGCAGAGAGGGGCACAGTTCCACAAGGGTCAGATGGGAAAGCGGGAACCCCCGCAGGGGCCCAAGAGAGTAAAGGATAGCAGGGAGACCAGCGCCTCTGCCAGCCCACCGCCACCAGCCAGAGCCCCTCTACATTCCCTACAAACCAGCAACCCGCCCTGGGGGAAGGGGACCCCACGCTAAGCAAGCAACACACGGACTAGATGGAGAGCCCTCATTTGACTGCGTTTCAGGTGCCGGCCAATGGGACTTGACAAAGAAATGAAATGGTTATGAATCTGATGACATGTTTGCACATCTGAGGTGGTGGCGTGAGATTCATGTTCACTTTACAATGAAACAGAGAGCCCAAAGTTAGAGCTTCAGTTTCCAGACAGAATATTTCTAGAAACTTTTAAATAGAATTCACCTCTTTTAAAAATACTGCTTTAGTGTCTAGTTTTCCAGGGCATCCCATCACATATACATGAGAATCTACACACAAAAAGGTCTGGACTTTGGGGGAGGAACTTTGAGAGTACCCGCTAAAATTAAAAACAAAAATGCACTTCAGCCCTAACCGGTTTGGCTCAGTGAATAGAGCGTCAGCCTGCGGACTCAGGAGTCCCAGGTTCGATTCTGGTCAAGGGCATGTACATTGGGTGGAGGGCACATCGATGTTTCTAACTCTCTATCCCTCTCCCTTCCTCTCTGTAAAAAATCAATAAAATATATATATTTTTTAAAATGCACTTCACCCTCAGCCCAGGTTTTTTCTGTCAGCCTCTGCCTTTGAGGAGTGATTGCCCATGTACATTAAAAGGAATGAACAAGCATTTTCAGAGTTACACTGTTTATGATGGTGAAAGATTGGAGATACTCTAAATGTCAGTCAATAGGGGACTGCTTAAATAAATAGTTGTATCTTCACACTACAATGTACTAAGCAGCAATTTAAGAAAAAGTGTTAGGTTTTATATTGTTTTGAAGTGGAAAATTCCTTAAAACATAAATTTTAAAAAGCAAGTTATGGAACACTATGTACAGTGTGATACCATGGATGTAAACACACATACACACACACACACACACACACACACACACACAACGAACACATGAAAATTTATATTTAGCTATACACTTGTGTGTACGTGTAAGAAATAAAGATCTGGAAAGACATTCACCAAACTGAAAACACTATCTCTGAGGCAAGAACTATAACTGAGAAATTGAAGGTTAAGGTAGATGTTTCTATTTTTTGAGAATTGTTTAAGTATTTTACATCAAGAATAATTTTTAATTGTCCTTTTGTAACAACCAGGAAACAGACAAGAGGAATTAGAATGATCTGATGGGAATTTAACTGAGGAAATCTTATAAAGCGAAGGGTAGGGTTCAGGTGAACCACTTAGGACAGTGAGGCACCACAGTGATGTACCAGTGGAGCTGTTACCATTCCTAGACCCGAATGGGGAAAAGGGTAGGGCAGTTGCAGGAACCCAGAAGGAGGGCTGTGTAGTGAGGTTTCCTGGAGAAGCCCTGGAACCTACTGACATGGGGTACACAGGACAGCTCTTGGGTAGAGAGCAGGGGGCAAGGTGGTGGAGGATTGACTTGGAGGAGCCAAAGGAAGACAACAGAGACATAGCTATCTTCCTTTAAAGGGGATTTAAAAAAAAAAAAAAGGGAAAATATCTACATAGTTATTCCTGAGAGTTGGGATAATAGAGGTTTCAAATTTCTTCACTTTGCTTATTTTCTAATTTTTAAAAAATACTTATTGCTGCCCTAACTAGTTTGGCTCAGTGGATAGAGCACCATCCTGCGTATTGAAGAGTCTCAGGTTCAATTCCAGTCAAGGACATGTACCTTGGTTGTGAGCCCATCCCCAGTAGGGAGTGTGCAGGAGGCAGCTGATCAATGTTTCTCTCTCATTGATGTTTCTAACTCTACCCCTCTCTTATAGCTTTAAAGTTTTAAGTTATGGACACTTGAAAAATTGGAAGAAGTCAGACGATACCTGCAAATATGAGAGACAAGGATTAAGATGGAGGTTACTGATTGAAGAATGTGGAAAAGGGAATAGTTAATGAGTTGAGAATGGGGTATCTCAAATTTGAGGCTCTTGTTGGGCCTTAAACATGGATATTTGATAGGGAAAGATTGTTTTTTTAAAAGAAGTTGTGCTGGCATAATGGGCTATCCATTTGGACCCCCCATCAAAATTATATGCACCAATAAGTCTTAGTTGTATTACATATCAAAATATAAGCATTAAAACACGAAGAGAAAATTTAGAAGAATGTCTCTAATATCTGAGTGGGAGATGCCAAAGAGAAAAGCCAACATAATTGAATACATAAAAATTAGACATATATAAAGGGAGAAAATGCATTAACAAAGTCATAAGACAATAGATAGAGTGGTAGTACTTACATCCAATATACAAAGGGCTCACCTAACTGATAAACGAGATAAAAAGCTCATTAAATGCTGAGATGCTTAAACAAATGTCACCTGACCCCTTTCTGACCTGAATTCTGAACAAATTGAGATATTTGACAGAGGGTAAGGCAGATGGGAGCCAAAGCCACGTTTAGTATTAAATAGAGGCTGGGATGGAAAACACAGTCTAGTGCGAGAGAAAATGTCTTCTTAATATTTGAGTGTGAGAGGTAGACAATGTGTCCCCTGTGAGAGCAGCACAGCCATGGAGCAGACCCTCCACACAGAGAAAGTGATAAGATGAGCGGAGCAGAACCCACTGAAGTTTCTCCATTTCACCTTCAGACAGGTCATACGGCCTCTGCTAGAGGAAAGCAGGTGAAGGGAGGAGAGTCCCCACCTGGACTGACCATCAGGAGAGGGAGGGTGTATTTTGGGGTAACAACTGACAGGAAAACCAAACAGAGGATATGAACAAGAAATTGACATCAGAGAATCCAAGATGGCGGCATAGGTAAACACCTACACTGCTGCCTCGCACAACAATTTAAAAACTACAACTAAAAGACAGAACGGACATCATCCAGAACCACAGGAAAGCTGGCTGAGTGGAAGTTCTGCAGCTAGAAGGAAAGAGAGGGGCTCACGGAGACTCAGAGGAGCTGTAAAAAGCTGAGGTATGGAGATGCGCACGCGGAGAGAGCGGGTGCCGGAGTACCTGGCTGGCTTTCTCTGGCGGGAGGGAAACGGAGACTCCCAACGGCATTGAACCCCTTCTCTTATGACACTAAACCCCAGATCCAGCCGAAACTCATACGGGGGGAGTTTGGACTGTGAAAAGGGAGAAGTGCACGGAAATTTAGGGGAGTCGCAAAAGATCAGAGGGCTGGTGGCGGCGCGCACGGCACTGTGCGCAGGACAGACTGCTGATTGTGCCGCTGGCTTTCGCGAGTGGGCGGGAGACAGACCCTCCCAACTGTGCCACTTCTGACTCCACTAAGCCCCTGTTTCAGGCGAAACCCTGAAGACCTAGACTCCTGTGGTCCTGGTGCGCAGGGGAGCCGGAAAGACAGCGGTTAGAGGCACTATGGGCGCGCGCACAAAGACCGCTCCAGCCATTACCCAGTCACGTGAGGCTCAGGGGCCCTGGAGGGTGGGGCGGACTGGAAGGCAAGGCGGTCACTTAAGCCCTGAGACTCCACCCATCCCAAGCTCAACAGAGGCTTCTGCAGCTTTGCACGTCTGGCATTATAAGGCTGAATTCAACACAGAAGTTTCCCCGACATAGTGAAAATGCCGAGACAAGGGAAGGGATCACAAACAAAAGAAATGGAGGAAAAAAAATGACTGGATATAGAGTTTAAAACCATGCTTATAAGGTTTTTCAAGAATATGCTAGAAAAGATGGATAAATTTATCAAGTCCCAAGAGGAGATGAAAAAGGACCAACTAGAGATGCAAAAGAGCCAACTGGAGATGGTAAAGGTCCAACTAAAGATGATAAAGGACCAAATAGAAATTAAACATACACTGACTGAAATAAAAAATATTATACAGAGTCCTAACAGCAGACTAGAGAAAGGCAAGAATCAAGTCAAAAATTTGAAATATAAAGAAACAGAAAACACTCAACTGGAAAAGCAAGAAGAGAAAAGAATCCAAAAATGTGAAGATAATGTAAGGAGACTCTGGGACAGCCTCCAACATACCAACATCAGAATTGTGGGAGTGCCAGAAGAGAGAGAGCAAGATACTGAAATCCTATTTAAAGAAATAATGACTGAAAACTTCCCACATCTGGTGAAAGAAATAGACTTACACGTCCAGGAAGCACACAGAACCCCATATAAAAGGAATCCAAAGAGGACCACACCAAGACACATCATAATTAAAATACCAAGAGCAAAAGACAAAGAGAGAATATTAAAAGCAGCAAGAGAAAAACAGTTCATTACCTACAAGGGAGCACCCATACGTCTGTCAGCTGATTTCTCAACAGAAACGATGCAGGCCAGACGGGAGTGGCAAGAAATATTCAACGTGATGAATAGCAAGAACCTACAACCAAGAATAATTTATTCAGCAAAGCTATCATTCAGAATTGAAGGGCAGATAAAGAGCTTCACAGAGAAGAAAAAGCTAAAGGAGTTCATCAATTCCAAACCAGTATTATATGAAATGCTGAAAGGTACTCTTTAAGAAGAGGAAGAAGAAAAAGATTAAAGTCAAAAAATTATGAACAACAAATACATATCTATCAACAAGTGAATCTAAAAATTAAGTGAATTAAAAATTTGATCAACAGAATAAACTGGTGAATATACTAGAATCAGGAGCATTGAAAGGGAGTGGACTGATAATTCTCAAGGGGAAAGGAGTGAGGGGTATACAGGGAGAGACTGGACAAAAATCATACACCTATGGATGAGATCAATGGGAGGGAGGGAAGGGTAGGAGCTGGGTGGAGGGGTGCTATGGAGGGGAAAAAAGAAAAACAAATGTAATCTGAATAATAAAGATTTAATTAAAAAATTAAAAAAATTAAAAAAGAAATTGACATCAAACGAGAGGAAGATGACAAAGGAAGGCAAGGAGTAAAAAGGGGAGAAAAGAGGAGAAACCCCTCTCCTGTGTGTGTTTGTGGATGGAGACATAGGAGAAGATCCCTTACATGGGAAGATGGAAAGCCAGGAGAGGGAGGGTGCTCATTTTTTCTTAATAGATGTATGTGCTGTTTCATTTGTTATATAGAGCATCTGTAATTTCTTAAAAATCCCAATAAGTGAAAAAGCCATAGAATTTTTTTTCTAGAAAGAAAAGAGGGAGTGTTAACACTATACAATGCAAATGTCATGCAGAGATTAAGTCAGAAGAATTGAGCCTTGACTTTTCTATTGGGTCATGAAGGTTCTTAGATACATCAACAGGGCATTGGGTGTATAGCCCCTAATCTGCTTTTGGAGAGATAAGGGGATGTAGATAATGAATGAACATGACACTTTTAGAGAATGCGCTATGGGAAGAAAAAAATACAAGATGACATGATAGCTGGAGAGAAGCAAAGGGTTGTGGACAGATTTTGTTTTATAATCACAGAGATGATAGCATGGTTATATGCAGCAGAGAAGGTGACAACACAGAGGGCAAGAGAAAATATTGAGCTAAGACAGATGAGATAGGCAGAGGGAAATGTTGACCTCTAAAATAGGTAGAAAGGAAACACAGTTGCAGGTAAGAAGAGAAACATGCAGATAAGAAGGGAAAACAGTTACTGGTCAGACAGATTGCAAGGCCACCTCCAAGTGGGGAGGTGTGAAAAATTTGAGAAGAGAGTTCCATTTTCAGAATAGTAGCTGACAATACAGTTGAAATGGGACACCGCAATTTAGGAGTACCAACCATAAGATTAGCACATATTAATCTAAGTTTAGTGGTTTGCATGGTAAGTGTATAAAAAAGTTAAGAGAGTTGTGAGAGTGAGGAACCCTTGGAAAAAAACATGGTTCAATTGGAACACATTCTAGATGGAAAACAAAACAAAACACTTAATATAGAGAGCACCCTATACTATTGTAATAACTGCCTAGTTATTTTCTGCCACTGGCCCCCATCTATAATAATAAAAGTGTAATATGCTAACTAGACCAGACGTCCTTCCAGATGACCTTCTGGACAAAGCCCAGGCTGTGAGGGCCAAGGCAAGCTGTGTGGCTGCAATTGATCAGTGGGCTGCAGCAGGTGGACAGGGCCTCCTTCTGAGAGGGAAGCCCAGGTCCTAGGTGCCAGAGAGAAGCCAGTGCCGGCAGCCAGGGGAAGGAAGGCCTACTCTTGCACAAATTTCATGCATCAGGCCTCTAGTTAAGGTATAAAGAATCATCTCCATCCTCTATCTCTGAGAATAAGGACTATGTAGCATAGGGTAAATATTTGGCAAATAACTATCTACTGACTAACTAAAGAAAAAAGAAGGATTGAGAGAATAGATCACTTAATGAGATAGAGAAGAAAGTACCCTGGTATAGTAGGATTCAATTTAATTCGATTCAGAAAATATGAGCATCCCTTCTCTACCCTAGGCGCCAGGCATACTATAGCACACAAGCAGATGCACCCTGACCCTCCCAGAGCCTGCAAGGAAGAAGAATATGAAGAATATGGAGGCTTTGATCAAAACTGAGCCTTCAGACTATGGAATTTAAGATTTGGAGGTGGGTCTGCTTTAGGTGACAACTCTGACCAGCTGTCTTTTGATTAATGGTCAGAATTGTCCAAGCCAAATGAGGAAAGGAAGAAATTTCCAAGCTAAATTTATGGATGGGGGAAGAGAACAGTGTACCCTTTGGGGGAGATTGTAAATTGGTGTAGCCACTGTGGAAACAATATGGAGAATCCTCAAAAAATTAAAAATGGAATTATCATATGAGCCAGCAATTCCACTTCTGGGTATTCATCCAAAGAAATTCAAAATACTAATTCAAAAAGGTATATGCCCCTATGTTCATTGCAACATTATTTACAACAGCCAAGATATGGAAGCAACCTAAGAATTAAGAAGTACAAACTAGCAGTTATGTAAACAGTCATGGAGATGTAAATACAGCATAGAATATATCCTATCTAATAAAAGAATATTATGCAAATTAATCATCACCCCAAAACTCCCACAAGTCATGCCCACCAACCAATCAGGAGCTAGTATGCAAATCCACCCAACCAATATGGCTGTAGCCACAGAGTGAGCAGGAGGGAGCTTGGGTTTCCCCGGCAATGGAGGAAGCCAAGCTTTCCATACACTCTGGCTGGCATAGGCCTCCGCTTAAGGCTACAAAGTTTCAATTATAGAAGATAAATAAATCCCAAAAGAAACAGCTGCCACCATGGAGTGAGCAGGAGGCTTGGCTCTGTTCCAAGCTATAAAGTTTCAATTGTAGAAGAAAAATAAATCTCAGATACAAGGGCCTCCACTTCGGTCCCAGGGGGGAATGGCTGGCCTGTAAACCAACACAGGCCCCTCTTCCAGGCTGCCCCATGCTCCAAGGAAATCCCCACCCTGATATGGGACTCCCTTCAGGGCAAACCAGCCAGCTCCCATCCATGCACCAGTCCTCTATCCAAGAGTAATATGCAGATTGATCATCACTCCAACACACAAGATGGCTGCCCCCTGGTGGACACAAGATGGCCACCACAAGATGGCCAGCAAGGAAGGGCAGTTGGGAAGGACCAGGCTGGCAGAGGAGGAAAGTTGGGGGTGATCAGGCCTGCAGGGAAGGGCAATTGGGGGGACCAGGCCTGTAGGGGAGGTCAGTTAAGGATGACCAGGCCTGCAGGGGAAGGCAGTAAGGAGTATCCAGGCCTGTAGCAGAGGGCAGTTAGGGGCAAAGAGGCTGGCAGGAGAGCAGTTAGGCATCAATCAGGCTGGCAGGGGGGTGGTTAAGGGGTAGTCAGGTTGGTAGGCAGAAGCAGTTAGGGGCAAACAGGAAGGCAGACAGGTGAACATTTGGGAGCCAGCAGTCCTGGATTGTGAGAGTCCTGCCCATTTAAGTCCAATCCTGAAACTATGCAGGTCAGATGGAAGTGGCAGGAAATATTCAAAGTGGGATCAGGTCTAAATGGGCAATCGGACATCCCTTGAAGTGTCCCAGATTGGAGAGGGTATAGGCTGGGCTGAGGGACACCCACCCCCTGTGCACAAATTTCATGCACCGGGCCTCTAGTAGTCAATAATATTGGATATGTTTAGTGCCATATTAGTATACTGAACTTACTGAGGTATATAAATGTTTAATCACTATGTTGTACACCTGAATCTAATGTAATATTGTATGTCAACCATAATGGAAAAATAAATAGAGTACAGCATACCTGGGGTCAAAGAGGAGTATAGAACGGTGAAGGGTAAGGGAAAACAGTTGCAGCACTTAATGGTTAAAAGCATAGCTTTGATTCAGACCTGGATTCAAAATCTGATCCCTCTACCATGAGACTTGGATAAGTTCTTTTTGTGTGTGTGTTTTTAATATATTTTTATTGATTTCAGATTGGAAAGAAGAAGGAGAGAAAGAAACATTAATGATGAGAGAGAATCATTGATTGGCTATCTCTTATATGCCCCCTACTGGGGATTGAACCCACAACCCTGGCATTTGCCCTTGACCGGAATCAAACCCAGGACCCTATAATACGCAGGCTGACACTCTATCCACTGACCCAAACTGATTAGGGTTGGATAAGTTCTTAACCTCCAAGACAGTTGTTCTCCACTGGAAGTGATTTTACCTTTCCCTCACCTGGGAATATTGGGCAAGGTCTGGAGATATTTTTAGTAGTCTCAACTAAAGAATGGGTGGAGGAAGAGTGGAGTGCTACTGACATCTAGTGGGTTGAGGTCAGGGATGTTGCTAAACCTTCTACAATGCAATAGATTGCCCCCTAACAAGGAAATATCCCTTCCCAAATGTTAGTAGTAGCAAAGTTGAGAAACTGCTCCAAAAATTATCTGTAAAATAGTTCTAATAATTCCAACCTTTCAGAGGTTTAATGAGGATAAAATGATTTAATGTATCCTGAACTCCTGCCATATGATAAGAATGAGAATAAAAGAAAAGTAAGGAGGAATACTAAAATGGAGAGAGAAAGAAGCTATCAGCAAATTTCCCATTGCAATTTTGAATCAAGCATTTATTTGCAGGGCATGGGAAAGCCATTGTTTGTTTTGATTGTTGATCAGGCACTTAATTTGCTGCAGATCTGAAGTAGAATCCTTTAGAGGTAAACTGATATCAGCTAAGATCCTAAAACTATCAGTGTTGGTAAGTTTCGCCCCATGTGAGGAAAAAAAGGAAACTTGGAAGAGCTGTGAGGAGGGCAGGTGTACCTAACTGTGGTGGAGTCTATATTTAATGCTTTGATTGGGAGAAGAGGTGGTGCCTCCAGTTATTTTTTCCTTTGATTTTAATAGTTGCAAAATATTATAAACTCAAATATAAGAGAAAAAATATTGAAGTCATTTGCTAGTCAAATCAAAGTATTTCAATTTTCATTTAATTTTTATTTATTTTTAAAATCTTTATGTAAGCCAATTCACATTCATTATAAGGGTCAACAAATGTGACAAAAAAGAGAAAAAGTTAAGTATGATCTGATTATTAAAAAGTAATTGCAAACTGCCTGGTGTACTCAGTGGTTAGAATACTAGTACACTAGTATCTTGGGTTAAATTTCTGGTCAAGGGCATGTACTTGGGTTGTAGGTTTGATCCAGGCCCTTATTGATATGCATTTGGGAGGCAACAAATCTATGTGTCTCTGTCACCTTGATGTTTCTCTCTCTCCTCACTCTCTCTCCTCCTCCCCCACTTCCCTTCCACTCTCTCTAAAATCAATGAAAATTTCCTCAGATGACGATTAACAGAACAAACAAACAAACAAAAAATAATTGCAATGATTTCAGCATACATTACTTCAGATTTTTTTTCCTATGCATATAAAGCATTATGTATATATTTTTAAATAAAATTTGAATAATCTCACTCAAAAACTTTGTAAACTTGTTAAATCATCAACAGAGGATATGCTTAAAAGAGAGAAAAGGAGAAAGAGAAATATTGATGTGAGAAAGAAACATTGATCAGTTGCCATCCATAAGAACTACAACGGGGCATCAAATCCACAACTCAAGTCTGTGACCTCACCAAGAATCAAATTGGCAACCTTTTGGTGCACAGGATGATTCTCGGCCCACTCTGGATGGGTAGTTTGTAATCTACTTTTAAATTTAACAATACATTTCAAATAGTTTTCAATATCTTTAAATGTCCTCTGTATTAACTTGTCAAAATAAAAATAACTTTTTTCTTATTACAAAAAGAATAACCACTAGATGTAAAAGAAATGCAAGCAATATGGAAATGTATAAAAAAAAATAAAGAGATTCTGAGCAGGATGGTGGCATAAGGTATATACCTGTGCATGTTGCCTCTCACAACCACACCAAAACTACAATTAAAAGACAAAACGACTAACCCCCACAACCCTGGGGAAGCTGGCAGAGTGGAAATTCTATAACTACTGTAGAAGGAAAGAAAAAAGTGCATTGAGACCTGGTAGGACGGGCAGAGGCTGGCGTGTGCTGTTTTTTTTGTTTGTTTTGTTTTGTTTTGTTTTGTTTTGTTTTGTTTTGTTTCAATTGGGAGGGAGTTACAAGTTCTGAACTCCAGTTTCTGGTGAGATTCTGGGGACCCAGACTCATACAGGGAGAAACTGGACTGTCGGCCATAGAATCTGAAAGAGAAGGTGGCCTCCTCACAGTGATGCGCACAGGAATCATTGTTTACTGCGCTGGGGCACGGAATGCAGGACACAGAACAAAACGCAGTAGAGAGGGCTAACTGGTAGCCATCCCTGTTTGCCACACCCTAGCCTAGTGATCCCCTGAGACCTGCCCAATTTACAAACCCACCCAGCTGTGCTCAGCAGCTTTTGCATATGAATGGCCTGCCCTCTGGCAGCTTAACCTAACAAATTGCAACTGGATCAGACAACTCCAAAACTTCCAAATTCCAAGCAAAGAGGAGAAATTTGCAGAGCTCCCTGTAGCTCCTGCTGGGTGGCCTCAGACACTAGCTGACTTGCACCTCCTTGGAGATCCAGGAACCAGTGTACCTAGAGGTCAGTGTGAGATTACACCAGATTTTAACTCCTCACATATATAAGTGACAATCAAGAGGCAAACTCAGTGAGCACCAAAGCCCCACTGAAGCAAATTCTGCCCAATAGGGTTGTCTCCAGCACAGCAATTCTTCCATTATAGACACTGCTAATCCTCATAGTCAATTGGACTGGAGATCAATTCCTCCCAGTTTACCAATAGCAATCAAGGCTTAACTACAACAAGACTGTGTACCCAACTCACAAAGGAGTGCATGAAAAGTATCCACTTCAGGTGATTGGGAAGGTGGAGCTGCTGGGCCATAAAGGACAACTAGCATACAAAGCCACTCCATCAACACAGGGAAGCAGCCAAAATGCGGAGACAAAGAAACATGTCACAAATGAAAGAAATGGAGGAAAGCAAATGACAGGACATACAGTTCAAAACCACATTTATAAGGTTACTCAAGAATATTCTACAAACCACCGAGGAACTTAGTGAGACCTTCAAGGATCTTAATTCAAATGCCAAAAAAAAAATGGAAAGGAAAGGACCATTCAGAAATTAAACATGCACTGTCTGAAATAAAGAATAATATACAGAAATCCAACAGCAGACTATAGGACCCCATGAATCAAACCAAAGATTTAAAATATAAGGAAGCAAAACATACCCAACCAGAAAAAGAAAAAGAAAAAAAGAGTCCAAAAATGTGAAGATAGGGTAAGGAGCCTCTGGGATAACTTCAAGAGTACCAATATCAGAATGATGGGGGTTCCAGAAGAAGAGAGAGAGCAAGATACTGAAAACCTAATTGAACAAATAATGACAGAACCTACAACCAATATTACTCTACCCATCAAAGCTATTATTCAGAATTGAAGATCAGATAAAGAGCTTCACAGACAAGTAAAAGCTAAAGTAGTTCATCACCACCAAACCAGGATTATATGAAATGCTGAAGATTATTCTTTAAAAAGAGGAAGAAGAAGAAAAAGGTAAAGATAAAAATTATAAACAACAAAGTGAAAACAAATACATACCTATCAACGAGTGCATCTAAAAGTCAAGTGAATAATAGCTCGTAGAACATCTTCCCTCCCCACTCTATTCAGGCAGCTTTGGGACCAACACATAGAAGTAATGCTGATCCAAAGCCCCAGCCCACTCACGTTTCATAGGGAAGATGCAAATTATGCTCAGGTAAATGGGGAGATGTTCATCAAATTTTTTATTCACTTGATTTTTAGATTCACTGTTGATAAATATGTATTTGTTGTTCATAATTTTTATCTTTACCTTTTTCTTCTTCCTCCTCTTCTTAAAAAATACCTTTCAGCATTTCATATAATCCTGATTTGTTGGTGAATATATAAGGTGAATAGCAGGTCTGTGTAGAATTATCACTATTTCAAAATGACAAAGCAAGAAGGAACCCAGCTTAGGGTCTGTAATAATTCTGCCCCACTACCACACCCTAAAAACAGAGAGAGAGAGAGAGAGAGAGAGAGAGAGAGAGAGAGAGGGAAAGCAGCTCAAACTGCATAAGGAAAAGAAAGAGCTCACTTTGGAAGAAAATTTCAGGAAATTGCTTTTCCTCTTAAGTAAATTAAAAAGAAACATGATCATAATAGATTGGAGAGTATTACAGACTTCCCAGAGACCCAGGACTTAGCAATATATACAGTAATTGGAAGACCCCTCATTGCCTCCTTTAGAAAGGAACTAAGTACATTTTATAAAGCTGCAGATACCATTTAAAATCCATAGGATGGAAAGGGGATAGGCACGTTGGATAACCAGAGAGGTATGCTGCAGTGAATAATATGATTGCTTATCTAACCACACATTATCCCACTCTCTTCCTGAGACAATTCCTACTGGGTTTAGGTGCACATCTCTCCACATAACCGTGCACTTTAGAACAAGGTGACCCCCACCTCTGGGCTCTGTGTGCTGACTAGTCCCACTTTACCAGTGAGTGGGCTTGTCCTGGTGACTGTTATTGGTCATGAAAAGCATGTGACAAAAGTTGACACAATTAGGCAGGAAGAACATTCAGAATTATGTATATAGTCCAGCCTTAGTTGTCACTGGAAGTCATCTTGTGACTATGAGGAGAACAAACTTGTAGATGTGGCCACCAAAAGTAGCAAAGGAGACAGAAAGAACCTGGCACCTTGATGGTACTGCAGAGCCCACTCTACCCCGGAGCTTCCTATTGTTTCATTGTTTATGCTAATTGAGGTCATGGTTTCCTAAATTAAACACAATGGTTTTTTTCTTTATTATTTTTTTAAATTTAATAAATCTTTATTGTTCAGATTATTACAATTGTTCCTCTTTTTTCCTCCATAGCTCCCCTCCACCCAGTTCCCACCCCACCCTCTGCCCTTACCCGCTTACCCCCAACTGTCCTCATCCATAGGTATATGATTTTTGTTCAGTATCTTCCCACACCCCCATAATTCTGATGTTGTCAGTCCACTCCCTTTCTATGCCCCTGATTCTATTATATTCACCAGTTTATTCTGTTCATCAAATTTTTTATTCACTTGATTTTTAGATTCACTGTTGATAAATATGTATTTGTTGTTCATAATTTTTATCTTTACCTTTTTCTTCTTCCTCCTCTTCTTAAAAAATACCTTTCAGCATTTCATATAATCCTGATTTGTTGGTGGTGAACTCCTTTAGCTTTTTCTTATCTGTGAAGCTCTTTATTTGATCTTCAATTCTGAATGACAGCTTTGTTGGGTAGAGTAATATTGGTTGTAGGTTCTTGCTATTCGTCACTTTGAATATTTTTTGCCACTCCCCTCTGGCCTGCATAGTTTCTGTTGAGAAATCAGCTGACAGTCATATGGGTATTCCCTTGTAGGTAACTAACTGTTTTTCTCTTGCTGCTTTTAATATTCTTTTTTTGTCTTTTGCCCTTGGCATGTTAATTATGATGTGTCTGGGTGTGGTCCTCTTTGGATTCCTATTGTTTGGGGTTCTCTGTGCTTCCTGGACTTGTAAGTCATTTTCTTTCACCAGATGAGGGAAGTTTTGTCATTATTTCTGGCACCCACATAATTCTGATGTTGGTACTCTTGAAGTTGTCCCAGAGGCTCCTTACAATATCTTCACATTTTTGGACTTTTTCTTTTTCTTTTTCTGGTTGGTTTGATTCTTGGTGTCCTTTTCCTTTTTTTTTTTTTTTTTTTTGTTTTTAAGTTCCTTGAAGGTCTCACTAAGTTTTTCACTCTCATTTTCAGCTGTTTTTATTCACACATATGTGAGATTTGGAGATCAATTGCTACCAAGGCTTTTGTTTGTGAAGATCAATGAAAGAGAAGTAACAGTCATCTACTTCTTAGCACTCTACTTCTTCTTCCAACTAAGATGCCACACGCACACTCTCTCATACATGATGAAACCGATATGTAATATGGTCAGAAGGCAGGAACTAATAATCTTATGTTTATCAAACCCTGAAGAGCACCAGTATGTAAACCCTCAAAAATGCTTGTTCAAATTTAAATTCCTGCACCTCGAGTTTACTAGATTAAAATCTCCAGGGCACAGGCACCAGGAATCAGTGTTGTATTGAGTTTTCTAGTGATTTTATACTCATTAGGATGTGAAAGTTTCTTTGATTTATGGGAATTCTCACATCACAACTCAATTCTTCATAAGATGACACTGCAACTCCCTTCCTTTCAGGACACTTTAGTAAAAAGCCTTAATTGTGTTTCTAAATAGATGGTATACCTGATCCAATCTACACAAATCCAAAGAACACAGTGTGGTAGAGATTACAAGAATCACCATGCTTTGTACTCTTCTTCATCACAGGCTTTTACTGTTAGCTTCGGGCCATGTAACTGGTTTTGGCCACCTAGTTGTGATTAGGATTCAGATGGGTCCTTCATCCTGTGCCTTTGGAAACATGTGATGAGATTACAGTAGGACAAGATAGGGGAGCAAATGTCAGCTTGAGTTTCTGATGGTCTGTGGAACAAAAACCCCTGCCAACCTTCAGTGGATGTGTGACATGAGCTAGAAATAAGTCACTGCAGCATAACCTAGTTGTATTTGAAATAATACAAAACCTTTATTTCCTGTTCATGCATCAGTGAATCTGAATGTCTTGTGTTCATTTAAAATTAAGTTATAATAAGATGTTTCCAGTTCCATAGATATGAGTTTTTTAGAATACTGACTTCTTAAAATCAAATACTATCGTTTAACTAATTTTACCATATTTGAATTTGTGCAAATGAAAGAAAAGACTTTCTGTGGTAAAAGAAGGGATTTAGGAAGTTTTGTAACTTGGAAAAAGTAAATGAGGTAAAACATCATAAGTCAGTGATTGACCTGGAGAAAGAACACAGAACTTGATCTGTGACCTGATTTGATAATCCACCTTTTGTTTATTCATATCCCTTAATCATTAACCATGACAGGAAACCTCAAATTTCTCTTAAACCCAAAATGCATATGTGTAATCCTATATAATAAAAAGGTAACATGCAAATTGACCCTAATGGCAAATGACCAGTCACTATGATGCACACTGACCACTAGGGGGCAGACACTCAATGCAGGAGCTGCCCCCTGTTGGTCAGTGTGCTTCCACAGGGGAAATGCTGCTCAGCCAAAAGCCAGCTCATAGCTGGTCAGCACAGCAGCCATTGCAAGAGCCTCTCCTGCCTCTGTAGCAGTGATAAGGATGTCTCCCTCTGGAGAGCGGGCCTAAGCCATTACTCACACATCCCCCAAGGGCTTCCAGGTTGCCAGAGGAATGTCTAACTGCCAGCATAGGTCAAATCCCCTGGGGACCAGGCCTAAGCCAATAGTTGGACATCAACGTAGAGCTCTCAGACTGCAAGAGAGCACAGGCTAGGCTGAGGGAGGCCCCACACACACAAATGCACAATTTTCATGCACTGGGCCTCTAGCTCCTATATAACTATATGTACTACAATATGTATTATAGCTAATATAATCTATATATATAAAAGCCTAACCGACCGTTCAACTATTTGACTGTTTGACTGGTAACTATGACACCCATTGCACAGATACTCAATGCACAGGCATGGAAACATGGAACAGATTAAAAAATCTCAGAGGGATGGAAGGAGGGGGGGAAGGCAGGAAGAGATTAACCAAAGATCTTATATGCATACTAGAGGCCTCCCCTGATCAGCCCACTCAGTTGCCTCACACAGAGGGAGGTCAGACTGTGGCTTAGGCCCACTCCCTATGGGGAATGGGCCAAAGTAGAACATCCCCTGAGGGCTCCCAGACTGAGAGGGTGCAAGCCAGGTTGAGATACCCCTGAGTGCATGAATTTTCATGCATCTTGCCCTCTAGTATCATATCATATCATATCAATCATATCGTATCGTATTATATCATATCAGTGGCCTGGTATACAAAATCCATGCACATTAAAAGGAAATTAATTAGAGAAAATATTTTAATATTGCTATTTGCCCTTTCTCTATAATAGAAGTGTCAGAGATGAAAGAAAATTAGTAAAATGCATATGAAAATCTCCCTCCTGTCAGAGTCTGGGATGCACAGCAGGACCTAGAGTTAAGTCCCCACCCACCACCCACACACACTTCTAAAAACACAGAAGACCCAGACCTGGCCGGCCCCACCCCCATCAAGCCTCTCCAAGCAGGGGGCAGAGTCTCAGGTCTCCCGTCAAGCCCCACCAGACAGGAGCTGCAGTTTTAGGTCCCACGGCCTAGGGCTGTGGCAGGGAGTGTGGCCTAAAGTCTCTCAGCTCGGTGCCAGGGCAGGGGGTATGGCCTGGCCTGAGCTCTTCTGGCTCAGTGCTGGGGTAGGGGACATGGCCTGAGGTTCTCTATCAAGCCCAGCTGGGCAGAGGGCAAGGCCTAAGGTTTCCCAGCCTGGGGCTGGGTTGGGGGGCATGGCCTGAGGTCCCTTGTCAAGCCCAGCTGGGCAGGGGGCATGGCCTGAGGTCTCCTGGACCGGTACTAAGGTGAGGTCGCAACCTGAGGTCCCTGGTCAAACCCAGCCAGGCAGGGTGTGGCCTGAGGTCCTATTCAAGTCCCACCAAGCAGGGGGCACAGCCTGAGGTCCCCTAGCCTGGGGCTAGGGCAGGGGGTGCAGCCTGAGGTCTCCTGGCCTGGCACTGGGGCAGTGGATGCGGCATGAAGTCTTTCTGCCTGGCACCAGTTTGGGGGATACAGCTTGAGGTCCCTCATCAAGCCCTGCTGGGCGAGGGGCACAGCCTGAGATTCCTGGGCTTGGCACCAGAGTTGGCGTCACGGCCTGAGATCTCCAGGCCTGGAACCAGGGTGGGGGGGCATGGCCTGAGGTCACCCAGAGCCTGGGCAGGGAGTGGGGCCTGAGCTCTCAGCTCAGCTCTGGGGTGGGGGAAGTGGCCTGAGGTTAACAATCAAGCCCCACTGAGTGAGAGGTATGGCCTGAGGTGCCTGTCAAGCCCTGTGGGGTGAGGGGTTGCAGCCTAAGGTCCCCAGCAGTGAAGAGGGCACAGCAAGGCGGGTAGCAGGCAGACTGGGGCAGGGAGCACAGTGCAGGTCCCCAGGTAGCAAGCAGAGGTGCTCCTGCCATAGGGGGAGGGGGAAGGGCACAGGTGGCCAGCAGCAGTGGGAGGCAGTGCACAGGGAAAGGGCACAAGCTGGGAGCATAGCAGGGTGCCGGCAGGGTCCACAGAGCATGCTTGGCGTAGCAGGGTGACAGACATGGTTGTGATGGCAAGCTAGGCCTAGGGGACCCTACACATACATGATTTAATCATGTGCTGGGCCTCTAGTATAATATAATATAACTAGAGGCCTGATGCACAAAAATGTGTGCAAGAGTAGGCCTTCCTTCCCCTGGCTGCTGGGACCAGCTTTCCTCTGGCATCCAAGACCTGAGCTACCCTCCTCTGGCTGCTGGAAGGCACTTGGGACTCAGGCTGGCTTCCCTCGTGCTGCCTGCAGGCACCCAGAACCCAGCTGGCTTCCCTTGATTCATTAACAGTAGCAAAATTACAGTTATGAAGTAGCAACGAAAATAACTTTGTGGTTGGGGGTCACCACAACATGAGGAACTGTATTAAAGGGTTGCTGCATTATAAAGATTGAGAACCACTGCTCTAGAGCATGTCTATAGTAAGTCAAATCAGTGTACTAATAATAACAGGTTTATGAAGTGCTTGTTCAATAGTAAAAACAAATACAGAACCCAGTTCCAAAAAGCAGGTTGTAAAAAATTCAACACAAAATCAGACACTATTCACCTGGATATAAGGTCAGATTCTATAGGTAAAGGGCTCAGTTTTACCAGTGCTTCTGACCTGTCTGCAAATGAAAGATCCCCACAAGTCCCTCCTCAGTTTGATTTCCTAGAATAGCTCACAGAAATCAAGAAAACTTACTAGATCATAAAGGATATCTACACTAATAAGAGAGAAATGTGGTAATTGACTGTCACTCTGTGACACCTACAGCCAATCTGGTCAGACCCCCCAACAGGTACCCCCACCCTGAAGGGGGTGTGGCCAGCCTGAAAACAGCCCTCATCCCCCACCCAAGCTGGCCACACACCCCCAATGGAGACCCTCATCCCATGGGAACATGGCTGGCCTGCAAACCACCACAGGCTCCTTGCCTAGGCTGCCCTGCCCCACAAGGGAACCCTCACCCTGATCCGGGACACCCTTCAGGGCAAACCAGCTGGCCCCACCCATGCACCTGGCCTCTATCTATATTAATAAAAGGGCAATATGCTAATTAGACTGGGCAATCTTCCAGGAGACCTTCCGGACATTCTTCTGGACAAAACCATGGTTGTGGGGCTGAGGTAGAAGCAGTTAGGGGCCAAGAGGGGAGGGAAGTTGTGGGTGATCAGGCCAGTAGTGGTGGGGGGGTAAGAGGGAGTGTTGGGTCTGACCTTATATCCAGGTGAATAGTGTCTGATTTTGTGTCAAGAGGGCAATTGCCAGTGAGCGTCAGTGGGGGAGGGGGGGCAGTTGGGGATGAGCAGGCTATCAGTGAAGGTCAGTTGGGGGTGATCAAGCCAACAGGCAGAATAGTTAGGGCCAATCAGGTAGGCAGGCAGGTGAACGGTTAGGAGCCAGCAGTCCCTGATTGCAAGAGGAATGTCTGACTGCTGGTTTAGGCCGATCTCACAGGGATCGGCCAAAAACCGGGAGTTGAATATCCCCCAAGGGGTCCCAGATTGGAGAAGGTTCAGGCCAGGTTGAGGGACACTATCTCACCCACACATGCACAAATTTCATGCACCAGGCCACTAGTTTATTATAAAGGACATTAAAGGATGTACATAGGGTGGGGTCCCAAACAAGGAGTTTCTGTTCTTGCAGAACTTGGGACCTAGTAAAGTGGCACAGGAAAGAATTCTGGTTCCCCAATATGAAAGCTCTCCAAAAGGGACAAACTATCCTTTTTGACTCTTTTTCTAAAACTTTATTGTTGAGAGTAAAAGAGATGTCCCTCTCTCTACCCCCACCTCCATTGCCTTCCTCCACTCAGATCCCATCCATCCCAGGCCATCACCACCCTATTGTCTGTATTCATGGGTAATGCATATATGCATATTAAGTTCATATATACTAGTATATATACTAGAGGCCCAATACATGAAATATGTGCATGGATAGGGTCCCTAGGTCTGGCCAGGGTGCAGGGCCAATCAAGATCTTCCTTCCCAAAGATTCATATGGAATACAAAAAGACCCTGAATAGACACAGTAATCCTGAGAAAGAATAACAAGGTAGGCTGGGAGAGGGAATCCAAGATGGCGGCATAGGTAAACACCTACACTGCTGCCTCGCACAACAATTTCAAAACTACAACTAAAAGATAGAATGGACATCATCGAGAACCACAGGAAAGCTGGCTGAGTGGAAGTTCTACAACTAGAGGGAAAGAGAGGGGCTCACAGAGACCCAGAGGAGCTGTAAAAAGCTGAGGTACTGAGATGAGCGCGTGGAGAGAGCGGGTGCTGGAGTACCTGGCTGGTTTTCTCTGGCGGGAGGGAAACGGAGACTCCCAACAGCATTGAACCCCTTCTCTTACGACACTAAACCCCAGATCCATCCCAAACTCATACGGAGGGAGTTTGGATTGTGAAAAGGGAGAAGTGGACAGAAATTTAGGGGAGTCGCAAAAGATCAAAGGCCTGGTGGTGCACACGGCACAGATTGCTGATTGTGCTGCTGGTTTTTGCAAGTGGGCGGGAGACAGACCCTCCCAATTGTGCCACTTCTGACTCCACTAAGCCCTGTTTTGGGCGAAACCCTGGGGACCTAGTCTCATGTGGTCCTGGTGCGCAGGGGAGCCGGAGGGGCAGCGGTCTAGAGACACTGCAGGCGCTCGGGCACAAGGACCGCTCCAGCGATTACCCAGTCACGTGAGACTCAGGAGCCATGGAGGGCAGGGCTGACTGGAAGGCAAGGCGGTCCCTTAAGCCCTGAGACTCCACCCATCCCAAGCTCAACAGGCTTCTTCAGTTTTGCAAGTCCGGTATCATAAAGCTGAATTCAACACAGAAGTTTCCCGGACATAGTTAAAATGCTGAGACAAGGGAAGGGATCACAAACAAAAGAAATGGAGGGGAAAAAAACGACTGGATATAGAGTTCAAAACCACACTTATAAGGTTTTTCAAGAATATGCTAGAAAAGTTGGATAAATTTAGTGAGACCCAAGAGGAGATGAAAAAGGACATACTAGAGACACCGACTGAAATAAAAAATATTATACAGAGTCCTAACAGCAGACTAGAGGATGGCAAGAATCAAGTCAAAAATTTGAAATATAAAGAAGCAGAAAACATTCAACTGGAAAAGCAAGAAGAGAAAAGAATCCAAAAATGTGAAGATAATGTAAGGAGCCTCTGGGACAGCTTCAACCGTACCAACATCAGAATTGTGGGGGTGCCAGAAGAAGAGAGAGAGCAAGATACTGAAAACCTATTTAAAGAAATAATGACTGAAAACTTCCCACATCTGGTAAAAGAAATAGACTTACAAGTCCAGGAAGCACACAGAACCCCATATAAAAGGAATCCAAAGAGGACCACACCAAGACACATCATAATTAAAATATCAAGAGCAAAAGACAAAGAGAGAATATTAAAAGCAGCAAGAGAAAAACAGTTCATTACCTACAAGGGAGCACCCATACAACTGTCATCTGATTTCTCAACAGAAACGATGCAGGCCAGACGGGAGTGGCAAGAAATATTCAACGTGATGAATAGCAAGAACCTACAACCAAGAATAATCTATCCAGCAAAGCTATCATTCAAAATTGAAGGGCAGATAAAGAGCTTCACAGATAAGAAAAAACTAAAGGAGTTCATCAACTCCAAACCAGTATTATATGAAATGCTGAAAGGTACCCTTTTAGAAGAGGAAGAAGAAAAAGGTAAAAGACAAAAAATTATGAACAACAAATACATATCTATCAACAAGTGAATCTAAAAAGTAAGTGAATTAAAGATTTGATCAACAGAATAAACTGGTGAATATAATAGAATCAGGAGCACAGAAAAAGAGTAGACTGATAATTCTCAGGGGGACAAAAATCATAAAGCATCAAACAGACTGTGAAATTACAGCAGAAAGATTAAAGTTAGGTGAGGTAGATAAGTGATCAATCAAAGGACTTGTATGCATGCATATAAGCATAACCAATGATCACAGACACTGGGGGGTTAGGGTATGCTTGGGAGGGAGGGGGTGCAATGGGGAGATATGTATAAAAAAATAATAAAAATTAATAAAAAGAAAAAAAAGAAAATCATAGGGAAGAGAAAAAAAATTATTTACAAAAAAAAAAAAAAGTAGGCGGGAAATAAATAACAAATTTTTTTTTTTTTTTTTTTTTTTTTTTTTTTTTTTTTTTTTCTGCTGCTGGCTGGGGCTTTCCTTTGTTCCACATCACACCCTGGTGGTCAGCACATGTCATAGCAAGCGGCTGAACTCCTGGCCGGTTGAACTCCCGAGGGAACAATTTGCATATTAGCCTTTTATTATATAGGATATTATTGGTTTTACAGAAAGGAAGGGAAAGGCATAGAGAAGTAGAAACATCAACCAGTGGCCTCCTACATGCCTCCTATTGTGGATGGAGCCTGCAACCAAGGAACATGCCCTTGACTGGATTCAAACTCAGGACCCTTCAATCCATGAGCCAACATTCTAGCCACTGAGCCAAACAGGCTAGGGCTGCATATAAGTTCTTTGGTTAATTTCTTCCTATTGCCCTCCCCTCCCTTCTGAGATCTGTCAGTCTGTTCCATGCTTCATGTTTCTGATGCAACTTTATTCATCCGTTTCTTTTGTTCATTAGATTCCTTTTTGTTTATTTTGATTTTTAGATTCAATTGTTGATAGATATATATTTCTTGCCACTTAATTGTTCATATTTTTCTGTCTCTTCATCCTCTTCCTCAAGAAGATCCTTCAATATTTCATATAATACTGGATGAACTCCTTCAGCTGTTTCTTTTCTGTGAAGCTCTTTATTTGACCCTCAATTCTAAATGATAGCTTTGCTAGGTAGAGTAATTTTGATTGTGAGTTCTTACTATTCACCATTTTGAATATTTCTTGTCACTCCCTTTTGGCCTGCAAAGTTTCTGTTGAGAAATCAGCTGACATATGTATGGGTGTTTTCTTATAGTTACTGAACTGCTTTTCTCTTGGTGCTTTTAAGATTCTCTTTGTCTTTTTTTATGTTTTTATTGATTTCAGAGAGGAAGAGAGAAGGATAGAGAGCTAAAAACATCAGTGATGAGAGGGAATCACTGATCAGCTGCCTCCTGAACTACCCCTACAGGGGATCAAGCCTGCAACCCAAGTATATGCCATTGCTGGTAATCAAACTGTGACCTCCTGGTTCATAGGTCAACACTCAACCACTGGAACATGCCAGCTAAGCAAAATTCTCTCTTTGTCTTTAACTTTTGGCATTTTAATTACTAGTTTGATGTATCATGGTGTGGGTCTCTTTGGGTTCCTCTTGTTTGAGACTCTCTGTGCTTTCTGGACTTGCAAGGTTTATTTCTTTCACCAGGTAGGGGAAGTTTTCAGTCATTTCTTCAAATAGGTTTTCAATTTCTTGCTCCATTTCTTCTCCTTCTGGCACCTATAATGTGAATGCTGGTATGCTTAAAGTTGTCCCAGAGATTCCTTACACTATCTTCATATTTGGGTTTTTTTTTTCTTTTTACTCGTTTATTGGGTGTATTTTGCTTCCTCATATTCCAAAATCGCTGATTTGATTCTTGGAAACTTCTACTCTACTATTGATTTCCTGTAAATTATTCTTCATTACATTAGTGTATGCTTAATTTCTGACTGGTCCTTCTTCATGTCTTTGAAGTTCTCACCAAGTTCCTTGAAATTCTCTTTCTTGAAATTCCCACTTAGTTCCTTGAAGCTCTTATTAAGTTCCTTGGGCAACCTTATAACCATTGTTTTGAACTCTGTATTTGGTAATTTGCTTGCTTCTATTTCATTTAGTTCTTTTTCTGGAGATTTCTTCTGTTCCTTCATTAATGTCTCTATATTTTGATTGCTTCCCTGTGTTTGTTCCTATGTATCAGGTAGAGCTGTTATGTCTCCTGGAATTGGCATAGTGGCTTTGTATTGTAGGTGTACTGAAGGGCCCAGTCACCTGAGCTGAGCACATGGTGCTTTGGGTGTCCCCATGTTGAGCTGTGTGCATTGCCCTGTCATAGTTGAGCCTTGACCTGTGTTGGCAACACTGGGAGGAATTGATTCTCAGGCCAGTTGGTTGTAAGAACCATCTTCAACTACAGTGGAAGAGCTATTGTTTAGGAGAAACCACTGTGGAGCAGGAATTGTTTCAGTGGGGCTTGGTACTCACTAAGTTTATCCCTTAAATGTGTTGCTTGTGGATATGGTAGAGTTTTAATGTGGTATGGTCAGAAGCTGTCTACTGAATTCACTGGCTCTGGAGCCTACTGGGAGGTTCAAAGTCAGCCACAGCTTATACCTTGCCTGGAGCCACCCATCACAGCTACAGGGCAGTCTGCAGATGGCTGCTACTTGTGTTGGGCTTGGAGGTGCCCAGAAGAGGCTAAGCTGTAAATCTTGACAATCTGCTGTTAATGCCATGCCTGGGGCCACTTATCAAGAGGTATGGGGAATGCTGAGTCCAGCTGCTACTTGTTTGAGAGATGTTAGGAAAGTCTGAAGCCTGAGCCAGGACAGGCCATTCATATGGAAAAGCCAATGCAAACACATTGGGTGAGGTTGCAAAATGGATGGGGCAGGATCTCAGGGAATCACCAGGGTGGGATGAAAAGTGTTGGCCAAGATGATGGACACTAAGATACAGCAGCTGCCAGTCATCTCTGTGGGGGTATGAGGGTTCAGCAAAGAACAATGGCCTCTTCCAACACTTTTGTCTGGGAGAAAGCTGCTCACCAGTTCTTGCCCTGATGCTAGACAATTTAGTTCCTCCCAGATGTCTCTGGGTCTTTTCAAGCCTTTTCCCCAGTGCTGGAACTCAGTGGGAGTGAGTCCGAGTAAATCAATATCCAGGCTCTTTAAGAGGAACTGACTGCCTCCATGTCACTCAGTCACAATCCCCACTGTGTTTTTGTTTTTTTATAATTCTTTATTGTTGAAAGTATTACATATGTCCCCTTTTTCCTCCATTGACCCTCTCCAGCCCACCCCCACCCTTCCTCCTACCTCCCTCCCCCCCCATCCCCCGTCTCAGGCCTTCAGCACCTCATTGTCTATGTCCATGGGTTATGCATATATGCATACAAGGTCTCTGTTTGATTACCTCCCACTCACCCACCTTTCCCTGCTTTCCCTCTGAGATTCTACAATCTGTTCCATGTTTCTATGTCTCTGGATTCACTCTGTTAACCAGTTTATTTTGTTACTTAGATTCCACAAATAAGTGTGATCATGTGATAGTTGTCTTTCTCTGACTGACTTATTTCACTTGGCATGATATTATCCAGGTCCCTCCATGTTGTCTCAAAGGATAAAAGATTCTTCTTTTTTACTGGTGCCTAGTGTTCCATGGTATACATGTACCACAGCTTTTTTATTCACTTTTTTACTTAAGATCTGGGCTATTTCCAGATCTTAGCTATTGAAAATTGTGATGCTATGAACATGAGGGTACATATATTTTTTCTGATCGGTGCTTTGGGTTGCACTGAGCATATTCCTAGATGTGGGAAAACAGGATCAAATGACAGTTTCCTATTTAATTTTCTGAGGACACTTTATACTGTTTTCCATAATGGTTGCTCCAGTCTGCATTCCCACCAGTAGGAACTATGGTTCCTTTTCTCCACATCATCACAAGCATTTGTCCAAAAATTTATATGTAATAAAAAAAAAAAACTGGTTTTAGATTTTGCATATTGAGTATGATGTTCACTGTAGATTTTTCATATATGGCCTTTATCATGTGAGATATGTTCCCTCTGTACCCACTTCGCTGAGAGTTTTTATCAAAAATGGTGCTGGATTTTGTCTAATGCTTTTTCTGCATCTATTGATGTTATTTTTCTCTTTCAATTTGTTTATATGATGTATCACATTTATTCATTTACAAATAGTATACCAGCTTTTCATCCCAGGAATAAATCCCACTTGGTCATGCTATGATCTTTTCAATATTTTGCTGGATGCAATTTGCTAATATTTTGCTGAGGATTTTAGTATCTATGTTCATCAGTGATATTGGCCTGTAATTGTCTTTCTTTGTAGTGTCTTTATCTGGATTTGGAATTAGGATAACACTGGCCTCATAAAAAGAGTTTAGAGCCAAGACCGGTGTGGCTCAGTGGATGGAGCGTTGGCCTGCTGACTGAAAGGTCCCAGGTTCGATTCCGGTCAAGGGCATGTACCTTGGTTTCTGGCACATTCCCAGTAGGGGGCATGCAGGAGGCAGCTGATTTTGTCTCTCTCTCATCAATACTTCTAACTCTCTATCCCTCTCCCTTCCTCTCTGTCAAACATCAATAAAATATATTTTTTAAAAAAAGAGAGAGTTTAAAACTATTTGTTCCTCTTGGATTTTTTGTTTTATTTTTTAAATATACAAAAAAATCTATTACCAGATTGCATATACAAAAGAATTAGTCATTTACATGCAATAAATATTACTATCTCAATAAAAATGATTTTAAATATGTTACATGCTATAAATATTAATATTTCAAGAAAAAGATATTAAATTTATTACCAAAACTGTAAATACAGTATAATATCACAAAAATTTTAAGAATTTTAAAACCTGCAAATAACAGGATTACTTTTTTCTTAAAAAAATAGAGAGGAGAATCCAAGATGGCAGCATGGGTAAACACCTACACTGCTGCCTCGCACAAGAATTTCAAAACTACAACTAAAAGAACGAACATCATCCAGAACCACAGGAAAGCTGGCGGAGTGGAAATTCTACAACTAGAAGGAAAGAGAGGGGCTCACAGAGACCCAGAGGAGCTGTAAAAAGCTGAGGTACGGAGACAGGCTGGTGGAGAGAGCGGGTGCCAGAGGAGAACCTGGCTGGCTTTCTATGGCAGGAGGGAGCCAGAGACTCTCAAAGGCATTGAACTCTTTACCCTGCGACACTAAACCCCAGATCCAGCCGAAACTCATACGGAGGTAGTTTGGACTGTGAAAAGGGAGAAGTGCACAGAAATTTAGGGAAGTCGCAAAAGATCAGAAGTCTATTGGTGCGCACAGCACTGCATGCAGAGGACCGACTGCTGATTGTGCCACTGGCTTTCACGAGTGGGTGGGAGACAGACCCTCCCAACTGTGCCACTTCTAACTCCACTAAACCCCAGTTTCGGGCAAAACCCTGGGGACCCAGACTCGTGTGGTCCCGGAGAGCAGGGGAGCCAGTGGGGGGAAGGGAGGGAAGCAGCAGTCTAGAGGCACTGCGAGAGAGCACGCACAAGGACCACTACAGCGATTACCCAGTTACATGAGACTCAGGGGCCATGGAGGGCAGGGCCAACTGGAAGGCAAGGCGGTCCCTTAAGCCCTGAGACTCCACCCATCCCAAGCTTAACAGAGAGGCTTTTGCAATTTTTCAACTCTGGTATCATAAGGCTGAATCCAACACAGAAGTTCTCCTGGCATAGTGAAAATGCCAAGACAAGGGAAGGGATCACAAACAAAAGAAATGGAGGAAAACAAATGACTGGATATAGAGTTCAAAACTACGGTTATAAAGTTTTTCAAGAATATCCTAGAAAAGTTGGATAAAGTTAGCGAGACCCAAGAGGAGATGAAAAAGAACCAACTAGAGATGGAAAAGGACCAACTAGATATTAAACATACATTGACTGAAATCAAAAATATTATACAGAGACCTAACAGCAGACTACAGGAAGGCAAGAAGCAAGTCAAACATTTGAAATATAAAGAATCAGAAAACACTCAACTGCAAAAGCAAGAAGAGAAAAGAATCCAAAAATGTGAAGATAATGTAAGGAGCTTCTGAGACACCTTCAAGCGTACCAACATCAGAATTGTGGGGGTGCCAGAAGAAGAGAGAGAGCAAGATACTGAAAACTATTTAAAGAAATAATGACTGAAAACTTCCCACATCTGGTGAAAGAAATAGACTTACTTACAAGTCCAGGAAGCACACAGAACCCCATATAAAAGGAATGCAAAGAGGACTACACCAAGACACATCATAATTAAAATGCCAAGAGCAAAAGACAAAGAGAGAATATTAAAAGCAGCAAGAGAAAAACAGTTCATTACCTACAAGGGAGCACCCATACGACTGTCAGCTGATTTCTCAACAGAAACGATGCAGGCCAGATGGGAGTGGCAAGAAATATTTAATGTGATGAACAGCAAGAACCTACAACCAAGAATAATCTATCCAGCAAAGCTATCATTCAGAATTGAAGGGCAGATAAAGAGCTTCACAGATAAGAAAAAGCTAAAGGAGTTCATCAACTCCAAACCAGTATTATATGAAATGCTGAAAAGTACTCTTTAAGAAGAGGATGAAGAAAAAGGTAAAAGACAAAAAATTATGAACAACAAATACATATCTATCAACAAGTGAACTTAAAAATTAAGTGAATTAAAAATTTGATGAACAGAATAAACTGGTGAATATAATATAATCAGGAGCACAGAAAGGGAGTGGACTGATAATTCTCAGGGGAAAAGTGTGAGGGGTGTACAGGGAGAGACTGGACAAAAATCATACACCTATGAATGAGGTCAATGGGAGGGAGGTAAGGATAGAAAGGAGGGGTGGGACCCGGGTGGACGGGAGTTATGGAGGGGAAAAAAAAAAAAAAAAAAAAAAACTGAAAAATAAAGATTTAATTAAAAAAAATATATATATATATTATTGATTTGTTACAGAGAGGAAGGAAGAGGGATAGAGAGTTGGAAACATCGATCAGCTGCTTCCTGCACACCTCCCACTGGGAATGTGCCCGTAACCAAGGTACATGTCCTTGACCAGAATCAAACCTGGTACCCTTCAGTCCACAGGCCAGGCCAGGCCAATGCCCCATCCACTGAGCCAAACCAGTTAGGGCAGTATTACTTCTATTATATTCTATTTTTTTTTTCTGGCTCTATTTTGGTTCATCAGTTTATGTTGTTCATTATATTTCACAAATAAGTGAGATTATGTGTTATTTATATTTCTCTGACTGGCTTATTTTGATTAGCATAATGCTATCCAGGTCCTTCCATGCTACTGCAAATGGTAAGAGTTTTCTTTTTTACATCAGTGAAGTATCCATTGTATAAATGTACCACGATTTTTTAATCCACTCATCTGCTGATGGACATTTAGGCTGTTTCCAAATCTTAGCTATTGTAAATTGTGCTGCTATGAACATAGAAGGGTGAATATATTCTCTCTGATTGGTGTTTCTGATTTCTTGGGATATATTCCTGGAAGTGGGATTACTAGCTCAGATGGGAGCTCCATTTTAAATTTTTTGAGGAAACTCCATACTGTTTGCTACAGTGGTTGCACCAGTCTGCATTCCCACCAGCAGTGCAAGAGGGTTCTTTTCTCCACATCCTCACCAGCACTTCTCATTTGTTGATATGATGATGTTAGATAGCTATTCTGACAGTTGTGGGATGGTATCTCATTGTTGTTTTGATTTGCATTTCTCAGATGATTAGTGACTGAGTATCCTATATAATAAAAGAGATACATGTAAATTAACCATACTTTTGTACACTCACCACCCAATCAGGAGTGAGTATGCAAGTTAACAAGACAAAGATGGAAGGTTAATTTGCATACACAGGTGCCAGGAGGAGAGCAGAGAGTGGAGCAACTTGAGGAACTTGGCTCCCCAAGCCACTATAGAGAGCAGAGAGGGAGACCTGGCAGCTTGGAAGACTTGGCAGAGCGGGAGGACGTGGGATTGAGACAGAGCAGGAAGGGAAAACCAATAGTATGGGGGGGGCACCAGGAATTCTGGGAATAGTTCTGGTGGCAGCCCCAGGAAGTGGAAGCCCAGATTGCAGGGAGCACCACGAATGCTGGAAATCATAGTTCTAGTGGCAGATGGATCTCCTAGACATTAGAGCAAAGTAAACCTGGAGCAAGTTACTACTGCAAAGGTGAGAGACATAAGTAAAATCAGAGTGTCTAGGAAAAATTAAAGGGAAGATATCTTAAAACTTCCAGGAGATCTCCACCAATGAAACAAAGAAAAAAAAATGCCTCTATTATTCTGTGAGCAACAAACCAAACTGGCTCCCTCTGTACCCAAACTCTGTTGGGGTCTCAGACATTTCACTCATATGATTGCAAAGATAGACAGAAACTCCTGGATTGGAGAGAGCTCCCCTGAGGGCTCCCAGATTGCTAAAGGGCAAATATATATTCAAGTAAATAAAAGATGATAGGCCCAGGATTCAGAGAGCTTCTCCACTAGAGGGAAGTTATCCACTTGGCTTCTGCATGCCTTCTAAATTTATATTTCTTGTCTAATATATTCATTTGTGCATCACCGCATTTTCCAGATCCTGACTCCTTGCAGTAAAAGGTTGTGGCATTCTGGCATCCCAATGAGGGACATCTGGAGAAGATTTGCCAGAGCAAAAAATGAAGAAAGTTCACCGGAAAGATGGGAGCACCAAAAAGGTGGAGAAAATCACTGTGTACAAAGCCCATGCCAGCTTCAGAAGTCACGAACCATAAAGTGGGTGGGAACACTTTTTATTTCAGCCAGGCAAAAACATCATTGCAAATTTTTATCTTGTATGCTCAAGGAAAAAGAAATTAAAATGTCAAAAGGTACATTCTTAAATCAGGCTCAAGGAAAACAAGTGCCCTTGTCATCTTTAACTAGGTGGGCTCTTGTTCAAACTGCATTATGCCTAATTTGTATTGGGGATCAAAACTCTGTAATACCTGAGGCCCCAGATCCTTCACCTCTAATGTTGGAAGGCTCAACAGCTAGAGAAAAATTGAGCTAACCGTCATTTTACAAAGGGACTCTTTAATGCTTTGTCTGAAAATTACGATATAATGATTTGGGATGGCAGATTTTAGCTAAAATAACTTTATTATTGCAGAAACCGGTTTGGCTCAGTGGATAGAGCGTCGGCCTGTGGACTGAAAGGTCCCAGGTTCGATTCCGGTCAAGGGCATGTACCTTGGTTGCAGGCACATCTCCAGTAGGAGGCGTGCGGGAGGCGGCTGATCGATGTCTCTCTCTCATCGACATTTCTAACTCTCTATCCCTCTCCCTTCCTCTCTGTTAAGAATCAATAAAATATATTTAAAAAATAATAACTTTATTATTATTTTTTATTTTTTTTAGTTTTTATAGAGAGGAAGGGAGAGGGATAGAGTTAGAAACATCAATCAGCTGACTCTTGTACACCCCCCATTGGGGATATGCCTGCAACCAAGGTACATGCCCTTGACTGGAATCGAACCTGGAACCCTTTAGTCTACAGGCAGACACTCTATCCACTGAGTCAAACTGGTTAAGGTGGCTAAAATAACTTTAGATGCCAGTCAATGCTATGGAGAACAGAATAGGAAAAAAAAACATGAAAAGAACTCCGATTTATTAAGTCTTGTCTATGTGTTAAGGGAACTTGTTGATTATCATTTTATCTGTCCTTGCTGTTTGGTTTAATTTGTTTATTGTTAGTCTATTAAGCATGCCTTCTATTTAATAGAAAAGAAAGAGTAGGCAGCCAGGCCTTTATAAAATTCCCCCAAAGCAAACAGGATGTGGGGATAGGGAGAAAGAATATGAATGGTACACGTATCCAATAACACAGGTTCTAGAAAATACCCTAGACAAAGGGAAATAACTAAAAAAAGGCCCAGCCCATTAATTACTAGTCTTTTGGTGATCCTGTAAAGTGGATGCCCACTCCTAGGAGTGCTACTAAAAGTCTCATTTTCACCATGATTTTATTGCCCAGGCCGTCATTTTATATTTGGGTAGATGAGACATTTCTCACAATTTAAGGGATGCATCTGGGATTTCTGTACACATGAAGAGAAAAAGGCAAGCTCAAGAGAAGGTGCGCCCAACCCAATTTTGGGTGGCCTCTTGAGCACCATCTCTTTATGGATACTATAGAATAAACCCAAGACTGTTTCTTTAAAAAAAAAAAATGGCAAAATGGCACAAGGAAAATATACAGGCTGTATTTGGTCAATAAAATTAGTGTTTCCACAATAAAGGGCAGTTCTTGAATAATAGACTGCATTCCAAGGTTAACATTACAGGCACTGAAAGTAAGTTATCTCTGTTAGAGAATTTGCCAAACAAAATGCCTTGGATAATAATAATTGGCTTTAATATCTCAAAATTGTTAAAACAAATAAATAGATGTAACTAAAATGAAGGATTTGTGGTGAAACTTTTCAGTGATAATTATAGGTATATTGATGGTGGGGTCCACTCGAGAGACTGGCTGCACTCTCTGTTGGAGAAGGGAGCCAGTCACATTTCCCACAGCAGTAACCTTAGATGTTATCTCTAAGGAAGAATGTGGGAGTTTTACATTCAAGTGGATATGGGCCTCCTCCTTTTGCCTTTTCATCAGTCTTCCATGTGGCAGGCAGTGATACTTGCCAACCTCATAAGCCTAAACATAGTTTTCAAAAGCTTTGGTAACTTAAAACTTTAGAACATTGCTGAAATAATATAAATTTATTAAATGTCTAGGTATTTTAAAATGACAAAATACTGAAATATTTATCTGATTTTTGAAAAATCTAGAGGATAAGTTTGAATCTACTAATTGAATATGTCTTGTATTTTATTTGAAATATATCCTTAAAAATGTGAATGCATTGCTAATCGGAGAAATGCTAAGTACTTAATTTGCCACCTAAAATTTGAGGCTTTGTTATGCCCAGAGTTTGGGGTCCCCAATAATCAACCACTAAGGAGCCTTTTCCGATGCAAAAGTAAAGAGTCTTTATTCAAACCCAGGTTTGGGTCCCAGCCTCTTTGTGGTGCAGCAGTGAGGCGAGAGAGGGCACCCCAGAAGAACAATCGGTTATATGGGGTTAGGATATTGGGAGGGCTTAGGGAAATGACGAGAGTTACAGAGATTGGTCCATTCAGGTGGTGGTCGGGGAAGCTAGGACATTGCTGGCACACCTGTGGCCACTCCCAGAAAAGGGAAGGGGTTTAGGCAGGGGGCCCAGCTCTATAGGAAAAGATGGAGGAGCGTTCATTTCTGCTTTGTCCTTTCAGCTTCAAAGAATTAAAAGTTCAAATTAAATTGGGATAAATTATATGGTTGTGATAATAAAATGCATAAAGTTTGAAAATTCATTTTTAAGAAAAATAATTCTGTTTTCTCTCAAGAAATTAGAAGTTCAAAAATATATTGTAGTTGTTGTGCCCAGAGTTTGGGGTCCCCAATAATCCACCACTAAGGAGGCTTTTCCGATGCAAAAGCAAAGAGTCTTTATTCAAACCCGGTTTGGCTCTCAGCCACTTTCTGGCGCAGCAACGAACGAGAGAGCGGACTGGGCAGGAACAATGAGTTTTATGGGGTAGGATAATTTGGGGGCTTGGGAAAGTGATGAGGGTTACAGAGATTGGTCATTTGAATTGGGGTCTTTCTGTGGTTAAGCCTAATTAGGACCTTAGCTGTGTCCCTGGAGCTTCATTGGTCCATTTGGGTGGGGGTTGGGGAAGTTAAGTCATTGCTGGCACACCTGTGGCCACTCCCAGAAAAGGGAGGGGGTTTAGGCAGGGGTCCCAGCCCTATAGGACAAGATGGAGGGGAGTTCATTTCCTTTCATAGTCTTTATGAGTACTACGTGTTGTAAAAATTTCAACTTAGGATATAATATTTTATTGGACTAATTATAAAAGGAAGATTAATTCTATAGTTTGAACCAAATTTTTAATATAAAAAGCAGTTTAAATTTAATTAACATCTTTTAGAATATTTTCAAAGAGTGTATAATATAATCTTTGGGTTATGTATATTTGATAGTCTTTCCAAATTAAATTTCAAGACTTTAACCAAGAGATAGCTTTGGTACATTTCAAGGTCCCAGAAATGATTCAAGGATTTACTCTCTTCTTAAAAGAAATATTTTTGAACTAAATTAGATTGATCTAATATACTTGAAATCACATGGAAAGCTTTATTAATAACTGTGTTCTATTTATATACATATATTTTATATGTTATAAAGGTTTCAACCTGTAAGCTTAGCAGGACAAAGTTGCTGAATACTTTTTAAGCAGAAATGGATAATTCAGCAGTGGAATTTTAAGATGGGAGCCCTCAAATAGCTTGCTCTTTAGATAGGCTGGGGGATAGGATAGCATCTGCACTTTGTAGATCAAATGTTTAAGTTTGCTTACCTTACTTTTTCAATAAAGATACATACTTTAATTACTTAATAAATTAGCTTTTTACAATATAATCAAGGTCTCATATAAACTCATTTATATGAGAAGCAAATATTTTATAAGCAATTGGGTCTGACAAAGAACAAAGTAAAATTGGCATACATATGCAAATGAACATTAGCCAAAAAGAATGCCGTTTAAAAGTAAATTTTAAGGTAATAAAAAGGAGAAATTTTAAAATCTCTTCTGCTAGTATTTACAAAGTAAACTAAAAGTTATTATTCAAGCATTAAATCTCACCATTAATGAGGCACCTTTATTTGATATGTATGCATTGCAGTATTAGCCAGCATACCTCTCTCCTATTAGTGTTTCTGAAAAGCAACCAAGCTTGTTGCTCTGCTTAGGATAAAGAAAAGTGTGTGTTTTTTTTAAGTAATTCTCTAAATGTGGCCTAGAAATTACTCTGGGAGAAAAGAACAGTAGATCCCCTTCTAATATCTAGAAAACTGTAATAAAAAATCAATGCCTAAGGCCTCAAAAAGAAAAATAAATAATTTGCATGTTACAGCTACCTCAAGGACCTTTAAAATCCCAACTTGAAAATCAAACAAGGGAGGAATAGTGAAGAAATATCCTGTAAGTAAACTACATCAAGCCTTAATTACTTTATTTTTTTTTTCACTTTAAATTTTTTCATTTGTAATGCTAATGACAAGACATCCATGGAATTACACTGGTGTAAGAATAAGCTAAAGGAAAATGGTCTGGTTAAATGGAAAGATCCCAAGTCTGGTTTATGGAAGGGGTCCCTTTATTAACCTTTGGTCAAAGATATGCTTATCTATTTCCAGAAAACTTCTCCAAGCCCATGTGAAAACTTCAACAATGGATCTGAGAGAGGAACTGCTCACCCTGTACCTGTAGCTGCAGACCGTCAACTACTCCAAACACAAATAGCAGGTGCCCCAAGCAACATGCTGATGAAACAAATGAGAAACAGTCCAGAGATGAGGGATGGTAAAGAAACCTTGCCATGCTAGCAATCATCTACTGTGCATCAGTGCAGATTGCCCTGGACAAAGCCAAAGAAAGTTGGACCTGCATTGTCATTGTCCACCATCCAGAACTAAAATATCATTGCTGTTATCTCACAAGGGGATGGTGATTGGGAAGGAGACCCATAAAGAACGGATGGCCCAGAAAGAAGCCTAGTATGGACTAATTCCTTAAATATCTGACAACATTTTTTAAAAGTCTTAAAGGGACCCAAACCCTGCAAATTGCATACCCCTTTCTAAATTTATTAAGAAAACAAAAAGAGGGAAATGCTGGTGGCTAAGACCAACAAGTAGTTAGTTAGCATAATTATGCAAGAAGTCCACTGAGAGTCTAATGGACTTTGATATGCAGCAAGGGCTGAAAATCACCATAATATTGTCCTTCTTTTGGCCAAATGGCTGAAGGCAGTACTCTAACCTGATATTCCTTTTATTGTTTACCAAACTTTACCTTTGATATGCCTGTTTGCTTTGCTAAAGGGAAATGCATATTCAGGTAAATAAAAGATGATAGGGTCAGGGTTCAAAGAGCTTCTCTGCTATAGAAAATTAATCTGCCTGGCTGCTCCATGTCTTCTAAATTTATATTTCTTGTCTAGTATATTAATTTGTGTGTCAGCCCCTTTTCCAGATCCTGAATCCTTGCTGCAAAATATTGTGTCAGTTTTTAATTTCTTTTTTTATCTCATTAGTAACCTAGTCTATAGAGAGCACCTGGCAGAGCACTTGAGCAAAGGTCCTCAGCTGAGTCCAGCAGCGTCAGCAAAGCCATGTACTGGAAATATACCTTGCCAAAGGCAAGAATGTTGTCAGTACTGAGCTACAGCTCAGGCACTACAGGGTGGGTACCATTTATCTAAGTTCAGCCAGGCACCAGGGGCAGACGCAATTATCTGGGCTCAGTAAGAGCTGACAATTATGAGAAGCCACAAGAATGAAGAATTGCAGTTTGATCTTTAAGCATGATTTCACATAATTTCCTTTGTCTTAAACTCTATAAAACTTCCTGGTATCATGATGTATATAATAAATGTGCTGTACTAGCTCAGGGTCACTGTCTCTCCATCAAAGAACAGTGTCCTACTTCGTCCCAGCTTTACCTACTGCCTCTGTGTTTGTATCTTTCCTTTTCTCAATCCCAGTCACCCCTACTCAGGACTCATTCACTCTCAAGCCATGCTGGTTGTGGCCAGAGAACCCCCATAGCAGTCATTGTTTAATAACATGCTATTTAGTTTCCATGTGTTTAAATGTTTTTTGGGTGTTTTTACTGCAATTGATGTCTAATTTCATTCCACTGTGATCTGAGAAGATACTTGATATGATTTCAATCTTCTTGAACTTTTAGAGACTTTTTTGTGTGTGTGTCCAATCGTCGTATATCTTTGTGAATGATCCATGTGCGCTTGCAAAGAATGTATATTCTGCCTCTTTGGGGTGAAATGTTCTATAAATGTCAATTAAATCCATTTTATCTATTGTGTCCTTGAGAATCACTGTTTCCTTTTAAATTTTTTTTTGGCTGGAAGATCTACTCAGTGAAGTCAGTAGGATGTTAAGGTCTACTACTATAATTGTATTGTTGTCTATCTCTCTTAAAATCCTCTAGAAGTATTTTTAAAATATTTAGGTGCTCCTATTTTGGGTGTATATATGTTTACCAGGTTTATATCCTCTTAATGGATCAATCCTTTTAGTATTATGTAGTGTACCTTGTTCTCTTGTGATGGTTTTCATTTTGAAATCTATTTTGTCAGATATGAATATTGTTACTCCAGGTTTTTATTTTATTTTCCATTTGCATGGAAAATATTTTTCCATCCCTTCACTCTCATCCTGTGTGTGTCTTTTGTTTTGAGGTAGGTCTCTTGTAGATAGCATATAGCTGGTTCATGTTTTTGTATCCACCCATCTATCCAATGCCTTTTGATTGGAGCATTTGATCCATTTACATTTAAGGTTATTATTGATAGGTACTTATTTATTGCCATTTTAATTCTATATGCCTAGGTTTCTCTATTTCTTCTTCACATTACAGCAGTTGTTTTAGCATTTCTTACAATGCTGGCTTGGTGGTGATGTACTCCTTTAGCCTTTTTCCATCTGGGAAGCAATTTACTTGACCTTCTATTTTGAATAATAGCCTTGCTGGATATAGTAATCTTGGTTTCAGATCCTTGATTTTCATCATCTTTTGTGTACTTCATAACATTCCCTTCTGGCCTATGGAGTTTCTGATGAGAAATCAGATGTCAGCCTTATGGG
Source organism: Lasiurus cinereus (assembly GCA_011751065.1). Classification (NCBI taxonomy): domain Eukaryota; kingdom Metazoa; phylum Chordata; class Mammalia; order Chiroptera; family Vespertilionidae; genus Lasiurus; species Lasiurus cinereus. Next base: position 8,969,829 of record JAAGEH010000032.1, read on the forward strand.
AGCTCCTTAGTAGGTAAATTTTCTTTTATCTTGCTGCCTTTACAATTCTGTCTTTAATTTTTATAATTTTAATTATGGTATGTCTTGGCATGGGCCTATTTGGGCTCTTCTTGTTTGGTGTTCTCTGTGCCTCTTAAACTTTACCAGGTTAGGGAATTTTTCTACCATTATTTATTCAAACAGGGTCTCTATCCCTTTTTCTCTTTCTGCCTCTTTTGTTACACCTTCGATTCTAATATTGTTATGTTTCACATTGTCCCATAGCGCCCTAAAGCTGTCCTCCTGTTTGTTTTTTCTTTTTGGTTCTCTGATGGACTGATTTTTTTCAACTTTGTCTTCTAATTCACTGATTCAATCCCCTGCTTCCCCTAATCTGCTATGTATTTCTTCCAATATATTCTTTATTTGTGCTTTATCATTCTTTATTTCTGTTTTCATAGTTAATATATCTTTTCTCATGCTGTTGAACATCTTTACCATTATTTCTCTGAACTCTTGTTTCAGATAAATTTATTTTTGCTTCTTTCTCTCTTCTGGAGAATTTTCTTATTCTTTCATTTGCAAGTTTCTTTGTCTTATTTTGGCTGCCTGTTTGGATTTGTGACTATGTATTAGTTAAATCCTGTACAACTCTCAATCTCTAGTGCAGGACAGTGTATAATACTGTTTCTGACTAATTAGATCTGGCAAATATTCAAAACCTCCAAAGACTGCCTCCATCTATATACTGATAGGGTTTTGACTTGAATAGCCCCAGGTGGTCATCATTAGGTGTGGCAAGAGTTTTTTTGTGTTTTTTTTCAACAGGGTGGGGCAGTTGCTTTTACCTGGAAGCTGTTATTTTTAATCTCTTAAGTGGCCTCAAGGCAAGGTGTTTTCCATTAAGGTGGGTCAACTGTCTTTCTATCAGGCAAGGCTTTTGTCCATTTGGGAAAGATATTTTCGGCTGTGAGAGGAAATGCTTCAGCTTAGGAAACAGGAGATGTCTGCCTTCTGAGCTTTAACTCCTCAGTCCCTAGTCCTGGCTTCTGCTCACACAGCTCCAGTCCACTCTGCCCTCATGCAGGAGAAGACAAGGTGGGTGGCTCCATAGGGAATTTTGTGTGTTGGGCCTTTAAGAGAGTGCCTGAATTGCCCACTGTCTTTCCTTGGCAGACAACAATCCTGCTGCTTTTCACAGACAAATGTTATATTATCCTTCTCAGTTCTTATGCTCTCTGATGGGGGGCTCACCGTGGGGGTTAGAGCCCCAAGTTTTCTCTTTTTTTCTTTTTTTAAAAATCTTTATGTTCAGAATATTACAATTATTCCTCTTCCCTCCCTCCACCTGGCTCCCACCCCACCCTCTGCCCTTACCTCCCCGCCATTGTCCTCATCCATAGGTGTATAATTTTTGTCCAGTCTCTTCATGCAGTCCTTCTCACCGCTTTCCCCCTGAGAATTATCAGTCCACTCCTTTTCTATGCCCCTAATTCTATTATATTCACCAGTTTATTCTGTTCAGATTTTCAGTTCACTTGATTTTTAGATTCACTTGTTGATAAATATGTATTGTTGTTCATAATTTTTAACTTTACTGTTTTCTTCTTCCTCTTTTTAAAGAATAACTTCAACATTTCATATAATACTAGTTTGGTGGTGATGAACTCCTTTAGCTTTTTCTTATCTGTGAAGCTCTTTATCTGACCTTCAATAATGAATAATAGTTTTGCTGGGTACAGTAATCTTGGTTGTAGGTTCTTACTATTCATCACTTTGAATATTTCTTGCCACTCCCATTTGGCCTGCATAGTTTCTGTTGAGAAATCAGCTGACAATTCTATGGGTGCTCCCTTGTAGGTAATTAACTGTTTTTCTCTTGCTGCTTTTAATATTCTTTCTTTGACTTTTGCTCTTGGCATTTGAATTAAGATATGTCTTGGTGTGGTCCTCTTTGGATTCCTTTTGCTTGTGGTTCTGTGGGCTTCCTGGACTAGTAAGTCTATTTCTGTCACCAGGTAGGGGAAGTTTTCAGTCATTATTTCATAAATAGGTTTTTAGTATCTTGCTCTCTCTCTTCTTCTGGCACCCCCAACATTCTGATGTTCATAGGCTTGAAGTTGTCCCAGAGGCTCCATATACTATCTTCAAATTTCTGGATTTATTTTTCTTTTTGCTTTTCCAGTTGAGTGTTTTCTGCTTCTTTGTATTTCAAATCATACTTGATTCTTGCATTCTGCTAGTCTGCTGTTAGGTGTCTGTATAATATTTTTTATTTCAGTCAGTATATGTTTAATTTCTAGTTGGTCCTTTTTCATATCTTTGAGGCGCTCATTAAATTTATTGACCTTTTCTAAGAAATTCTTGAAAAACCTTATAACCGTGGTTTTGAACTCTATATCCAGTTGTTTGTTTTCCTCCATTTCTTTCATTTGTGATCTGTTCCTTTGTCTCTGCATTTTTGCTGCTTCCCTGAGTTGGTAGAGAAGCTTTGTGTGTCAGTTGTTCTAGATGGCCCAGTAGTTCTGCCTCCCTAGTAACCTAAGTGGACACTCTTGGTGCACCCTTTTGTGGACTGTGTGTACAGTCTTGTTGTAGTTAAGTCTTAATTGTTGTTGGCATCACTGGGGGGAATTGACTTCCAGACCAATTGCCTGTGAGGATCAACTGTCTCTATGCTGGGAGAACTTCTGTACTGGAGTCAGCCTTATGAGACAAGACTTGCAAAATTAAAAAAGCCTCTATGCTCAGCTTGGATGAGGTGGAGTCTCAGGGCTAAGCAGACAGCCTTGGCTTTCCGTCAGGCCTGCCCTATGAGGCTCCTGGGTCTCAGTGTCCCTCGGCAATCATCACAGCCCTCTCTGCACATTCTCGAGTGTGTGCCTCCAGACCTCCACCTTTCTCGGCTCTCCCAAGTCTCCGTGCACTTTAGGGACCTGTATGAGTCTGGATCCCCAAGGTCTCGCCCAAAACTGGGGTTCAGCACAGCCGGAACTTGAGTTCAGCACAATCAGGAGGTTCCATTTTCCTGCCGCTAGAGAAAGCCAGTGGCACAATTAGCAGTCAGTCCTCTCTTTAAGCACTTGCACATGCACATGAGGCAATCCTTTTGTATTTCTACCTTCTGAAGCTTAATACATTGATTTCTAAGTACAGTTTCTAGGTATTTAAAGGGCATGTGCACATGCCTCTGGCTTTCGTGCCGTGCCCCCCCCCGAGTTTCCATTCACTCCTCCCTTTTCCTGACAGTCCAGACTCCCCCCATATGAGTCTTGCCTGAAACTGGGGTTCAGTGCAATTGGAACTGGGGCTCAGTGCAGTTGAGCGTTTCCGTCTCCCTCCCGCTAGAGGAAGCCAGCCAGGCACTCAGCTGTCCATCCTCTCCACATGCGTGTCTCTGTACCTCATCTTTTTGCAGCTCCTCTGAGTCTCCATGAGCCCCTCTCTTTCCTTATAGTTGTAGAATTTCCACTCAGCCAGCTCTCCTGTGGTTCTGGATGATGTCCATTCTGTCTTTTAGCTGTAGTTTTGAAATTGTTGTGTGAGGCAGCAGTTTAGGTGTTTACCTTGCTGCCATCTTGATTTCTCTCCTGTAAATAATTTTTAGAAGAGTATATTTGATCCACTCATCTACTAATGGGTACTTTGGCTCTTTCCAGATCTTAAGTATTGTAAATTGTATGCTATGAACATAGGGGTGCATATATTCTTTCTGAATGGTGTTTTTCATTTCTAAGGATATAATCCTAGAAGTGGGATCACTGGGTCAAATGAAAGTTCCATTTTTAATTTTTGGAGGAAACTCCATACTGTTTTCCACAGTGGCTAAATATACCATTCTGAAAGGTGTGAGGAGATATCTCATTGTCATTGTAATTTGCATCTCTTGGATGATTAATAAATTTGAGCTTTTCATATGTCTCTTGGCCTTCTGTATGTCCACTTCAGAGAACAGTCTTTTTAGTCCTTTTCCCATTTTTAATTGGACTATTTGTCTTCCTTTTGTTAAGTTGTATGAGTTCCTTGTATATTTTGGCAATTAATCCCTTATCAGATGTATCATTGGCAAATATGTTCTTCTATGCAGTGGGATCCTTTTCATTTTGTTGATGTTTTTTTGTGTGTGGTGTTTTTGTTGTTGTTTTTTACTGTGCAAAAGCTTTTTATTTTAATGTACTCCCATTTGTTCTTTTTCTCCTCAGTTCCTTTACCCTATGAGATGTAATGGTAAACATATTATAGATTACTGGATAAAAAATCTGTGGTATATTTATGCCAGGGAATATAATGCAGCTGTAAAAAAAGAAGGGTTTCTTACCATTTGAGACAACATCGAGGGACGTGGAGAGTATTTGCTAAGCAAAATTAGCCAATCAGAGAAAGAAAAGTATCATAGGATCTCTCATATGTGGAATCTAATAAAAAGGTAATATGCAAATCAATTGACACTTCATCACAAAGATGGCGGCACCCATAGCCACAAGATGGCAGTACCCAGTCTTCTCAGCCTCGCCAGACTCTCCCAGTCCCAGGGGTTTGGCTGGGCAGCAAGCACGGAGTGGCTGGGGTTGGGGGGATGCTTGCATCATTGTCTTGGCGATGAGGCAAGCATTATGCACCCAGCCACAGATTGGCCCTGGCCAGGCCAGGGCACAGTGGAACCTCTGGGCCCCGGAGAGCCTCTGGGCAGTGGGCGCAGAGCAGCCAGGCCCTGCAGAGAGCTACTGGCTCGCGGATTTGTGCACAGGGCTACTAGTGAACAAAATAATGAACAAAACAGATCCAGAGACATAGAAGAATGGAACAGGCTGACAAATTTCAGAGGGAAGGTAGAGGTGGTGGTATATGGGGAGAGATTAACCAGGGCACTTATATGCATACTAGAGGCCTGATGCATGAAATTCGTCATGGAGGGGGGGGTCCCTCAGCCTGGCCTGAACCCTCTCCAATTTGAGATCCCTCGGGGAATGTCCAATTGTCAGATGTCCCTGTGGGATGGCCAAACCTTTAGGCAGTCAGACATCCCTCTCACAAACTGGGACCGCTGGCTCCTAACTGCTCACCTGCCTACCTGCCTAAATGCCCCTAAATAGTCTGCCTGCCTGATAGTCCCTAATCCCTCTGCCTGCCTAGTCATCCCTGACTACCTCTGCCTGCTTGCCTGAGTGCCCTTAACTGCCTCTGTCTTGACCCCCCACCACTGTGGCTTTGTCTGGAAGAATATCAGGAAGGATGTCCGGAAGATGTCTGGTCTATCCTGTCTAATAGTATATTACCCTTTTATTAGTAAAGATATGCATAGCCCACGAACACAGACAATAGTGTGGTGACATAGAGAAAAAGATGGTGGCTGGCAGGACAGAGGTGAGGGAGAGGAAGTGAGTGAGTGAGGATATGAAAGGAGAGTGTGTGGATGTGTGTGGTAAGTATATGAGTGAGTAAGGGACAGTTAAATCTCTCAGGAACAGCCGGGGCTGGCAGACCAGGCTCTTTTGTACAAGGGTAGACTACTACCACTGTGGGCACTCCCTCGACTGCAAGACTTGGTCACGGAGCCAATGCCATCTTAAAGGGGACAGCAGCCTTTTCTAGAAACTCATTAGCATCATCACTCAGTTAGGACTTTGAAACTACCTGTGACCCAGCAGCCACTACAGCCAAAATCCTGCTACCGCAACTGCAGACCTGCAGACTCTGGGACCTACACCTCCAAAGGTGCACCATTTCCACAGCGGTAAGTACTTCTTTCCCACTCCCAAGCAACAGAACTCAGAACACCACATTCATGCATCTCCAATGTGCAGCTATCCAGGGCTCACAACTCCGTAGGCAGCCACTGGGAGCCCCCACTGGGTGTGATTCTGTACATACAAGGGCACATCGCCCCCCACCCCACCCCGTAGAAATTCTGAATTTTCTCTGCCTGAATAACTGCCCGTAGACATCCCAGCTGTGTAACTTCAGCGCCAGGGCCCCTCAAAGTGCGTCAGAGCTCTACACCGGCAAACACACTGGCAAATGCACTGCCAGCCACTGGCAAGTCTACTGCATGCATTTCCAACAGGTAGGCACCCTGAGCCTATCTATCCACAGAGCACTTGAGGGAGCTTCTGTGAATCCTTGCTGGATGTGATCTTGGACAAACAGGGATGCACCCCGCAGCCCCCAGCAGTAGAAATTCTGAATTCACTATCCTGGATACCTATCCACAGACACCTCAATTATGCGGCCTCAGTGCCAGGAGCTTTCGGAGTGCTTCAGCTTCCCTTGCTGGCAAACACATCACTGGTGCCCCTGTGAGCCTCTACTAGGAGTGTGTGCATGTCTACCACAGATGCAGCATCAAAAGCTGAGTCTGCCCACTCCACAACTATGAATTCTTGACATCACAGTCATGCCTTTCGAGAGCACAGGCCTCCTGAGACCCATCACCCCAGGAGATGGTTCCTAGGTACCACGGTGAGTTCTCACTGGGCATGCATGATTTCAAATCAAAGGCACAAGACAGCAAAAATTGAGACACACACCTCCACGGCTGCTGACTTCCAGACACCACAGTTGTACCTTTCCAGCTCACAGGCCTACATCAAGAGAACCCAAATAGCTCTAGTAAGGAGCTATACTATATTGCCAAGCCAAGGAGACCTGAGAGATCACACTAGTAGCACCATCACCAAAAGAACCTGAGTATCAAACTAATTGGACCTATAATTAAAATGTTAAAGCAAAACATGGGAAGACAAAAAAGCAATCTTCAAGGGAAAGAAAAAGAGGAAGCACCAGAAAGGGAGTTAAACAAAATTGAAGCTAGCAGCATATCAGAGAAAGAATTCAGAATAACGGTTATAAGGATGTTTAAAAGACTGGATGACAAATACACACAACTCAATGACAAATATACAAAACTCAATAAGAACTATAAGGAGCTGAATGAGAATGTCACCAACATGAAAAGGAACCAAGAGGAGATGAAGAACAACATAGCTGCAATAAAGAACACAATGGGCAGTAACCGGTTTGGCTCAGTGGACAGAGCATAGGCCTGTGGACTTAAGGGTCCCGGGTTTGATTCCAGTCAAGGGTATGTATCTTCATTGTGGGCACATCCCCATTTGGGAGCATGTAGGAGGTGGCTGATCGATGTCTCTCTCTCATCGATGTTTCTGGATCTCTGTCCCTTCTCCCTTCCTCTCTGTAAAAAAATCAATAAAATATATATATATTTTTTTAAAAAAAGAACACAACGAAAGGCTTACACAGTGGACTAGAAGAGGCTGAGGACCACATCAGCGAATTAGAAGAAAAGGTAGGAAAAAACAAACACAGCAACAACTGGAAAGAAGTCTTAAAAAGCAGGAGGAGAGCCTAAGGGAGCTTTGGGACAACATAAAATGAAACAACATTCGCATAATAGGGGTATCAGAAAGAGGAAGAGAAGCAAGGAATAGAAAAGCTGTTTGAAAAAATAATGACAGAAAACTTCTCTAATACTGACAAGAAAAAAACTGCAAGTCCAAGAAGTACATAGAGTCCCGAACAAGTTGAACCCCAAAAGTCCAACACCAAGATACATCATAATTAAATGGGCAAACACCAATAACAAAGTAAGAATCTTAAAGACTGCCAGAGTCATAACTGGTTTGGCTCAGTGGATAGAGCATCAATCTGCAGACTGAAAGGTCTTGAATTCAATTCCAGTCAAGGGCATGTACACTAGTTGTGGGCACATCCCTAGCAGAGGGTGTGCAGGAGGCAGCTGGTTGATGTTTCTCTCTCATCAATGTTTCTGGTTCTCCATCCATCTTCCTTCCTCTCTTTAAAAAATAAATAGGTTCTTCTTCATTTCCTCTTGGTTCTTACTCATATTGTCAGAAAAAAAATCAATAATATATATATATTTTTAAAAGGCTGTCAGGGAGAGACAGAAAGTTACCCAACAAGGGATCTCCTTTTAGAATATCAACTGATTTCTCTACAGAAATGCACCAGGCCAGAAGGGAATGGAGTAAAATATACAAAGTGATGCAAAGCAGAAGACTGACTCCAAGAATACTATACCCAGCAAGACTATCATTCAAAATTGAATGTGGAATCGGAACTTCACAGACAAAAAGGACAAAGAGGGTTTATTACCACCAAAGCAGCAATGCAAGAAATGCTTAAGGGTCTGCTGTAAAAAGAAGAAATAGAAGTGAAGAAGAAACACATTTTTATATAAATATTATTTTTATATAAAAATAGAGACAAACAAGTACCTATTAATAATAACTTTAAATGTAAATTAATTAAATGCCCCAATAAAAAGACATAGGGTAACTGAGTGGATAAGAAAACATTACCCACATATCTGCTGTATACAGGAAACCCATCTCAAAAAATGAAAAAGATGCACACAGACTGACAGCGAAGGGATAGAAAAAGGTTTTTCAAGTGAATGTAAATGAAAAAGCAGCTAGGGTAGCAATACTTATATCTGACAAATTAGACCTCAAAGTGAAGGACATAAAAAGAGATAAGGAAGGCCACTTCATAAAACTAAAGGGAGAAATCCAATAAGAAGAAATAACTCTGGTAAACATATATGGACCCAATACAGGAACACCTAAATACATAAACTCCTGGAGTATATCAAGGGAGAAATTGACAGCAATATAATCAGAGTGGAGGACTTTAATATCCACTATCACAAATTGGACAAATCCTCTAAACTAAAAATCAGCAAAGAAACATCAATCCTAAATGACTCACTAGACCAGATGGAATTAATTGACATCTTCAGAACATTTCACCCCAAAGCCACAGAATATACATTCTTCTCAACTGCACATGTGTCATTTTCAAAGATAGAACATATATTGAGTTACAGACAGAGTTTCTTCAAATTCAAGAAGATAGAAATCATATCAAGCATCTTCTCAGATCACAGGGGCATAAAACTGGAAATCAACTACAATAAAATCAATCCAAAAAAAAACCCCAAACAATGGAGACTAAATAGCATGCTATTAAACAATGACTGGGTTACCAGAGAGATTAAAGAAGAAATAAAAAACATCATGGCAACAATGGACAATGAAAACACAACAATCAAAAATCTATGGAACATAACGAAAGCAGTCTTGAGAGGGAAGTTTGTAGCTCTACAAGCCTATTGCAGAAAACAAGAAACAATGGTAATAAATTACCTAACCCTACAAATCAAAGTGTTGGAAAGAGAGCAACAAAAAAAAGCCCAGTGTAAGCAAAAGGAAGGAAATAATAAAGATCAGTGTGGAGATAAATGACATAGAGACCAAAAGAAAAAAGGAAAAAGAAACCAATACAAAAGATCAACAAAATCAAGAGTTGGTTCTTCGAAAGGATAAACAAGATTGATGAACCTCTACCAAGAAGCAAACAGAGAGGACCCAAATAAACAAAATCAGAAGTGATAAAGGAGAAATAACAATAGAACCCACAAAATTACAAAGGATTGTTAAAAAATAGTATGAACAACACTATTCCAACAAACTGGACAACGTGGAGGAAATGGACAGATTTCTAGAAAAATACAGTCTTCCAAAATTCAATCAAGAAGAATCTAAATATCTCAATAGGCCAATAACTATGGAATAAATTGATGCAGTAATCAAAAAGCTTCCAGCAAACAAAAACCCAGGACCAGACGGCTACACAGGAGAGTTTTACCAAACATTCGAGGAAGAATTAAAACCTATACTCCCCAGACTATTCCAAAAAATTCAAGAGGAAGGAACATTTCCAAGCTTATTCTAGGAAGCCAGTATCATCCTAATACCAAAACCAGATAAAGACAACACAATGAAAGAGAACTACAGGCAAATATACCTCATGAACATAGATGTGAACTTACAGAAAGATAGACTAAAAAAGCAATCCCACTTAACATTGCACCAAAAACAATTAAGATATCTAGGAATAAACATAACTAAGGAGGTAAAAGACCTATATGCAGAAAACTACAGGACACTGAATAAAGAGATAGAGGAAGAGGTAAAAAGATGGAAGAACATACCATGTTCATGGATTGGTAGAATAAACATCATTAAAATGTCCATACTATCCAAAGCAATCTATAGATTCAATGCAGTCCCATTAAAATACCAATGGCATATTTCACAGACCTAGAAAGAACTCCCCAAAAGTCATCTGGAATAAAAAAACACCCTGAATAGCCACAGCAATCCTGAGAAAGAAGAACAAAGTAGGTGGGATCTCAATATCAGATTTCAAGCTGTATTACAAAGCCACTGTTCTCAAAATAGCCTGGCACTGGCACAAGAACAGATATATAGACCATAGAGTAGAATAGAGAACCCAGATATTGACCCAAACCACCATGCTCAATTCATATTTGACAAAGGAAACATGAACATACAATGGAGTTATGACAGTTTCTTCAATAAATGGTGTTGGGGGAAAGAGAAATAGGGACCTGAGAGCTCCCTCCCTCAATCGCCCTGGCCCTAGCCTGCAACTGAGATACACTGAGGTAAGTGCCCTTGACCAGAATGGAACCCGGGACCCTTCAGTCCGGGTGAAGACTCTCTATCCAGCCAAACCGGCTGAGTGGAATTATTATAGAATTAAATTATTTCAGCCGAAACCGGTTTGGCTCAGTGGGTAGAGCCTCAGCCTGTGGACTGAAAGGTCCCAGGTTGGATTCCAGTCAAGGGCATATACCTTGGTTTCGGGCACATCCCCAGTAGGGGGCGTGCAGGAGGAAGCTGATCGGTGTCTCTCTCATCAATGTTTCTAGCTTTCTATCCGTCTCCCTTCCTCTCTGTGAAAGATCAATAAAATATATTAAAAACAAACTGCAATCCTCCAGCATGCTTGGGTCTGGGGTGACCCTGTGCATTTGTATAGTGCTTGCAAGAACATTTTGGAATGGTTTGAGGCCTTGCTCTGCTGCATCCGGAGCAAGGTTATAGAAATTTCAGACAATCACAATAAATAAATGGTGTTGGGAAAATTGGACAGATACATGCAAAAAATGAAACTAGACCACCAACTTACATCATACAGAAAAATAAACTCAAAATGGATAAAGGACTTAAACATAAGATGGGAAACTAAAAATATTAGAGGAATCCACTGGCAGAGAAATCTGAGACATATTTCGAAGCAGTTTCTTCACTGATACCACTCCTAGGGCAATGAAAACTAAAGAGAAAATTTTAAAAAAATGGGACTACATCAAAATAAAAAGCTTTTGCACAGCAAAAGAAACCATCAATAAAAAAAGACCACTACAAGGGAGAACATATTTGCAAGTGTTATCACTGATAAAGGTCTAATCTCCAACATTTACAAGGAACTTATACAACTTAATAAAAGAAAGACAAATGATCCAAATAAAAAAATGGGCAACGGACCTAAAGAGAAACTTTTCGAAAAAAGACAGAAGGAAGGCCAAGAAACATGAAAACATGCTCAAAGTCACTAATTATCCAAGAGATGCAAATCAAAATAACAATGTGGTAACCATCTCACACCTGTCAGAATGGCTATCATTAACAAATCAACAAACGTCAAGTGCTGGCGAGGATGTGGAGAAAAAGGAACCCTTGTGCACTGCTGGTGGGAATGAAGACTGGTGCAGCCACTGTGGAGAACAGTATGGAATTTCCTCAAAAAACTAAAATTTAAACTCCCATTTGACCCAGTAATCCCACTTCTAGGAATATATCCCAAGAAACTAGAAACACCAACTAGAAAGGATATATGCACCCCTATGTTTATAGCAGCACAATTCACTATAGCTAAGATTTGGAAATATTGTAGTCTAAATGCCCATTCGCAGATGAGTGGATTAGAAAACTACAGTACATCTACACAATGGAATACTATACTGCACTAAAAGGACTTGTATGGATGCATGTGGACCTAACCAATGGATACAGACAACAGGGTGGGTGAGTGCATGAGTGGGAGGGATAAGGACTAAGGCGGGGATTAAAGACACATATGTAACACCTTAATCAATAAAGAAATTTAAAAAAAAGAAAGAATTCCTACCATTTGCAGCAGCATGGATGGAACTGGAGAGCATTATGCTAAGTGAAATAAGCCAGTCAATGAAAGAAAAATACCAAATAATCTCACTCATTTATGGAAAATAAAGAACATTATAACCTGATGAACAAAAAGATAGAGACTTAGGCAGTAAAGCATTGAACAGACTCTCAAATTACAGTGGGAAGCCTGGGAAGTGTTGGGGAGGATGGGAAAGAGATCAGCCAAAGGACTTGTATGCATGCATATAAGCACAACCAATGACACAAGACACTGGGTTGGGGGAGGGATGAAGGCAAGCGACAGGGTTTAGGGGAGGCTAGGGGGAAGGTCAATGGGGCGGGGGGGAAGGAGATATATGTACTATTATACTTTAAACAATAAAATAAAATTTAAAAAAATAGTGTGGTAAAGTCCTGGGAGTGGTAATTGTAAGGTGGAAGGGGTCAATGGGGGAGAAAAAGGAATATCTGCAATACTTTTCACAATAAAAATAAATTTAAAAACACAGACAAAGAGAAAGAGCTTATTTGAGACAAAATGACAACGATGCTGGGAAGTAAAATTTCAAATGTTATAACGAATGCCAGTTTTACAGTTTCTTTTATAAGTTAGGAATTAAGGAAGAAAAAAAATTACATGAAGGTGGGAGAATGCGAGGTACAGGATAGTTAAGATTATGTGCTCCTTTGATGGTCCTTTGCCCATTTGAGGGGTCTGGAAGAGAGAATTACTTATGGCATTGCAAGATGTGTTAGCCTAGATGCACAAAAACAATGGGCAGCACTTGCTTAAAAACTTTTTACCTAAGTTACAGGCCTGGGGTGTGACTACCCACCATGAGCTGCCCACTTATGAATTACAGTCAGACTAAAGGCCCGGTGCATCAGATTCATGCACTGGGTGGGTGGGTCTGGTGAGTCCCTCAGCCTGGCCTGCATCCTCTTGCAGTCCAGGACCCCTTGACTCCTTGCTCCTTACCACCCACCCGCAGCAAAGGGCAGAGAGGCTCCCACCACCACTGCTATGCTCATCAGCCGTGAGCCTGGGTTCTGGCTGAGTGGCACTCCCCCAGTGGGAACACATTGACCATCAGGGGCAGCTCCTGGGTTAAGTGTCTGCCCCTTGGCGGTCAGTGCGTATCATAATGACCAGTCATTCCATGTTTGGTCAATTTGCATATTAAGGTTTTATTATATAGAACCACCTTGTCACATTACTTTTGGTCACTGAACTATTGTATATCCCCGCTTTCATCCACAAGTCTTTTAAAAAACAGTAAGCTGTTGGTTTTTTTATTCATTTGTTCATTCATTCATCAAATATTTTTTGAGCATTAATTATGAGCCATATAGTTGAGATATATTAGTGAGCAAAAGAAAGATTCCTGACTTTGTGAAACTTAACATTAGTAAGTAGAAGACAATAAACATAATTAGTAAAATATACAGAATGCTAGAAGGGGACAAGTGTATAAATAAAATAAAACAAAGCAGATAAAATGGAATCATGGGTACAGGTGAAAGGGCTTCCATTTTAAATATGGTGATTTAAAAAAATGCCCTGAGAAAGTGAAATTTGAACAAAAACTTAAAGGAAATAAGGGAGTTAGCTAAATGGGTACAAAGCAGAATGAAGAATAAACAGCTTGTGGAAAAGCCCTCCAGTAGTAGCATGCTAAGATCATTTGAAGGCAAGAAGGCCATTAGAGCAAGCAAGGGCAGAGAATTGAAGATGAGGTCAGAGAAGAAGGAGAGGGGGCAAAGGTTTTTGTATGCCATTGTTATGACTGAGGTTTCACTATGAGTGATAAAAGGAGTCATTGAAAACTTCTAAGCAGATGACACAGGGATATTTATATTTTAAAAGCAACACTGGCTATTATGTTGAGCATAGACTATAGGGAGCAAGAGTAGAACCAGAGAGATCCAATAGTAGGCAACTAAGCAGTAATCTAGGTGAGGGATGATATTAGCTTGGATAAGGGTGGCAGTTATTGAGGAACTGAGAAGTAGTCTAGTTCTAGTAGTCTAGTTCAAAGGTACAGCCAACAGAATTCCTTGATAGAATACATGGTATAAAAGAGAAAAATCAAGCCTCAGCAACAGGAAGGATGGAGTTAGCATCAGTGATATTAGAATGACTCCTGAACAGGATAAGGGATGAACATCAGGAATTTGCTTTTGAATGTTAAGTTTCAGATGTCCACTTGACCTCCAAAAGGATATTTCAAGAGAACCAAGGATTTTAGGAGAGAAGGCTAGATATAAGTTAGAAGGTTGTCAGCAAACAGATGTTTTTAAGTCATGAGACTAGTTAAGATCACTAAGATGTATAGATGTATAGACTTTATACAGCAGACTTTAAGACAAATCAATTAAGATCACCAAATCTTAATTGGAAGGAAAAAAGGTGATCAGAGCTTAAGACAGCAGTGGGAAATATTAACTATACTAATTTTTGCATAATGGGTGTCCAAGAATGAGGGGAGAGATAGAAAGGGGAAGAAAAAGATAATTAGAAGAAATAATGGTCGAAACTTCCCAAATTTGATAAAAGACATGAGTCTAGGTTTTTAAGAAGCTCAAGGATTGAGCCCAGGGCACTCTAATATGAGATTAGGAAGAAGCATCAGACCAGTAAAGGAGACATCAATAATGTAGGGAGAAAGTGTGATGTTCTGGAAATCAAGGGGGATGGAAGGGAGTATATTTTGGAGGAAGGGGTAAATCCACTGTGTCAAATATTGCTGTAGGTCAAATAATCATAGGATTAATGACTAGCCTTTGGAATTTCCAAATTTTGACAATGGGTTCTATGTATGTATGGAGTATATTAGTGATTTGACAAAAGGAGTTTTGATGAAGGGTCAAATCCTGACAGGACTGAGTTCAGGTGAGAATGACAAGGAAGGTATTTGAGACCAACATAGACTATTATTTCAAGAAACTGTGTTGCAAAGGGGAATAAGGAAATGAGACAGTTTCATTAGTAAAAAATATTTTTTCTCCTAGGCTTCATCTTCTCTCTCATGTTATTGCAAATTAATTACATCTTTATACATTATGTGCCCAATTACACAGATTTATAACTATTGTTATAAATTACAAAAAAGAGTTACTAACAAAAAATACATTAACCCTGACTTTTATATCTACCTATATAGTTACCTTTAACAATGTTGATTTCTTCATGGTATGCCCAGTGTCCCTTCATTTCAGGAAGAAGGATTCCATTTGGTATTTCTTACAGTGACAACCGAATCATTTTTGTTTATATGAGAATATCTTTTTTCATCTGTATATTTCAAGGATAGTTTTGCTGAATACAGAATTCTTGGCTGTCAGTTATTTTCTTTCTGCACTTTGAATATGTCATCTGACTGCCTCCTAGCTTCTATGGTTTCAGGAGGAAAAAAAATCAGCTGTTAATCTTACTAAGGATCTCTTGTATATAAGGACTTGCTTCTCTTAAAATTCTTTGTCAACCCTAGCCAGTTTGGCTAAGTGAATAGAGTGTCAGCCCACAGACTGAAGGGTCTCAGGTTCAATTCTGGTCAAGGGCACATGCCAAGGTTGCAGGCTCAATCCCCAGAGGGGAGCATACTGGGGGCAGTCGATCAATGATTCTCTCTCATCATTGTTCTCTCTCTCTCTCTCTCTCTCTCTCTCTCTCTCTCTCTCTCTCTCTTTCTCTCTCCCCTTCCTCTCTGATATCAATAAAAATATAATTTAAAAATTATTTATCAATGACTTTTGGACAATTTGATTATAATGTGTCTTGGTATAGGTCTCTTAGAACTTAAGATACTTGGAGATTGTTGAGCTTCTTAAAAACCTAGACTCATGTCTTTTATCAAATTTGGGAAGTTTCGACCATTATTTCTTCAAATTGTCTTTTTCTTCCCCTTTCTATCTCTCCCCTCATCCTTGGACACCCATTATGCAAAAATTAGTATAGTTAATATTTCCCACTGCTGTCTTAAGCTCTGATCACCTTTTTTCCTTCCAATTAAGATTTGGTGATCTTAATTGATTTGTCTTAAAGTCTGCTGATTCTTTCTTCTCACAGCTCATATCTGTTGTTGAACCCTTCTAGTGAATTATTAGTTTCAGTTATTGTGTTTTTCAACTGCAGAATTTCTACTTGTTTCCTTTTTACAATTTCAGTCTCTTTACTAAGATTCCCTTATTTGGTGAGCACTGTTTTTCTGATATCTTTTACCTCTTTGTCCATGATTTCATTTAGCTCTTGCAACATCTTTAAAATGATTCATGGTAAAACTTTGTCTAATAAGGCCAATATATGTGTTCTTCATGAGCATTTCTACTAATGTATTTCCTGTGTATGGGCCATATTGTCTTCTTTTCATGTATGCCTTGTAATGTTTTTGTGGAAAACTAGACATTTAAATTATTATACTGTGGCAAGTATGGAAATAAGATTTTCATGTTCCCTAGAGTTTGTTGCTGTTCATTATGGTTGCTATTGTCTGTTTGTTTACTAAATTTTCTAAAATAATTTTATAAATTCTCTATTACTGTGTGTAGCCATTGAAGTCTGTTTTGTTGGCTTAGTGGCCAGCTAGTGACTCATCAGAGATTACCTTATATGCCTAGGACCAAAATATAAAAATTTCAAACTTTTACAATGGGTTCTATGTATGTATTGGGCAATCTATAAATCTACCTTATTTCCTGTTTGAGCAGAGTCAGAAAGTTAGTCAGAGGTGAGTTATATAGGGCCTTTCCAGGTCTTTCCTGAACATTTGCCTAACCCTGGGCATGCATGTGTCCTTTCAGATTTCCAGGAATATGTGAGAATTTTTAAAAGGCTTTATTCTCCAAAATACTTCATACTTCAGTCTTCCCTCCCAGGCTTTTTGTTGTGTCTTTTCTTTGCTTTAATTGGTATTTCTCTCCACAGGTGGTAGCAGTTAATAACTTCCCTTCAAAAATGGGGGTTGTTTTTACAAATGCCCCCCTGGGTAGTTGCCTCTGTGTCTCAGGGAAGTTCTGAGTTAGTCAAAATAAGAACAAGCTCTTTGCACCAGTCCTTCAGAGAGCCACCAGATATGTCAAAACTATCTACCACAATTCTTTGAGGACAAGATTCATTCTGCTCTATCTGGCAAGAGGAATCTACATTAGAAATGCAGATTATGGTCTTCAAAATTGTCACTGAACCGAGGATCATGAAATGGGGCTACGATAAATTTAAATTGGGCCACAAAGCTTTCCTACGAAGATTCAACCAACTTTTCCTTCATTGTCTGTCTGTTTACTATAATGTTTGATCAGTTTCCAAAGTTCACATAAATTTGATTCTAAATAATTTCTGAAATTCATTTGCTCTTTATATAGAGGGACATGTCAACTCACCATTTTTGTTGACATCACTTTCAAGGGACTGATTTTAAAGAACCTCAAAATTTGGTAGTGGAGTAAAGGAGGATGGGCCTATAAAAAAATTGAGAGGAGTTGTTAGAGAGGTAGGATATAAACAAGGAATGTAATGTATTACAGAAGCTAAGAGAGAGGGATAATACAAAGGTAATAACTACTGATGTACAATGTTCTAAGAGCAAGCAGGAAAAAGACTGAAAAATATTGTGGATACAGATACATAGAAGTCAAAGAGTGACATTAAGACTATTTTTCAATGGGGTGAAATTGGTATTTTAATCAGGACAATTCTTAAATGTAATTGTCCTACACATTACAATATGTTAGATATCATTGACCTTTGACAATTAAACACCAGTAGCATACTTCACCCTTGCTATAACTAAAAATATACAAGACAAAACCACAAATATACGGCCACATGTTTCCAAATACTCTGTGGAGAATCAGCACTGAAGAATTACTGCCTTAGGAACATCTATTTTGACAAAATATGAATATAGGAGTGAAGAATGAAACTAGAGTTTTCAGAGACAAATTTTATTGGAAATTTGGTTGAAGTGAGGAATGTGACAGCAGTAATTGGGGTCAAGAAAGGTCTTTCTTTTCTTTCTTTTCCTTCCTTCCTTTCTTCCTTCCTTCCTTCCTTCCTTCCTTCCTTCCTTCCTTCCTTCCTTCCTTCCTTGGTCACAGGATTCAGACATTTTTAGAAACAAATGAAAATGATCCTAGTGAAAGGGAGAGTTTGAGTATACTAAGGAAAGGATAACTGATAGTATGAAGTAACTGAAGGAGTGGGAGAAAAGCATATGTGAAGAAATACAGCCTTACAGAGGCTTACCTCCTGTTTTGAAATAGTGATCTTAGGACAATGCAAATGTATTCTAGTTTCCCTGCTTCCTTCCTTATCATGTAGTCTATTCTAACCATAGTAGCCAGTGTCACTTCTCTGCTCATAATTCCATAGTTTCATATCTCACTCAGAATAAAATCCAACCTTCTTATAACAGCCTATTTGAGCCTTCATAATCTGCTTCCCTACCTACTCCTTTAACCTATCTGGCCCTTCCTATTACTTTCCACTATATTTCACCCATTTAGCTTTCTGTGTTATTCTTTTTTTATTTTATTTGTAATGTATTTTTATTGATTTCAGAGAGAAGAAGGGAGAGGGAGAGGGATAGAAACAGTGATGAGAAAGAATCATTGATTGGCTGTCTTTTGTATAGCCCCTACTGGGGATGGAGCCTGAAATCCAGGCATGTGCCCTGACTGGAAATTGAACTGTGACTTCCTGGTTCATGGGTCAAAGCTCAACCACTGAACCACACCAGCCAGGCTCATTATTCTTTTTTTAAAATTTAATATATTTTTATTGTTCAGATTATTACATATGTTTCTCTTTTTTCCCCTCCATAGCTCCCCTCCATAGCTCCCCTCGACCCAGCTCCCACTCCTCCCTCTACCCTTACCTCCCCCAGCATTGTCCTCATCCATAGGTGTATAGATTTTTCTCCAGACTCTCCCTGCACCCCCCTCACCCTTTCTCCATGAGAATTGTCAGTCCACCCTCTTTCTATGCTCCTGATTCTATTATATTCACCAGTTTATTCTGTTGGTCAAATTTTTAATTCATTTAATTTTTAGATTCACTTGTTGATAGATACGTATTTGTTGTTCATAATTTTTATCTTTACCTTTTTCATCTTCCTCTTCTTAAAGAGTACCTTTCAGCATTTCATATAATACTGGTTTGGTATTGATGAACTCCTTTAGCTTTTTCTTATCTGTGAAGCTCTTTATTCGCCCTTCAATTCTGAATGATAGTTTTGCCGGGTAGAGTAATTTTGGTTGTAGGTTCTTGCTATTCATCACTTTGAATATTTCTTGCCATTCCCATCTGGACTGCATCGTTTCTGTTGAGAAATCAGCTGACAGTCGTATGGGTGCTCCCTTGTAGGTAATGAACTGTTTTTCTCTTGCTGCTTTTAATATTCTCTGTCTTTTGCTCTTGGTATTTTAATTATGATATGTCTTGGTGTAGTCCTCTTTGGATTCCTTTTATATGGGGTTCTGTGTGCTTCCTGGACTTGTAAGTAAGTCTATTTCTTTCACCAGATGTGGGAAGTTTGCAGTCATTATTTCTTCAAATAGGTTTTCTGTATCTTGCTCTCTCTCTTCTTCTGGCAACCCCGTAATTCTGATGTTGGTATGCTTGAAGTTGTCCCAGAGGCTCCTTACACTATCTTCTCATTTTTTTGGATTTATTTTTCTTCTTGCTTTTCCAGTTGAGTGTTTTCTGCTCTTTGTATTTCAAATCTTTGACTTGATTCTTGCATTCCTCTAGTCTGCTGTTAGATCTCTGTATATTTTTTATGTCAGTCAGTGTATGTTTAATTTCTAGTTGGTCCTTTTTCATCTCTTCTTGGGTCTCGCTAAATTTATTCATATTTTCTAGGAAATTCTTGAAAAACTTTATAACCATGGTTTTGAACTCTATATCTAATCGTTTGTTTTCTTCCATTTCTTTTGTTTGTGACCTGTTCCTTTTTCTCCACATTTTCACTATGTCAGGAGAACTTCTGTGTTGGAATCAGCCTTATGATGCAAGACTGAGAAAACTGAAAAAGCCTCTCTGTTGAGCTTGGATGAGGTTGAGTTTCAGGGCTTAGCAGACTGCCTTGAGTTCCAGTCAGCCCCACCCTACATGGCCCCTGGGTCTCAAGTGTCTCTGGGTAATCTCTGCAGCCATCTCTGCATGCCTCTAGACCTCTGCCTTTCTGGTTCCCTTGAGCTCTGGGACCTGTATGAGTCTGGGTCCCCAGGGTCTCGCCCCAAAATGGGGTTTAGTGCAGTTAGAAGTGGCACAGTTGGGAGGCTCTGTCTCTGGCCCACTAGAGAAAGTGACAGAATCAGCAGTCTATCTTCCAAGCACAGTGGTGTGCACGCCCCCAGACCCCTACTCTTTTTTGGCTCCCCTAAATTTCCGTGCACTCCTCCCTTTTCAGAGTTCATACTCCCCCTGTATGAGTCTCAGCCGGAACTGGGGTTCAGCCATGGAATAAGGGGTTCAGTGCAGTTGGGAGTCTCCATCTCCCTCCTGCCAGAGGAAGCCAGCCAGGCACTCCACCACCTGGTCTCTCCATGTACGCATCTCTGTATCTTAGCTGTTTGCAGCTCCTCTGAGTCTCTGTGAGCCCCTCTCTTTCCTTCAAGTTGTAGAATTTCCACTCAGCCACTTTCCTGTGGTTCTGGATGATGTCCGTTCTGTCTTTTAGTTGCAATTTTGATATTGTCGTGCGAGGCAGCAGTGTAGGTGTTCTCCTATGTTGCCATCCTGATTTCTCTCCTTCCTTATTATTCTTGAACATACCAGCACACTCCTGCCTCAGGACATTTGCTTTTGCTGTTCACTTTGCAAGGAACCCTCTGCTACAGACACCCATATAGCGTGCTCCTTCATCATGTTTCAATTCTTTGCTTTAAATGTCTCTTGCTTAATGACCATGATATTACTCCCTAATCCACTACTTCCTATCACTTTCTTTTTTTCTCCACAGCACTTAGTACTTCCTATGTTACTACCACTCCACTTACACATATTATGCTTGTCTTTTCCCACTAGTATATAAACTCCAGGAGGGTAGAGATTTTTGTTTGTTTGTATTGTTCATTAATGTATCCCCAGCACATACTGGGTACTTAATAAATTGTTGAGTAAATAGAGAGAAGGACAAGTTGAGTGTAAGTAGATTTACATATTTGAAAGCAGGAATAAATTTCCATTTGGTAGGAGAAAAGGGGTGAAGTTATCTGCTCACAGAAAAGGGGAAATAGTCAAATAAGGGGGATAGTTTTAATGAGAATGGACATTTGAAAACTTGCTGAGTGGGTGAAAAAGTTGAACAATGGGTACAACTGCCTGGATGTTCTGAGGGCTCATTTGATTTGGGTGATCATATTTTAGTGGAATCCATTTATTCTATTGTTAATCAGTCTTCAGCAATGTGTAGCTGCTCAGAGATAATAAAAAAGTGAATAGTTGGGTTAAATTCTGGCTGGTTTTGCCAGACGGAGTGAAAGGGTTTAGGACAACGATTTTTCAAATCTTTTCATCTCATGACACATATAAACTAATTATTAAAATTCTGTGGCACACCAAAAAAATGCATTATATTTTTTGCCAATCTGAAAAAAAAATTACTGTTTTTCTTTTCTTTCTTTCTTTCTTTCTCTTTTTTATCACCATTTATCCTCCCTATACCTCGTCTACCTCCAGCCACTCCCAGGTATAATACTTATTCAGTCACACCAGATGGCTATTGTTGTGTCATTTAAAAAAATGACAATCTAAAAGAAAAGAGGTCAGTGCCTCTGAGTAAATAGTCAGGTATTGCATGTTTTAAAATTCTTGTGGCACACCAGTTGAAATTGATAGTTTAGAGTATCGTACTCAATCTTGGCTGCACTTTAGTGTATATCACTGGGAGGAACCTTATATTGATACTAGAGGTCTAGTACATGAAACTTGTGCATGTGTACGGTCTCCAGGCCTGTCTGACAATAAGGGCTAATCAGATTCTCCACTGCTCCCGTGTGCCACCACCATGTGATTTCCCCTTCTTTCACTCCCTCAGCACTCTGCTGCCACAGCTGATCGCCCACCATGTTCCATGCCACTCTCTGATGGTCAAATGTCATAGCGAAAGATTAAATTCCTGATCTGCTGGTTGAACTCCTGAGGGAACAATTTGCATATTAGCCTTTGATATATATACCAGAGGCCCCATGCACAAAATTTGTGCAAGGGGTGTGTGTCCTTCATCCCAGCCTGCGCCCTCTCCAATCTGGGACTCATGGAGGGCAGCTGGAAATCCTTCACACAATCCAGGACTCTGGCTCCCAACTGCTCAACTGTCTGCCTTCCTGATTGCTCCTAACCACTTCTGCCTGCCAGCCTGATCACCCCCTAACCACTCCCCAGCCAGCCTGATGGATGCCTAATTGCTCCCCGGCCAGCCTGTTTGCCCCTAATTGCCCTCCCCTGTGGGCCTGGACACCACTAATTGCCCTCCTCTGCAGGCCTGGTCACCCCTAACTGTCCTCCCCTGCAGGCCTGGGTCCCTCCCAACTGCCCTGCCCTGCAGGCTTGATTGCCCCCAACTGTCCTCCATTGCAGGCCTGGTCCCGCCCAGCTGCCCTCCACTGCCGGCCTGATTGCCCACAATTGCCCTCCCTCGCAGGCCTGGTCCCTGCCAACTGCCTTTCCCTGCTGGCCATCTTGTGGTGGCCATCTTATGTCCACATGGGGGCAGGATCTTTTGACCACATGGGGGCAGTCATCTTGTGTATTGGAGTGATGGTCAATCTGCATATTTTACTCTTTTATTAGATAGGATAGAGGCCTGGTGCATGGGTGGGGGCCAACTGGTTTGCCCTAAAGGATGTCCTGGATCATGATGGGTGTTCCCATGGGGCGTGGGTGGCCTGGGTGAGGGGCCTGTGGTGGTTTGCAGGCCAGCCATACCCCCGGCAACCCAAGCGGAGGCCCTGGTATCTGGGATTTATTCTTCTACAATTGAAACTTTGTAGCCTGGAGCAGAGCCAAGCCTTCTGCTTGCACAGTCATTGAAACTTTGTTGCCTTAAGCGGAGGCTTGGTCCTGCCAGCATTTGCAGAAAACTTGGCTTCCTCAATCACCAGGGGCAACCCAAGACTCCCTCCTGCTCTCTCTGTGGCTGTAGCCATCTTGGTTGGGTTAATTTGTATACTTGGTCTGATTGGCTGGTGGGCATGGCTTGTGGGTGTAGCAGAGGTAGGGTCAATTTGCATATTATTCTTTTATTAGGATATATATTAGATAGGATATATATTTTATTAGATAGCATATATATTAGATAGGATATATATTAGATAGGATAGATAGATAGATAGATAGATAGGATATAGATATACATATCTATTCCTATCTAATAAAAGAGTAATATGCAAATTGACCATACATGCCTGAAGCAGAGGGCAGTTAGGGGTGACCAGGCCCACAGGGGAGGGCAGTTAGGAGCAAATAGATCTGCAGGGGAGTAGTTAGGCATCAATTAGGCTGGCAGGGGAGTGGTTAGGGGGTGATCAGGCTAGCAGGCAGAAGAGGTTAGGGGCAATCAGGAAGGCAGGCAGTTGAGCAGTTGGGAGCCAGCAGTCCTGGATTGTGAGAGGGATGTCCGACTGCCCGTTTAGGCCTAATCCTACCTGTATCAGGCCTAAATGGGCAGTCAGACATCCCTCAAAGGGCCCAGATGGGAGAGGGAGCAGGCTGGGATGAAGGACACACACACCCCCCATGCACAAATTTCATGCACTGGGCCTCTAGTATATATAGAGAGTGTGAGATACTAACTAGAAGCCTGGTGCACTGGAGGCGGGAGTCCCTCAGTCTGGCCTGCACCTTCTCCAATCTGGAAGCCCTTGGGAGATGTCCAACTGCCTTTCACAATCCAGGACCACTAGCTCCTAACCACTTGCCTGCCTGCCTGCCTGCCTAATGGCCCCTAACCACATCTGCTGCCCACCTGATCACCCCTTACTGCTCCCCTGCTGGCCTGATCTCCCCTAACCGCCTCTGCCTTGCCCTGCACCTGGGACTGGGCTTCCCCACATCTGGCCAGCCACAGGCACCCAGAACCTGGGCTGGCTTCGCCTGGGCTGGCCGCAGCCTCAGGGGACTGTGAGCAGGCGGCTTTGCCTGGGCTGCAGCTTCAGGCACTGGCACCCAGAACCATGGGGTGGGTGGTTTGCCCTCTCTTGAGCCATAGCCGTTGGCACCTAAAACTGCAGGTCAGGTGGCTTGTCCCTCTCCTGGGCCATAGGCACAGCCGCTGGTGCCTGGGACCCTGAGGACCGGGGACTGTCCCTCTTCCCCAGGCTGCAGGCACAGCCACTGGTGCTTGGGACCACAGGGAGTGTGATTGTCCCTTTCCCAGGCCAACCACATTTCTGACTGGCTGGTTCTCATTCCTCTCTTGCAAGCTCACTTGTGCCGGCTGGTCCCCATACCTCTCTCCCCAGTGCTGAGTGACAGAGCTGTTACTGCATGATGCAGTGGTTCTCAACCTTCCTAATGCCGTGATCCTTTAATACAGTTCCTTATGCTGTGGTGACCCCCAACCATAAAATTATTTTCATTGCTACTTCTGTAATTTTCACTACTGTTATGAATTGTAATGTAAATATCTGTGTTTTCCAATGGTCTTAGGCTCATCTCGACCCACAGGTTGAGAACCGCTGGGCCATGATGGTATGATGACCATTTGCAATTAGCTCTTTATTATACAGTATAATGCTGCCCTATAGGATTTTATTCCCCTTTTCTGAATAGTGATTTTTGTTGCAGTTTTCCCATTTTTCCCTCAGAGTGAATGAAAACTTCATGTTATAAATCGTAGGACAAGGTCTTCTTTCTATTACGTATTATAGTTATAAACTCCATAAGAGCAGAGACCAAGTGAATTTAATTAATACTAAGATCCTAAGATATGATGCAGAGAAGTTCAATGCTACTTTTTAATGAATGATAACCATTGCAGTGAAACATACATGTGCCAGGTGCTAAAACACTTATACAATTTATTATTTACAGACAGCGCTATGTCCTATCAAGCCAATTTTAGATACAAAGAAGCATAATTTCTGAGATTTTAGTAATCTGCTTGTCACTGATATAGCCAAAGCTCTATATTATGTCATTCTGATTCCAAAACTTATGATTTTAATCAGTATACTATGCTGAGTTTGAGAGGAGGGTAGGTACAAGGAAAAAAAGAGACAGAAAGAGGTCGGTAAAAATTTCAGGGAATACATCCTTATTTCATGACCCTTTTGAAATTCCAGCAAATCCCTTTTAAATACTTTTTACAACTAGAGGTTAATAGTTTACTTTTTTATTCATCTTCCAACAATAGGATCGTGTTAAAATCAGGATCAATTACAAAATATGGGCTCAAAGTCCCTCCTGCCCCCAAATTTCAGGGGTTGTGTTAATCTATTGGTAGAAATATAGGTCTTTTGCTCATTTACAAACCTGATTTCACTCTTTAGAAATGAAAATGGTCTCCTTAAGATGTTATATATGCACAAATTTTTGTACTTTTTGCAAATGTTATCTGATATATATGCACAAATTTTTGTACTTTTTGCAAATGTTATCTGATATACAATATATTTTTAATCTGTATTAGCAATAATCCAGTTTTCCTCCTATTGTATTTGGGACAGCAGGACTGGATTTATAGTTCTATTCTTTTAAAAAGCAAGCAGAAATAAAACCATACACTTTTTTCTCATAAGCATTACAATATTTTGCTATATTTTGTATATATTTTTGTAGGCAAATATTCTTTCATTCAACAAATATTTAACTGATATGCCACACAGAGCTTTCATTTTAGGGCAGATAACTGATAAACCATATACATAACACGTTATGTAGCAAACTGTATGAGAAAAATAGAGCAGGGTAAAGGAGAGAGTGTAGTCAGGTTCCACTTATAGAATCCTCAGAAGAAACACCTGATCAGGATTAGTTTGAGGGGGAAAAATTAAGAGTTTGGTTTTAGATATATTAAGTGTCTGATGCCAGTGTTTAGGATAAAGATGTGGACTGGAGATTTAAATGGGGATTTCAGTTAGGCAAAGATCTGGATGGATTGCCTAGGAAGAGAGAACAGAGGGGAAGCAGTCCAAATTGTAAGATTTGAATTCTGGTGCATTCCAGCATTTAGAGGCTGGAGAATGAGGAGGAACCAGCAAGGAAACTAAGAAATAGGAAGAGAAGCAAGAGCAAAGGCTGCTGTTGGTCTTATGCAGTTTCAGTGGAGTGTGGGTTCAAGAGAGCAGAAGAAGAGGAGATAAAGTTTTTCTGTAGAGGAGAGCAAATCACAGCAATGGGGTAATATCTGAAGGGAGATACAGGTCAAGATTTTTTTTAAACAAATGGTAATTATTAAAACACTAATAACACATGCAAACTGAAAGAAATTAATTATAATATTTTAATATCACTATTTGCCCTTTCTCTATAATAGAAGTGTCAACCGAATTTATTATTGACAATGATGGAAACATACATGTGCAATTGGCCCCAGCAAGAGCTTTATGTGTATCATGCATACCCAAGTTAACTTAGCTTTTTATATATATACGTAGAATAAACTTTCTTAATTAGACCTGCTTATTTTTTCCAGCCCAGTGAAGCACCCCAACTTCTCTTTCAAGAAATTGTCAGCAACACAGCAGTGAATATCAATACGAAGCTGATTATTATTGTAGATCATGCAGGGAGAACAAAAGGTAAAATATTTAATTGCAGCAGTGTTCTAACTATATTCTGAAGTCATTTTCAAGGTCCACCATTTCTTTTCTTTTTTTAAATATATTTTATTGATTTTTTACAGAGTAAAGGGAGGCAGATAAAGAATTAGAAACATCGTTGAGAGAGAAACATCGATCAGCTGTCTCCTGCACATCCCCTACTGGGGTGTCTCTGCAACCAAGGTACATGCCCTTGACTGGAATCAAACCTGGGACCTTTCAGTCTGCAGACCGACTCTCTATCCACTGAGCCAAACCTCTTAGGACTAGGTCCACCATTTCTTACTTCTTTTTAGTTGGGCTTAGTTTCTAAGCTTTCTAATTCTCCATTTTCTGGATAATGGAAAGAAATCCTCCAGGATTTCTGTGAGGCACGGGAAAATGCTTCACAATTTGGTTAAAGTGTAAAATGTTTGCACCTGGCTATAAAGTAAGTCATGTTCCTGGGCTAAAGAAACTGCAAGACTAGTCACTAGAGAGAGGAAGCTTGGTGTTGCTATGTGATATCATTACCCAGTATCCAAAGCCACCATTTCTGGGCTGGGCTGGGCTTTGGGCCACATATTGCACCATGGGGTCTTGGCAGCATTGGCTGCGATTTGGTGGGCAGTCGCTTCAGGGTGGTGGTGGGGCCTGTGTCCCACTTGGGGGAAGCTGAGTGTTGCTTTGTGGATGCCAGGTTTGTAGTGTCATTTATTGTTAAATGGCCTGTAGCTAGGGAGAGGAAGCCGGGTGTTGCTACATGACATCATTACTCCACACCCTCAGCCACTGTTTCCGGGCTGGGCTGTGGCCACATTTTGCACCATGGGATCTTGGAAGCGTTGGCTGTGATTTGGTGGGATATCACTTCAGGGTGGTGGCGGATGGGGGCGGGAAGCCAAAAGTTGCTTTGTCAGTGCATGGTCTGCGGTGCCTTTTCTTTGTAAATGGCCAGTCCATGTCACAGCAGCTCCTGTGTTGAGCATCTTCCCCCTGGTGGTCACTGCATGTCATAGCGACTGGTTGGACAGTCAGATTCTTAGCATATTAGTTTTTCATATATAGAGACTAGAGGCCCATTGCATGAAGATTCCTGCAAGAATGGGCCTCTTTCCTGTGGTTCACTCCTGGCCGCCTGAGAGCCTGTAAGTCCTTGCTCCCAGCTGGAGTACTGTGCCTGAAGCTCCCTCTGATCCCCACCCTTTCCCTCATAGCAGGTGTCCCAGCCCGCCCATTGCTCCGTGCTTACGTATGCAAATTAACTTACCATCTTTATTGGGTCAATTTGTATAATCACTCCTGATTATATTCACAGCTGATAGTCGACATGGATGTACAGTCAATTTGCATATTTCTCTTTTATTAGTGTAGATGTTTATAAGCCAACAGAAGTGACCCAGTTCAGAGAGAAAAAAATTCATAAGGAAAGCAGACAATTTCAACAGTAAAATGGAACTCAGTGCAAAAGTGGTAACTTTGATCTTAGAAAATTTGATAGTTACCCAGTTACTGTAAAGCATAGCAGTGTAGAAGAGAAATCAAGATGGCGGCATAGGTAAACACTTAAACTGCTGCCTCGCACAATCTCAAAACTACAACTAAAAGACAAAACGGACACCATCACAACCACAGGAAAGCTGGCTGAGTAGAAATTCTACAACTACTGTAGAAGGAAAGAAGAAAGCACATTGAGACTCAGAGGAGCTGCAAAAGTTTGAGGTATGGAGAGACGCGTGCACACGGAGAGGTTGGGAGGCTGAGTGCACAGGTGGCTGAGTGCATGGCTGGCTTCCTCAAGTGTGAGGGAGAGGGAAGCTTCCGACTGTGCTGAACTCCAGTCCCAGGAGAGACTCTGGGAAGCCAGATCCATTCAAGGGGAATCTGGACTGTCAGGAAAAGAGAAAGCACACTGAGACTCAGGGAGCTGCAGAAAGCAGAGGTCCAGAGGCGCGCGCAGAGAGGACTGACTGCTGAGTGCATGGATGGCTGAGTATGCGGCTGGCTTTCTAAAGTGGGAGGGAGATGGAAGCTCCCAACTGTGCTGAACCCCAGTTCCAAGCAAGTTTTCTGGGAACCCAGACTCATTCAGGGAGAAAATGGACTGTCTGGCAGCAGGTGAAACTTGAGGGCAGCTTTCTCCCAAAGGTTCTTGCAGCGATTACCAAGGGACACTGAGACCCAGGAGCCTCATAGGGCATGGAAAGCCAAGGCTGTCTGCTCAGCCCTGAGACTCCACCCCATCCAAGCTGAACATAGAGGCTTTTGCAATTTTGCACGTCTTATCTCATAAGGCTGACTCCAGCAGAGAAGTTCTCCCAGCTGATCCTCACAGCCAATTGGCCTGGAGGTCAATTCCTCCCACTGATAACAATAACAATCAAGACTTAACTATAACAAGGCTGTGCACACAGTCCACAAAAGGGTGCACCAAAAGTGTCCACCTCAGGTAACTTGAGTAGGCTGAGCCACTAGACCCTATTGGACACCCACCACACAAAGTTACTCTACCAATTCAGGGAAGCAGCGAAAATGCAGAGACAAAGAAACAGATCACAAATGAAAGAAATGGAGGAAAGCAAACGACTGGATATAGAGTTCAAAACAACTGTTATAAGGTTTTTCAAGAATATCCTAGAAAAGGCTGATAAATTTAATGAGACCCTCAAGGATATGAAAAGGACCAACTAGAAATTAAACATACACTGACTGAAATAAAAATTATTATACAGAGACCTAACAGTAGACTAGAGGACCACAAGAATTAAGCCAAAGATTTGTAAAACAAAAAAGCAAAAAACACTCAACTGGAAAAGCAAAAAGAACCCCAAAATCTGAAGATAGTGTAAGGAGCCTCTGGGACAACCTCAAGTGTACTAACATCAGAATTATGAGGTGCCAGAAGAAGAGAGAGAGCAAGATACTGAAAACCTATTTGAAGAAATAATGACTGAAAACTTCCCCTACCTGGTGAAAGAGATGGACTTATTAGTCCAGGAAGCACACAGAACCTCAAACAAAAGGGATCCAAAGAGGACCACACCAAGACACATCATAATTAAAATGCCAAGAGCAAAAGTCAAAGAGAGAATATTAAAAGCAGCAAGAGAAAAACAGTTCATTACCTACAAGCGAGCACCCATATGATTGTCAGCTGATATCTCAACAGAAACTATGCAGTCCAGATGGGAGTAGCAAGAAATATTCAACGTGGTGAGCAGCAAGAACCTACAACCAAGATTACTCTACCCAGCAAAGCTATCATTCAGAATTGAAGGTCAGATAAAGAGCTTCACAGATAAGAAAAAGCTAAGGAGTTCATCACCATCAAACTAGTATTATATGAAATGTTGAAAGGTATTTTTAAGAAGAGAAAGAAGATGAAAAAGGTAAAGATAAAAATTATGAACAAATACATGTCTATCAAGAAGTGAATCTAAAAATCAAGTGAATTAAAAATCTGATGAACAGAATAAACTGTTGAATATAATAGAATCAAGGGCATAAAAAGAGAGTGACCTGACAATTCTTTGGGGGAAAAGAGTGTGGGGGGTGTGACAAGAGACTGGAGAAAAATCATACACCCATGGATGAGGACAGTGTGTGTGTGTGTGAGGGGGGAGGATGTAAGAGTAGGGTGAAAATCGGGTGGAGGGGAGCTATGGGGGAAAAAAGAGGAATAACTGTAATAATCTGAACAATAAAGATTTATTTAAAAAATAAAGCATAGCAGTGTATTTAATGTAAGAAGGTGTGAAGAGGCAGGACTGCTATTTCTTCTATTTTCTAGAGGCACAAGCAAGATAATGACTTATGATTGAAACTCAGGAGAGAAGGCATATATAGTCAGGAAAATGTTAAACAGCTGTCTAAGAGAGCAGGGGAAGAGGACTAGGGAAAGTAGGCTGAGGGAAAGAAAATACAAGGAGCTCACTTCAGAGTTAGCATGACCCATGTGGTTTTCTTAAGCCAAGTTAATTGTTCTGAAGCAAGCATACAATGAAATAACCAGGACTGTGGTTCAGGCAGGTAAAAAAGAGGAAAGAAAAAATTGAAGGTATTTACAAAGGAGGATTTAAAACAGATAATGGGGGGAATCCAAGATGGCGGCATAGGTAAACACCTACACTGCTGCCTCGCACAACAATTTCAAACCTACAACTAAAAGGCAGAACGGACATCATCCAAAACCACAGGAATGCTGGCTGAGTAGAAATTCTACAACTAGAAGGAAAGAGAGGGACTCACAGAGACCCAGAGGAGCTGCAAAAAGCTGAGGTATGGAGACGCGAGCTGAGAGAGCAAGTGCCAGAGTACCTGGCTGGCTTTCTCTGGCGGGAAGGAAATGGAGACTCCCAACGGCATTGAACCCCTTATCCTACAACACTAAACCCCAAATCCAGCCGAAACTCATACGGGGGGAGTTTGGACTGTGAAAAGGGGGAAGTGCACGTGAGACTCTGGGGCCGAGGAGGGCGGGGCCGACTGCAAGGCAAGGTGGTCCCCTAAGCCCCGAGACTCCACCCATCCCAAGCTCAACAGAGGCTTTTGCCGATTTGCAAGTCTGGTATTATAAGGCTGAATCCAACACAGAAGTTCTCCAGGCATAGTGAAAATGCCGAAACAAGGGAAGGGATTACAAACAAAAGAAATGGAGGAAAAGAAAAGACTGAATATAGATTTCAAAACCACGCTTATAAGGTTTTTCAAGAATATCCTAGAAAAGTTGAATAAAGTTAGCGAGACCCAAGAGGAGATGAAAAAGATCCAACTAGAGATGATAAAGGACCAACTAGAATTTAAACATACAATGACTGAAATAAAAAAATATTATTCAGAGACCTAACAGTAGACTAGAGGAAGGCAAGAATCAAGTCAAAAATTTAAAATATGTATAAAGAATCAGAAAACACTCAACTGGAAAAGGAAGAAGAGAAAAGAATCCAAAAATATGAAGATAATGTAAGGAGCCTCTGGGACAGCTTAAAGCATACCAACATCAGAATTGTGGGGGTGCCAGAAGAAGAGAGAGAGCAAGATACTGAAAACTATTTAAAGAAATAATGACTGAAAACTTCCCACATCTGGTAAAAGAAATAGACATGCAAGTCCAAGAAGCACACAGATCCCCATATAAAAGGAATCCAAAGAGGACTACACCAAGACACATCATAATTAAAATACCAAGAGCAAAAGACAAAGAGAGAATATTTAAAGCAGCAAGAGAACAACAGTTTATTACCTACAAGGTAGCACCCATACGACTGTCAGCTGATTTCTCAACAGAAACGATGCAGGCCAGACGGAAGTGGCAAGAAATATTCAACGTGATGAATAGCAAGAACCTACAACCAAGAATACTTTATCCAGCAAAGCTATCATTCAGAATTGCAGGGCAGATAAAGAGCTTCACAGATAAGAAAAAGCTAAAGGAGTTCATTAACTCCAAACCAGTATTATATGAAATGCTGAAAAGTACTCTTTAAGAAGAGGAAGAAGAAAAAGGTAAAAGTCAAAAAATTATGAACAACAAATACATATCTATCAACAAGTGAACCTAAAAATTAAGTGAATTAAAAATTTGATGAACAGAATAAACTGGTGAATATAATAGAATCAGGAGCACAGAAAGGGAGTGGACTGATAATTCTCAGGGGGGAAGGAGTGAGAGGTGTACAGGGAGAGACTGGACAAAAATCATACATCTATGGATGAGGTCAACAGGAGGGAGGTAAGGGTACAGGGAAGGGTGGGAACCAGATGGAGGGGAGCTATGGAGGGGGAAAAAGAGAAACAAATGTAATAATCTGAATAATAAAAGTTTAATTAAAAAAAATAAAACAGATAATGGAATCTAAGGTACGCAATGAGATGAGTTTTAAAAAGTGGATATAACACTTCAATGTGTACTTTAGTAAACAGTCAATTCTCATAATTTGAGGTAATCCATCTAATAAGAGTAATACGTAAATTGACCATACCTCTGCCCCACCCACCAGCTAATCAGAGAAAGTATGCAAATTAGCCCAAGTAAGATGTCTAGGATCACTGAGAGAGCAGGAGGGAGGCTTGGATTGCCCCTAGCGATGGAGGAAGCCAAGCACTCAGTCCTCTGCTTAAGGCAACAAAGTTTCAATGGCTGTGCAGCAGAAGGCTTGGCTCTGCTCCAGGCTACAAAGTTTCAATTATAGAAGATAAATAAATCCCAGATACCAGGGCCTCCACTTGGGTCACTGGGGTGGGGGGGGGAATGGCTGGTCTGCAAACCACCAGAGGACCCTCGCCCAGATCACCCCACGCCCCAAGGGAACACCCACCCTGATGCAGGACACCCTTCAGGGCAAACCAGCTGGCCCTCACCCAAGTAACAGGCCTCTATCCTATCTAATAAAAGAGTAATATGCAGATTGACCATCATTCCAACACATAAGATGACTGCCCCCATGTGGTCAAAAGATCCTGCCCCCCTGTGGATACTAGATAGCCACCACAAGATGGCCAGCAGGGGAGGGCAGTTGGGAGGGATCAGGCCTGTAAGGGAGGGTAGTTGTGGGTGATTAGGCTAGCAGGAGGGGGCAGTTGATAGGGACCAGGCCTACAAGGGAAGGCAGTTGGGGGTGAATCAAGCCTGCAGGGAGGGCAGTTAAGGGTGACCATGCTGGTAGAGGGAAGTTGGGGGTGACCGGGTCTGCAGGGGAGGGCAGTTGAGGGGGACCCAGGACTGCAGGGGAGGGCAGTTAGGGGTGACCAGGCCCACAGGGAAGGGCAGTTAGGGGTGACCAGGCCCACAGGGAAGGGCAGTTAGGGGCAAGCAGGCTGGCAGGGGAGTGGTTAGGGGGTGATCAGGCTGGCAGGCAGAAGTGGTTAGGGTCAATCAGGAAGGCAGGCAGGTGAACATTTGGGAGCCAGCAGTCCAGGTAGGATCAGGCCTAAATGGGCAGTCAGACATCCCTCAAGGGGACCCAGATTGGAGAGGAAGTAAACTGGGCTGAAGGACAGCTCCTCCTGCGCCTTGTGCACGAATTTTGCGCACCGGGTCTCTAGTCCTATATAATAAAAGGCTAATATGTAAATTGACCAGTCATTCAAACAGCTGAATAACTGTTCACTATGATGTGCACTGACCACCAGGGGGCAGACACTCTGCCCAGGAGCTGCCCCTTGTTGGTTATTGTGCTCCCACACTAGCGCTGCTCAGCCAGAAACCGGGCTCACAGCTGGTGAGTGCAGTGGCGGTGGAAGGAACCTCTCCCGCCTCCATGGCAGTGCTAAGGATGTCTGACTGCTGTTGGTCAGGCCTCCCCCAAAGGCTCCCAGACTGTGAGGGCACAGGCCAGGCTGAGGGGACCAAATAGAAACTGAATTGTTCTTAGGGGAAATACAGGGTTAGTTACCTGACTACAGTCACATGTTTATCAACCAATTAGTATATAATCTTGTTTTATGTGTTTCTATTTAGCTAACTTATTTAACATATATTGTTGATTTTTTAACATTGAACTCATTGTCAAGAGCACTAGTAAGCACTGAAGGGAGCTTATCAACTAGTGATATGTATTTTCTCCACAAAGCATAGCACTCACAGCCTTCCTATGTTTAGGAATGAATACCAGAGATCACTTTAGCACTATGCTAAAGAGGTGGAAGGGCATTTAAAACAAAATCACCAATAAAAAGCACAAAAAAATGTGAAAAAAATGGCACTATGTATACTGTAAACAGCACATTTCTTTTCAGTATGAAAGGAGAAACAATAAGACTGTGCAGCCTTGTGCAATCTCATCTGAAAATGTGTCAGGCAAGTTAAATTTTTTTGCCACTCTACACAGGTCCATGAATGCTGCATGTATTGATTTTGGATTTCCAAAACAGTGTTTATGAGTAGTTGAACTCACAAACAGAGAATCTGTGAATAATGAGGAGCTGTTTCCTCATAGTTCAGCCCAGTTTTGCTGCTTTTGATCAAATGGTATGTATCAATATCAGCAGACATCTGATTATCAAACAAGAAACACATTTTGCTGTGTTTTCAAAAAGTTTCTGCATAAGGTTTATATATTACTTTTTATGCTTCTATAATCTCCTCTCCTGTCTTCAATGTATTTGTTACAAGTGTTAAAAATTACACATAAGACTCTGAGTTTTTCTCATTTCAGTCATAGGCAGTTTTTTCTTAAGTTACTATCAGCTTAAGTGGGCATATAGTAGGCTTTTACTAACCCTCACAAACAGCAGTTATCTTAACATTTGGATGGTGGATGTGACAAATAGTTATGTATCTTATTCAATAAATTGTGATCTCAGAGGCCTTTGATCATATCCTTCTATCTCTTCAACACATCCTGCAATAATGTAACTTGTTGGAAATAAATAAATCAGTTACTTTTTTATAATTTTCTGGAAGAATCTTGTTTCCTCTATTATCTTGCATGAAAATAGTTGTATATTTACTTCATGTGCATTACAATTCTTTTTAAATTTTTTTATTGCTTTCAGAGAGGAAAGGAGACTGGGTGATAGAAACATAAGGGAATCCTTGATTGGCTGCCTCCTGAACGCCCCCTACTGGGGATAAAGGCCGCCATCCAGGCATGCTCTTCTGGTCCATAGGTCGCGCTCAAACACTGAGCCACATTGGTTACAATCCTCTCTTTAATTACAGTTGCAAAAGGAGTTTAAGAGCAGAAAAAAAATCACCTGAATACTACCACCCTGAAATAAAGCTTAATTTCTTGGTGTACTTGACTTCTTTCCTCCCTATAGTGTTGCTCTTGTGCCTGTAACAGTCTGTAAAATTCAATTTGTACCAATTTCATTTAACCCGACCTAGGCTTTGGGTCACACCCCGCGCCTCCAAATAACCTAGGAAAAACGGGAATAAAGAAAAGGGTAGAATGGGCACGGCTGCGGCTGAGAAACCTTAACCGGGGATGTCTGGGTTCAACACTTTTCTCATGTTGCCCACTCCCTGAAGCTCCAGACTCATCCACGTTTTGATTCACTACCCCAGCGCCGGGCCCCGCTCAGCGTCAGAACCTCCACCTCACATCTCGCAGGCACCTAGCCTTGCCGCCTTCTTCACAATATCCCTAAAGCCTCCACCTTTGTCGCTCCTCGCTAGGAAAGCTCGCTTCTGGGTATGTGAGTGGCTGACTTCTAACAAGCCGCGCGGGAACTCCACGCAGTCCCTGCCCGTCGCGGGTCGGTGTCGCGTTCAGCGCCTGGTTTGAGGCTGGTGCCCAGGTCCGCTCCAGGCAAAGGGCCCAAGGAAGCAGTCGCGCCTTCCCCACCCGCAGAGGGCAGCCCCTGTCGCTGCTCCCTGAGGCACTTCCAGGGTAACAGTCCGCCGTCGCCCACCGAGGGCTTTGCGACCACCCCGCCCAGCCCGGAGGGGCGGGAGCCGGTGGCCCGAGCGCCCCCCCCAGGGCGCCCTCCCCCCTCCTCCGCCCCCACCTCGGCGCACGCGCAGTAGCTCAGCCTCCCGTACTTAGTCCGAGATGGCTCCTCTCGCGCCCCACCGTCCTCCTCCCG
The DNA here is from genome assembly GCA_011751065.1 of Lasiurus cinereus. Taxonomy (NCBI): domain Eukaryota; kingdom Metazoa; phylum Chordata; class Mammalia; order Chiroptera; family Vespertilionidae; genus Lasiurus; species Lasiurus cinereus. Next base: position 9,006,122 of record JAAGEH010000032.1, read on the forward strand.
AAGACGGCTCCCTCCCCACGCACCCTGGGGCCTCTGGAACCAGTCTTAAGCGGGTCCCCAGGCAGGACGCCCCTTAAACTGGAATAGCAGTGGCCGAACGTGAGCGTGAGGAAAAGCAACGGCAACCGGAAAGAACTGAGAGCTCTCCAGGCGGCGAGCCAGGCCTCAAAGGAAGAGGAAAACCCGAGCGAGCCGAGGTTTGCCGAAGGCGGCCTTCCGGAACTGCGCGGGGAAGGGAGGGCTGAGGGTGGCAGAGGAGGGGCGCGGCGGAAACTGCCGAGGTTTGCCGAAGGCCGCAGCCTCGGAGTTGCCCGGATGTAGTTGGTGGAGCGGCGGCGGCGGCACCGGTGGCGGCGACGACAGGCGAAGGAGAAGGGGAAGGTGGCGGCAGGGGGAGAGGAGGGCAAGAGGCGGCGGAGCAAGAGGAGGTGAAGGCGGAGGAGGCAGTCTCTCCCCGCGGGGCTGTGCGGGACGCGTCTTTTGCCCCCCTCCCCCCCGGCTTGCCGCTTCCGCCGTGTAGGTGGCGCCTCTCACCAGGCTGAGAGTGAGCGCGGCGTTGTCGGAGGGAGATGGCCCGGGAGCGCCGGCGCCAGTAACGGGGAGGTGCTGAGAGTCAGTCGCCTAGGGCGCGCCGGACTCTGGGGCCGGTGCTGCCGCCCGCCCGCCCGCCTCTCGCGGCTGCTCCCCCCTCCCCCGACACACACACACAGTCGTGCATTGATGGTAATGTATGCGAGGAAACAGCAGAGACTCAGTGATGGGTAAATTGGCTTTTCGTTTCCGTCTGGGCCGCGGCGGAGGCGCGGGTGGCGGCGGGGGTGGGGGGGGCTGTTCCTCCTTATCTGCTGCTGGCTGGGCCGCCATTTTTGTTGTTAACCCTGCTCCGGATCGGGCCGGGGAGGAGGCGCGGCCGCGCGAGCCGGCGAGGCTGGAGGGAGCGCGGAGGGAGCGCAGGGCCGGCTCGCGGCGTTCGGCCCTCGTCGCCGCTTTGAGAAGGGCGAGTGTGCGTGTGCGGGCTCACCGCCGGGTCCTGTGGTCGGTCTCTTGCAGGGAGGGGCCCCGGGTGGGGGGGCACCCGTTTTCTTCCTTCTCCTCGAGATGCTTCATGTCGCCGACTCTCTTCCTGTTTTTCAGCTGTCACGACCGGAGGGGGGACTCGCAGCCTTACCAGGTACCAGCCGCGGCCGGGGAGGAGGGGTGGCTGCGGGAGCGGAGGGGGAAGGGAGGCCTTGGTACTCGAGCTCAGGCTTCAGAAGTCGCTGCAGGCCGTCGGTGTAACCAATGCGAAAGTAGCTCCGTTGGTCCCCTGGAAATGTTGTGTTTGGGCCCATGAGCGCTTTCCAGCAAGGTTTAGTGACCTATTTTGACAGGCGAGTTAAGGAAGTTCAGGTTTTTAAGGAAAATAGCCCTCTCAGCCAGAAAGGACCCGAATCGATTATTTGGGTGTTGAAAGAATCGATGGGTTGAGATGATAGGTGTCTTCTCAACCCCATGTATTTATTGTGTTGTGTTGTGTTGTGGAAACAAAAGTTAATGTTAAGGTATTAAAATTAGGTGAAAGGGCTGGGAAGAAACAACTAATTGTTTTTCAACTCTTAATTGTGTTGTAAACCACTATCCCTTCCCAATTTAATAGTTTTTGGTGCAAAGAGTTGCCTCACTAGTGAAAGATAGTGCTTTTGGTTCTGTAGGAATACTTGGATAACTTACTCTAATGTTGATAGTTCCTATTTATTACTGCAGACCCTGCATGTAAAGTTTTTAAAAATTATGATACAGGTGGTGCCTATTTTCAGAGGGGAAAAAAAATCTCATAAGTTGTTAACCATCATATGATACTGGAAGTGTCTTTTTAAGCCTAATTACTTCAAGGATAGAAGAGCAGTTTTCTAAGCTGATAGTTCTGTTAACTGGCTGTCACTAAAGCTCAAGTTAATAACTAAGTGTATAGCAGTGTTCATTACATTTGGATATCAAAGATTAAACTACTGAGTCTGCTTCTCTGAAACATAATTACTTATACCTTGTAAAAGACTGGTCTATTATGGTTGTCTTAAATATGCATTAGGGTAAAATTAAACCATTATTTTGAAGGAGTTCCATTAAATTTCATTATGTTAGAAGTATCAACCAACTACTTTTTTTTACCTTGAATTGTTTCCCACACCTGTCAGAGTAGGTACAGTAGGATTGAGATACTTTTTTGAGTCAGAATTGGAGAAAGTGGCGTTTCCTTTTCTTTTTTTTTTTAGCTTTGCAAAAGCATGCTTCAGCTCCTTATATTTTTGTCTTTGCATTAGTTGCCGAACAGAAGAGCAGAAATAGGTTATAATAGTACTCAGTTTCTACTTCTCTTTAACTTAATTCCCAGAAAATTTTATTGAGGAATTAATGTGTCAAGATGTACGATTTCATTTATTTATAAGATACTTTATAGACTAGAGTTTTTTTTTTTAGAGTAAAATATGATTTATATGAGGAGCTTTATAATAACTCTTAGGCATGCATTTAGGCCTTGTCAGAATAACTTAACATAATGAAGATGTAATTTTAATTTTATTGATATAAATTACTGTAACTTAGTGAAGTTAAAACACCAAGTTTTATAATAAGATGAATTTAGGAAGCTACATTTGAAATTTCAACTTTCTGTCTCTTTTTTGGGGGGTGATGTTTTACAGGCACTTAAGTATTCATCGAAGAGTCACCCCAGTAGTGGTGATCACAGACATGAGAAAATGCGAGACGCCGCAGATCCTTCACCACCAAATAAAATGTTACGGAGATCTGATAGTCCTGAAAACAAATATAGTGACAGCACAGGTCACAATAAGGCCAAAAATGTGCATATTCACAGAGTTAGAGAGAGGGATGGTGGTAAGTAGCTTTTTTTGTTGAAACTTTCGCATATATTTATTCTTAACAATTGCTCTGTGTAAAATAATAGGTAGCAATATTTCTAGCTTACAGATATTGCTGTATGGGTGTCATGAAAATTTTTTATTTCTATTTATTTGGTTCCTGAAATGGTTACATAGAAATGAGATGCTGACAGGAGCATCTAAAAATGGATTCCAGTGGCTGATAATAAGAGAATGCATTTATGAATATAGTCTACCTAATGCATTATTAACTGTGAGGGAAATTCAAGACATTTTCCAAGAAAGAAGCTTTAACCTTTTTTTAAGTAAAGATTTTTGTTGCTGCTTGAAATCTCTTTTTTAAAGGCTTTAAATGTGTTTCCGAATGATAAATTATGAATTTAACACAAGTGTTTGGAGACAGTTCATAGGTTTAAAAAAAAACACACATTTCTGATTCTGAGAATTACTTTTTTTTTGTAAATGTTTAAAATATTCCTGGATCTTAATTAATGTATTTAAAATTTAAAATTTCCTGGATCTTAATTAATGTATTTGTATACTGTGTTCATTCAACTACTCAACTTTTTAAAAACCTTTTTTTTTTTTTTGTATAAAGGTAATATCTTTCAGTTATTACCTTGTCTCCAGGTTTTTGTGGTAGGAGGTTGAGAAAAAGTAAAACTTGGTAACTATTTTCAGACTTAGTTTTCCTAAATTTATCAGAATACAGGATCCATGTCTAAAGCATGGATTGAGGAACAAACCAATTTCACTAAGATAATTAAGACATTTATTATTTTTCCTCACTATAGATCTTATGTCATTTAATAAATGTTTGAGATGAATATACAATTTGATGGTGCTTTTAAAAGCTTCTAAAGAAACTCAGTAGAGTGCCCTATGACTTTCTGCCTCTTGACTGCCCTAGCTTCTCATACTTTGCTTACTTTTACAAAATGTTCTGGCCCAGCCTGTTTGGCTCAGTGGATAGATTGCCAGCCCGAGAACTGAAGAGTTCTGGGCTCGATTCTACTCAAGAGACCTACCTCAGTTGCAGGCTTGATCCCCTGCTCTGGTCGGGCATGCAGGAGGCTTAATTGATGTTTCTCTCACATCAATGTTTCTCTCCCTTCCACTCTCTATAACTCAATGGAAAAATACCCTCAGGTGAACATGAACAAGAAAAATATCTGCCTCTTATGTCTCCTAGGATAGGAATCAGTTTTACTCAGTGTGATTAAATATTGAAAAATATTGGCCTTCTTTGAACATAATCACTGGGTTGAGGGAATTAATATATTTCAACGATATGGAGTAGAAAGTCTATATATTGAATATAGCTATAGCTTTGTGCTCCTTACGCAGATAAACCATATTTTTGTTTGAAAGTAACAAGGTGGGTTTGGTTATTAAAGTATTGAGTTCTTTGATGTCAAAATTACTTTTACACTTAATATTTTCAGTTTTGTGGGTAAATTTTCTATGGTGTTTTGTATAGTTTAAGATACTATTATTAATCACTTCTGTAGCCGTTTTCATTTCAAATTTTAGCTCTTAGAAGGCATGTACTGTTTGTACTATATTATGCTTCATGTTTAAAATTTGGTGACTGACAAAATAGGATGTAGGTGCTCTTTTAGTGATTCTGATCTGGTTATCCTGTCCATTCTCAAATTGAGGAAGGAGATAGTTTAGGTGCTCTAGGAACTTGATGTACATTTGCAGTGAATCATGCTTGATAGATCTTTTACAGGTTAAAATCATTCCGTTGCTTGCTTATTCAACAACCATTGGGCATCCACTGTGTGCTAGTAATGTTGTGGTATTCCTGGAAGTTAAAGATAAGATGTGATACTGCCCTTGAAGCTATTCTTAAAGACTTTACATGAGAGTTAGTGTTCTAATTGCTTACTTTTAATTCCTGTTTTCTTCATTTTGATTTTAATTGAGAGTAATATATCTACTTACTTTTTCTTCATTCCTGTTTTTATAATTTTACTTCCTATGTGAACTCCAGTACTTCTTAATTGGTTTTTAGTTTCTATTTTATTTGTATTTATTTACTGATTTTTCTTAGTTCCATTTGTAAGAAACTTCTTTCTTATTTTTCTGGTTTAGTCATTTGCTGAGTTAGGCTTCACATTTTAACTTGCTTTTTAGCTGCTTGACTATCTTCCTGTGGAGCCTGTTAACAATAACTCCATCCCTATTTGTACAATCTCTGAAATACTTGGCTGCCATATTCCTTTAAATACCATAAAGTAGGAGCTCTTCTTCCAGGAGTTCAGAGTGCATCTTTCATGTTAATTCTCTCTTTTAAAGATGTAAAGTGGTGACTTTTCTCTCATATAATACGTAGTCATTATAGTTTAGATTCCAGGTGTTTTATTGCTAATGTGTGTTTGAAACTAAACTTCTAAAAGTGCATATGTTTAATTTTATTACAGGCATTTCTATTTCCTTAGGATTTTATCTTTAAATTTGAACTGCAATATATATACATATATATGTATATATATGTTTGTGTGTGTGTACATATATATACATACATGAGTTTATATATACACATACATATATATACACATACATATATATTCACACACACATCTATCTATATCTATCTATCTATCTATATATATATACTCATCTATATAAAGTCAAAGCCATTATCCTAAGGCATATGCAAGTATGTTGGATTATCTATGCTTACAGCCTGTATAAGTAACAATGTAAGAATAAGTTACTATTTTGTTTATTGACATGATTTCAGATTTGTTACTTTTTTAATTTTAGGAGTTAAAAAAAATCTAATGACTTTAGTAAATGTAATAATTTAAGAGCCTATGTGCTATGATTTGTAACTTGCATTTTACAAAGGGAGTTAAATAAATGTATTTTTTTAGTTTCATTTTGTTAATCATCAGATTTCCATTGCTTTTTTTCCCCTTTATTTTCTTTATTTTTTTATATAATCTTATTGATTTCCGAGAGGAGGGGAGAGAGATAGAAACATCAATGATAAAAGAGAATCATTGATTGATTGCCTCCTGCATGCCCCCTAATGTGGATTGAGCCAGCAATCTCAGGCATGTGCCCTTGACCTGAATCGAACCTGGGACCCTTTAGTCTGCAGGCCAAATCTTTATCCACTGAGCACACCTACCAGGGCTCCATTGCCTTTTTTTTTTTTTTTTTTAAGAGAGAAAAACATCAACGTGTCTGATGTGAGAGTAAGACATTGATTGGTTGCCTCCATACCCACTCTGACCTCATCTGTGTGGAACCTGCAACCCAGGTATGTGCCCTTGACTGGTAATTTATCCTGCAATCCTTCAGTGCATGAGCCAGCTGAGGCTCTCTTAACTTTTAGCCA